>CM071594.1:197026215-197183715 GCA_036435485.1 Saposhnikovia divaricata
TATAACGTAAGCTAAATAAGCCTCGTTCCCTTTTCGTAACAATCTCTTGGTTTGCGCCATGGTCAAAATTTTCTAGGTCTGTCGCATCCCCTTAAACACTATTTCTTTCTTCCCTGGGGTTTTCAGCTTAACCTTTTTCCCTTTACAATCTATCTGTGCATTATTGCGAGACAACCAATCCATACCCAAGATAACATCAAATTCCCCTAGGCTAAAAGGAATTAAATCGACATAGAAGGATCGTCCTCCTATTTCTAGTTTGTAATCGGGGTGAATTTGATTAACCGGTACGATTTCCTGATTAGATATTTCTACTTGTAAGGAATCTCTTAGTTGCTGGGTTTTTAGTTTCAATTTATGCGCAAAATCTCTAGATATAAAAGACTTAGTTGCTCCTGAATCAAATAAGACATTTGTACTGACTGAATTGAGAGAAAATGTACCTGCTATCACATCCGTGTCCCTCACGGCATCTTGTACTGACATATTAAAAGTCCTAGCAGTTGGTGGCCTATTTGAGGCAGCCCTGCTTGCCCCTGATGCTGCAGGTTTGTTCCTTGGGCAGTCCTTCCTCATGTGCCCTAGTTGTCCGCACTGGAAACAAGTGGTGCTTTTGTTGGTACTAGGGACAACCGCAGTGCAGGTGTTAGAGTAGTGGCCCACTCGTCCACACTTATAACAGGTTGGCTGCTTCTGGTTGCACACTCCGGAATGTCTTTTTCCACACGTTGCACATGCTGGCAAAGGAGGTCTAGACTGATGGGAACGGGACACTCCTGTATGCTGGCCGCCCTGGCTCACACTCATGCTCACAGGTGGTTTGAATCCCATACCCCTGCTAGGTAGAGAGACTGCTCCTCGGTTAAACTTGTTCGGGGGCTTTCCTCCTGCGGACCCTCTGCCCATACTGACATGTTTTCTATTTAATCCCCCCTTCTCTTTCTCTCTCTGCATCTGATCGCTTCTAGCTTCCACAATGGTGGCCTTTTGCACCAAGGTAGCATAATCCGTAATCTCTAAAACCGCCACTCTATTCTGGATCCACTGTTTCAGCCCTTGTTGAAACCTGTTAGCTTTCTTTTCTTCGGTATCCACAAATTCTGGCATAAATCTCGACAGCTCAGTAAATTTGGCCTCATAGTCAGCCACTGACATATTGTTCTGTTTCAGTTCTAAAAACTTAAGTTCCATCTGAGTTTTCATGAACTTCGGGAAGTACTTCTCCAGGAATAATTGTTTGAACCTTTCCCAGGCTACAACAGCATCAGTCTCCATGTTCTTTTTGTCTTCCCACCAAGAATTGGCCTCTCCCTTCAGTAGGTAAGTAGCGAATACAGCCTTCTGAGCTTCATTGATACTCAGAATCTCGAAAGATGTTTCCATTTCCTTGATCCAGGACCTTGCCTCAACGGGATCAGCCGATCCGTGGAACTCTGGGGGCTTAAGGGACTTGAAGGCCCTAAAGGAATTTGCCACTGAAGTGTTGTTTCCTGGTGGTGGTTGAGGGTATTGGTTCAAATTCTGCCTAAGTAGATCCATAAACTGGCCCATGGGGTCTCCACTCTGGTTCTCCTCTTCCTGCTCTACTTCAGTTTCTCCACCCTCTATTTCCCCCTCAAAGTCTTCAGAGTACATGGGTTCGTCCTCTGCTCCATACTGGGAATCTTCTTGCTCATTATAGTCCTGATCTTGTTCTTCACTACTTTCATGGTTTTCCTCATGTTGGTTGTGACTCTCTTGGTCAGTAGATTCACGGGGGTTAGCCCTAGTGCCCATTCGTCTTGGAGGCATCTTACTGAAAATTTGGAAAATTTTACATTAGGTTCACTTACCTGTTTTAAAGGATTTTTTTTTTGCATAATTCGTTACATGATTGGATTTAGTATCCCATAGTTTTTTTTATATCTCATGGCAACTTAATCGAAAACAGTACATATGCCAATAAACTCGTGATCGCATCCCAACAAAATTGAAATAACTGAAAGGGAAACAAATATATACCAGGTACCGAAAAGGTACAACATCCGAGTTACAACGATAGTTTAAAGTACATCCATCCTAACAACAATAACAAGTCAAAAGTGAAATACGCTGTCTATCTGTCTAGTCTGCAAAATGGAAAATAAGTACAATAAAACCATCCCTACCAAAGCCGGCACTACTACGACCTTACATGACTAGACAACTAGACTACTGCATCACTACATCTGAAATCAGCCGCCATGATGAAACATCATCCGAACCCTCCCCATGGCGATGCGGAAAATCTCCTCGGCATCTGCTCTGTCTACCATACCATGCCCATCAGTAGGCAACTGTTGCACCCTCATCCGAGCCCTCAGCTCGATGCGGGTCACAGCCCTATACCCAACCCTATCACTGATAGTCCTCCGGCCCTGCAACCTCATCCGGGCGGCTCTCTCTGCTGCTAGCTCCCTCCTAGACTCTGCCAACCTGGCATCCCCCACTGACAACTCTCTATAAAGCCCATTCACAATCAAGTTGTGAACACATACAGGGACTCCTCCTATCGGGACATAAGGTGGGGTGGATGGCTCAACTGGAACTGCAGTCTCTGTCTGCTGGGGCTCTGGGGTAAGCTCCTCAAACTCGTCGGGGAATGGGCTCACAGGTAGTGGTGGTGGGGTAGGGGCTCTCTCAATAGAGAGGGGTGGCACTCGTAGTCCAGAAATCCCTACTGCATCATCCACTGGCTCAACCTCATCTACAGCCTGTCCAACAACAGCAGCCATGACCTACTCAGTGGTCATATCAGTATCCTCCTCCATGGTCCTAATCTCATATACAACCCAATAATCCTCATCCTCAGCAACTAACTCAGCATCCTGTCCTGTCTGGATCCCCTTTGGGTCCTCCTCCCCCTTAGTCTCCACAACATCTGTATCAGCATCAACCTGGACCTCCTCAGGGTCCTCCTCCTCAGACTCAATCACATCAGTATCAGCATCAACCTGGACCTCCTCAGGGTCCTCCTCCTCAGGCTCAGTATCCTCATCAGGCAAGTGCTCATAATACGGGTCCCTAGTCCAGAACATGTCCTCATCATGCTGTCTCGCAGCTGCCTCCTGGGCCAACATGTCGCTCGCCTACACAAGTCGAACTATGTTACTATCATGATACTTAAAAAGTTCTCGTAAGGGTTTTAGGTGAACCTGGCAAGGGTTCTTATTTTATTAGTGAATTTATTATTATATAACGTCGTATCATCTCTTGGGATATATAACTCTCGCTTTGATACCATCTCTGTAACACCCCCAGATCCGGGGTCAGGGATCGGGTCGTTACAATCTCATAACTTGTACATAATACTTGACTTGCGTCCAAAATCAATAAATAGCATGTTGTGACCCCACAATAACATCCACTCATACACACACACACACACACAGTTATAGTCCCAGAGATGAAATTGAAATAAGTTTTACATAAAAGGGTTTACGAATAAAAGTTATTACAATCCCAAAAGGATAACATCATAAGTTTAAAAGTTTTGTAGTTGATTACATTAATTATACATATAGTTAAATAGGAAACAAAAGCTGTCTAACTATGCTACCTCAGCAATGGCGGCTAGCATCTCAGCGGGGAGTCCGGTGGGTCGGGTAACCCGCTTGCGCCGAGTGCACCTGACGCGAGCCATCTGTCCTAGCTGTTGTTGTGACATGATAAATAAGCAAGAGTGAGCAATAGCCCACCAATAATAATATAACAAGACAGTGATAGTATATAACAGTTCGAAGTATCATTATTTCCATATGCCATGCATTAACGAAGTTAGTGCCAGTATAATATAAAGGATGAAGTTACAAGGTAACTTAAAGTGTTTATTTTGTGGAAATATCTGCTAAGTCAAAATAAGAAGGATATCATTATTTATCATATAAAGAGGAACTTGCAAGGAAAATATTGCAGTTCCAGTTATTAACATTTTTTGAAGTTCTACAACCTGAAAGAAGTCTCTTCGATACGTGTTGCGGAAGACACCGTCAACCTGAAAGAAGTATCTTCGATACGTGTTGCAGGGAATTCCCAATTTGGGAGATGAACCAATACTGGAGTTATCACGCGCCAGCTGTCCCACTCCCTGATGATCAGTCGGGGATGGTACAGCCCAATATAGTTTACTACCGGTAGAAGGAAGAACTGACGGCTCTACGTGTCAATGGCCTTTAATAGTAACTCCCTGGCCAATGATTTAGGCCTTGTGATGGACCGCGCGACTCGGCCTCTTACACACGACTCCTAGTTCGAGTAAATCCACAGCATTGAAACGTATAGTTTATTCTCCCTTCCCCAAGCGAAATACTTGTTGACAAGACTCCACAAAGTAGTCGTATCTAGTTGGAAAGGAAAATTCATTAACATTTCCCAAGCTCTTGCTTGTTAATGGATATCAACTTGTTCCAACGATCTTACCCCTCGAATGATGAGAAGGTACACACAGACTTAATGAGTCCGTAGCAACCAAGTTGCGAGTGAAAAGGATAAACTATAACTGGGAAGTCAACAAGATAAAGAACCTTTCTCAAGTAAGGTTCCCTTATAATTTAAGAGATAGATTCGAGTGAAGAATGGAATCTAGAGGACCTTTCTTAATATAACTTTAATCGTACGACTCCGAAGAATTTTTCAGAATGATCGAAGGTCGAAAATAATATTTGAACAAAAATAAACAACCTTGAAGTTGTTTCCAAGTATTGAATAAATATTTATAGAATATTTATTGAGTCGGAAGTATTTAATGAAAGAATATTTTTAATCAGAGTATTTCTCAAAATAATCCTTGAAGGAATATTAAGACAATATTTATTGAATAAATAATTACTTAAATGAATATTAAAATAATATTCATTTAATAAATAAGTTTGAAAGAACTGTTTGGAATAATATTCGATAAATGGTTCGTCTTTGAATGAATATTGAAAAATAATATTCATTGAATAGATAACGTTCAAATAAGTGTTTGAAGTAATGATTGTTAATTAAATAATCTCGGAAGAATATTAAAATAATATTTGTCAACCAAATAATGGAAATTATTTACTTAAATATTTCCCTCGAAAATAATTACGATATTTCAAGAAGTACTGACTCCCGGTCTATAATCAATAAATAGGATTCATATGCCCTTCTCTAAGGGTCTTAACGACATCCGGCTTATAATCGATATGTTATCTATCTAGTTATAAGCCAAAAAACAATCAGGGAACAAGTATATCAATATGACTTGAAAGTAGGCATGCATGCTATGGCATATGTATAACAGAAAGCATATATATTCACAAGAACAGCCTAAAAAGGGAAAGTTGAAACTTGCCTGGTAATTGAGCACGGGTAGGGGTAGTGGTAGGGTATCCCGGGTCAGCTCGGAGATCTATAAATAGTCAAGAGATTCGAGGTTAATCGCTTAACACTTTTTAAAAAGGTTAAGTATTAACTTATGTCGAAACATGTTTTCGAATTATCTCGTTATACCCCTTTTTAGTGTAACTCTTTTTATTACCGATACGATTCGACATTTACTCGTCATTAAGACATGTCATCGTACTAACACTTAGTGTATACTTAAGTCGTATAAGTACTAAATTCGATCGATTACGAACCAAGATTATATCTCGAGTTTTATCGCTCGTTTTCTAAGTTATACCCAAAGTTATACTTTTAAGGGGTTCGTTCGCGTTTAACCTAGATTCAAACATTTTTATAAAATCGAAAACGATCCGATTCACATGAGGTTTTCTCTCACACCTTCCTTTTTACCTCTAGTATTTAATTACCAAGATTCGCCACTGACTTACGTATTTTACGAGGGTTCAATTTTAGTTACTAATTCTCGTTTACGGTTTCGAACTACTTTTAGTAAACCGGCCGTAACTCCTAAACCGTAAGTCCGTTTCACACGTTCTTTATATCAAAACGAAGCTTGGAACATTATCTATCTATCATGGCAGATTAAAAAGCTAGCCAGTGAGTTACATCTATTGTCCAAATTGTTTTTCTTAAGGTTAACGAAATTTCGGCATTACGACGGCTATAAATCGAATATCTACTAATTTCAAATCGTCCCATAAACATGGTACCCATTCCAAACAACATATACATGATTCATATACATGAACTGAGGCCAAGAAATGCCTTTCCGTTCATCTAACTATTTTTAACATTTATCCAAGATCCATACATAATCATGCTAATCTTAACATAACCATAACTAAGCTATATCTATCATAAACATGCTTAAATCTCAAACAAGGGTTAGGGTTTCAAGAGCTTTATACCTTCTTGAGAGTGTTTACTAGCCTCACTAAGCTTTGTATGATCCTTAGGAGTGATTAAGCTTGCTAAATCAACCATGAAACACAAGAAAATTCAAGGTTAGTCATAAGAAACACTATTCATCCTCACCTTTCTTGATTTTTTTGAAAATGGTAAAAGAGGAGATTGAAGCTACAATTTCTAGGGTATTACTTTTATGAAATATAGGACTTACCCTAAAAGTTTCAAGATCAAACAAGGAGTGGAAGATGGACTTTGGATTTGGAATTTCTTCCTTGGCCGAATGGATGAAAAAAGAGAGAGATGTGGTGTTTGTTTGTGTTTTTGCTTTAATATGATCTATACATGTATTATATGGATGCATCTATTCCTTTTTGTGTTGTTGGCAATCCATTGGTCCATGTGTCACACTCTTATTTGGCCAAGTGTAAGGCTAGAAACATGCATCCCCCTTTTTGGCAAAGTGCAACTACACCACTTAGCTTATAATTGACTTACATGTGACATACTTTAGTTTCTATTACTCTATGCACTTGCACATGCATGAATCTTGCTTTATCTGCTTGATCCTGTGTCCGGTTATTGCTCGTTTCGATTGATCGTTCGTAGGAATATTTCACGGATTTCTAATTATGGTTTACCGGGAATCTTTCTAATATTAATATTATCATTCTCCATCTTTCTTTCTAACTTTCCAGTTTATATTCCTTAAATCCATTCATTAATTCCTTAAATCTGTCAGTGTCCAGGGAACTCTCGGAGAAAATAAAAGTGCGGTTTTTCAGAATCCGACAGCTTTTACATACATTTATTTCCCCCCTGGATCACTAATACGAACTCGGAAATCCGTTCCGAATACTTCTATATAGTGTCGTCTCATATTATTCTTACTTCCACCAAATCATTATTCATTCTTTATTCTTTACTTATTCTCTTAGGGTTGTACCATTGTCCGTATTCTCTTTCGATCGTTCCTTAACCTTTTTACGGAACCACTGGATTAATCGTTATCGATCTGGATGACATGAGAATATTTTCCTGCTTGGAATTGTCATACCTTATTCCCCTAGGAGATAGATTATTCTTACCTAAGTTGTCAACCATTAACATTCTTCAAGACATAGAAATAGTAAAATCGAATTCCATTCATTCTTTCAAAATATCATCTATTACATTGTAGCCGTAACCACTATTCGTTCTTACATCATTAAATAAATAAAAGTTTTAATTCTACCCAAAATCTGGGTTCTTACATTCAAAGCCAGGAGGTTGATGGACATAGACCTCTTCTTCCAGTTCCCCTTTTAGAAAGGCACTTTTGACATCCATCTGATAGACTGTGAAATTGGCATGTGCTGCATAGGCTAGGTAGATTCTAATTGCCTCAAGTCTTGCCACTGGAGCAAAAGTTTCATCAAAATCTATCCTTTCTTCTTGAGAATAACCTTTTGCCACTAATCTAGATTTATTCCTCACAATGCCATTTTCATCTGTCTTATTCTTGAGAACCCATTTAGTACCTATGACACTTCTATCATCAGGTTTGGGTACAAGCTTCCAAACTTTATTTCTTTCAAATTGGTTTAGCTCTTCTTGCATTGCTAAGACCCAATCTGGATTTAGAAGGGCTTCTTCCACTTTCTTAGGTTCCTCTTGAGACATGAAGCTACTGTTTAGGCATTCTGCTTGAGTGGCCCTCCTAGTTTGGACTCTTGAATTTGATTCACCAATGATTAACTCAAATGGATGATCTCTAGTCCATTTTCTTGGAGGTGGAAGATTTGACCTGGATGAGGTCGCTTCATCTGTATGAGCATGATCTTGTTGATTGGTCATTGAGTTTTGACTTTGAGAAACTCCCCCTGAGTTTGTTGTCCTTGCGGAATTATGAAGTTGACTGTCAACGGATGCATCTCCTTGTCTATCAACGGATGCTTCATTTTTCCTGTCGACGGATGCATGAGAATGCATGTCAACACATGTATCGGATGCTTCAATATGACTGTCAACGGATGCTTCATTTCCAGTGTGAGCATCACTTCTAGTTGGGGTAACAACTCTTGGTGAATTTTCATGGTCATGATCTTCATTTTCCTCATCATCATCATTGTACATTCTTCCTTCTACCACATTCTCAAATTTCAACTTTTCATGGGAGCCTCCATCATTTAGACCTAGAATCTTTTGATCATCAAACACAACATGTACAGATTCCATAACAATGTTGGTTCTTAGATTGTAGACTTTATAGGCTTTCCCTGCTGCATATCCAACAAAAATAGCTTCATATGCCTTTGCTTCAAATTTGCCCAAGTTATCTCCATGATTCCTTAGTACAAAACACTTACATCCAAAGACATGAAGGAAAGCTAAAGGTAGTTTCTTGTTGGTTAACAACTGATAAGGAGTCATTCCTCTAGCTTGATTGACCAAGGAATTATTCTGAGTGAAGCATGCAGTGTTGACAGCTTCAACCCAGAAATATGTTGGTAATCTTGATTCACTTAACATTGTTCTAGCTGCTTCAATGAGAGTTCTGTTTTTCCTTTCAACAACCCCATTTTGTTGAGGTGTTCTGGCAGCAGAAAACTCATGGACAATTCCATTTTCTTAACAGAAAATCTTCATTATGGAATTCTTGAATTCAGTACTATTGTCACTCCTGATTCTTTGTACTTTGTCTTCAGAACCATTGTTTAGTATTCTGAGGTGATTGATGATGATTTCACTTGCACAATCCTTGGAGTGCAGGAAGAAGGTCCATGTAAACTTAGAAAAATCATCTACAATCACCAGACATTATTTCTTCTTTGAAATAGACATGACATTTACTGGACCAAATAAGTCCATATGCAGCAATTGAAGTGGCTTAACAATGGATGACTCTGTCTTGCTCTTGAAGGATGATTTCTTTTGTTTCCCTAATTGGCAGGCATCACACAGTCCATCTTTGATAAATTCCAATTGAGGGATTCCTCTAGCAAGATCCTTTCTTACCAAGTCATTCATAACTTTAAAATTCAAATGTGCCAGCTTCTTATGCCATAGCCAACTCTCATCCTTACTTGCTTTGCTGAAGGAGACAAGTAGTGGATTCTGAGCATGCTGAATTGAAGTCAGCTATGTAAACATTTCCTTTTCTAAAGCCTGTCAATACCACATTGTTGTCTTCCTTGGCAGAAATAACACAGGCTTTTTTTGTGAACCTTACTTCATAGTCTTTGTCACAAATCTGACCGATACTCAGCAAATTGTGCTTCAAACCTTCAACTAAGGCCACTTCTTCAATGATGACATTGTCTTTTGAAATCAAGCCATATCCCTTAGTATATCCTTTGCTGTCATCTCCTAAGGTAATTCTAGGGCCAGCTCCTTCCTTGAACTCTGTGAGCAGGGTTGAATCTCCTATCATGTGCCTAGAGCATCCACTGTCTAGGTACCATAGATTCCTTCTGTTTCCCTGCACACATTCCAAAAACGAATCAAGTTGATTTTGGTACCCAGGCTTCCTTGGGTCCTTTCTTGTTAGCCTTTGACTTTGCACTCTTAGCATTCTTCAACTTAGGTGTAGATGCTTGAGTGATATGGTTAGATAGATGCTCATTTGCATAAATACTTGGTGCATGCATTTGTGAAAGATTAGCATACATGTTATTCATGCTTGGGTTGTTGCATATCATTTGTGGCATATTCACATATTGAAAATAAGGATTAGACACACATGGCATGTTCACATATGGATTTTTAAAAAGAGCATTCTGATACAAACCAGGCATTGCAGGCATACATGGTATAGTTTGAGGTACATGAGCAGGAGCCTTGTTAACAATCTTGCAATTAGAAGATAGGTGATTGACACTATTACAATTACTACAAGTTTTCCTAGCGGCAAACTTGTCAGGAGAATAATTGTTTTTCTTGTTGATGCCTATCTTACCATTTTTGTTCTTTTTCTTTTTACCCCTAATTTCAACCTTTTCATTATCTGATTTACCAATAGCCTTTTTGTTGTGTAAATCACCTGCCTTAGCCTTCCCACTAGATTTTGTTTGGTTACACTCACCAGTAACAAAGTTCTTGGTGACTGGACCATACTTAATATCCAGTTTCTTGAGTTCCCTCTTACTAACAAACTTTTTGTTAGTCGACGGATACCTCTCATCCGTTGATGGTTCATCTGTCAACGGATGATCACTATCCGTTGATTCACAAATAGTCTCTAGATCCTCAAGGCAAGGTTCTAGCTCTTTTTTCTTTTGAGTCCAGGTCTCCTTCACAAAAGATTCTATTCCCTGGACTTCTATTATGTTTTGTGAAATATTCCTACAGATTTGAAATTTAGTAATTATCCCTTGTTCTTTTTCAAGCTGGTCTCTTAAGATCAGTTCTCTTTTTTAACACAACTTCAAGTTCACTTTTAGCATTATTGCAATCAACTCTCATTTTCTCAAATTCTAGAGCAACATTTCTATCACTTAAAAACAGATTAGTCTCTTTAATCCTATTGTTCTCTTTAGTAAGTGATTTAAGAGTAACACTCAAGTGATATAGTTCAGTAGACATTTCATCTATAACAATATTGCATTCCTCTTTGGTGAGCTCAGAGAGATTAGTAGAAAATACCTGATTGCTAGCTGAACTTGCTTCCTGCTCTCCAGAATCAACCATCAATGCAAGGTTGACATACTCAACATCATCATCAGAATGATTTCCATCAGCAGCCCAGTCATACTCTTGGGTCATGAATGCCTTTCCTTTCTGCCTGAGAAGATCAAAATATTTCTTCTTGTAGTCAACAGCTTCAGTTGGCTTTCCCTTGTTCTCAGATCTGGGCTTCCTACATTCACTTATCATGTGACCAGCAATTCCACAATTGTAGCATTTAATTTATGATTTATCCACAAAGTTGCTTATAGAATAATCCTTGTTAAATGGCTTGGCCACCTCAGAGTTTCTCTTGAATTTCAGCTTAGAGAATCTCCTTGACAGAAAGGCTAAGTGCTCAGCTATCTCATCCAATTCATCCTGCTGAAGGACATTCAATTCTTCAGACACCTTTTCCTTGCTCCTGCTTGATTCTGCTCTACCTTTACAAACCTCCCTGTTTTGTGTAGAACAAGCAGCTTCTGTCCTTTTCTCCTCCTTCTGCTCCAAGTTGGCAACAAGTGCAACTGACCCACTTTTCTTTTGGGACTTCTCAATCTCTTCATCCTGCTCCATTTCCAGCTCATATGTCTTTAAAGTTCCATAGAGCCTTTCAAGAGTAAATGTCTTGTACTCTTGAGTGTTTTTTAGAGAAACAGTCATTGGCTTCCATTCTCTGGGCAGTGATCTCAGAAATTTGAGATTAGAATCTTTCACTAGGTAGATTCTTCCATACAGTTTCAAGCCATTTAGTAGCTTTGAAACCTACTAAATGTGTCATTCAATGTTTCTCCACTCTTGAAATGGAAGTGCTCATACTGTTGGATTAGTAGTTGAATCTTGTTTTCCCTCACCTGTTCTGTTCCTTCACAAAGGGTTTGAACAGCGTCCCATACTTCCTTGGAGGTAGTACAGCTGATAACATTGTCAACCATGTCTTTTTCTAGACCATTGAACAGTATATTCATGGTCTTTTTGTCTTTGTGGACTTCTGCCATATCTTCAAGACTCCATTCAGAAACAAGTTTGGGAATGAGAGTGTCAGGCGCATCTTCAGCAAGGCCAACTCTTGCTGCAGTCTTCATCGGAACATGAGGACACTTGTCAATGCAATCCACAAAACCCTCATCAATGGACAAGAGATGTAGACGCATCTTTACTTTCCAGTGAAAGTAATTCTCTCTATCAAGAACTGGTATCTTTACTCCATAATCCTTCTTAGACATGTTGGAAGTGTGTTGATCTTTAAACTTCAAATATGTTAGAAGCTTGCTCTGATACCAATTTTTATTCCCAGATTACACACTTGTATAATTGTAGAAGGGGGGGTCGAATACAATTCTTGATATTTATAAATTCCTGATAAGAACTCCAGAAATCTATAAGAAGATAATTGCTGTATAAAGATTAAGGCACAAACACATATAAAATCAGGTAGTTAAATGCACCACCTGAAGCTTTTATTTGAAGAAAACTCTGTGATACAAATGTACACAGCTGCTGTTTTACAACTCTTTGCTTTCTTAGGATATTCAAGAAAACCTTAAGCAAATGTATCTGTTTTCTTTGCTTCTAAAGAGTTGCTACACTTGGTTATATATCCCAAGTTTACAAGTACAACATGAATAAGATAATACTAATCTAATTCAAGTTGACTTGCTACTTCACTCTAAATACACATGTAGCCAAAAGGTTGTCCTTGTGAACAGACATGTCCCCTGCACCTTTCTTGTATTCATAGTGTAAACGGAATGCTTCTTTCTTCTGCGTTTACAAAGTATGTCTGTCATACTGCTTTTTGTACCTACTATCACCCCATGTGATCTGTCAGTCAAACCTGTCTTTATCAACTGCTAATCCCCAGCTAGCATAGAAGAAAGTGTTAATGATTATCCGTTGACATTGTACACTGTCATCCATTGATAATAGATTGAGATGTATCCGTTGATATTGTAGATTTGAGTTGTATCCGTTGATAGAGTTCTGTCTTCATCCGTTGATACACTTTCACTTAAATAGAATTATATAGCATAACTTATTTACAATTGGCTACCATATTCTGCCTATCCATTGATGGTCAACATGACTGTGGATAAAAACACTATCAATTGATAACATAGAGATACTGCAGTATGCTACAAAACCTCATCCGTTGATGAGCTACCTGTCAACGGATAGAGTTATAATTCCTCATCCGTTGATAGTTACAAAACATGACTTATATAATTTGTGCATAAAATGTGAAGTTATCATCAAGTACAACATATTCCTAACAAGATCCTTTGGGCAATGACAACAGTAATAAGGAAGAAATGGTTATTGTAGCCAATAAATCATACGCGGAGATTGTGAGATCAAATGTAGACATTAAGACTAGGAATGATTTGAATGTTTGGATGAAGGTACAAAATAGGAAGCAGAAAGGGAATGGGGGCAGTAAAAATGGAGACATCACAATTTTCATGGTTAATATTCCAGTTGAGGCTACCGCTAAGGGGGTATGGGATTTCTTCAAATCTTGTGGTGAGATAAAAGATATTATATTACCAAGAAAAAGAGATAGAAATGGGAAAAGGATTGGATTTATTAAAGTTAAAAATGAAGCTGAGGCAGGTCTGATCATTAATAATGCCAAAGAAAAAGGAGGTCTTGCCGGGAGAATTGTGTTGGCTATAAACAAAAATCATAAGGGGAAGGAAGCAACTTTCATACCAGAGGAGAAGATCTTCAAGCCAAAGGAAAGCAGTAAGGTAGGTAATTCCAATTTAAAATCGAATAAACCTATAGTTCACAATGAGGATTGTAGTAAGAAGATGTTTGAGTATACTGAAGCAGTAATAGATGAGGAAGTAAAAGCAGGTCTGAAGCACAGTTTTGTTGGATTATCTTGGATGGACGAGATAGCAGAAAATCTAGAAGAAAAGATAGTAGAAAAGGGGTTTAAGAATATAAAGGTGGTGGGCTTATCTGAAAGGAAGTTTTTGCTTAGGAAAGAAGATGATGTAGATTGGAAGAATCTTGATTTTAAAACCTTTTTGACATGGTTCTCGGTAATCAGAAAATTCAAGGAGGAAGATTTGATAGTACCTAGAACAGTCTGGATTGAATGTTCTGGACTACCGATGATAGCTTGGCTGGAAGAAAATCTAAAAGCATTCACAAAGAAATTAGGAGAATGGGTTTCACGGTCATACCAAAGAGATGATAGAAATTCGTTCTTTAACCCTCTGATTTGTATGCAAACAGCGATGATGGATCCAATTAATGAGGAATTGAAAGTTCTTGTTAAAGGAAAGAATTTTGTGATCAGATTCAAGGAAGTTGATAGTTTGGGAAATCACCTAAATAAATTAGAACCCTTTAGAAATATTGAAGAAGAGAAGGTCTATGATGTTGCTAATTCTCCTGATTTCCCACAAAAAAGTATTGTAGTTCCAGATAATTCAGGGAAAGACAAGGTTGAGGAAGTAAGGATTGATTCTGATAAGTTCAATGTTTTGGAAGGGGATACAAACCATATTGATTCTTTAGTCTCTAGAGTTCAAGAGTCAGATGCACATATAGTTTCAAAGGTAATGGTGACATCAAAAGTGGCAAGGAATAAGATAGAAGTTATTGATCCTAAGTGGACCCCTTTTAATGCAAATAAGTCATCAACAGTGAGAAATGATCAGTCTGATCAAGAAAGCACTTTGGAAAATTCAAGAAGTATAACCAATGAATTTCAAAGAAGTCCTCAGGTCACTTTATGCAAAAATGTTGGGAGATTAAATATGGGTGGTAAAAGGGGGAGGCCAAGGAAAAAATCTAGATTGTATAAGAATCCCTTTGATTTGGGTTTCAACAAGAAGAAATTTGGAGGAGGGTGTTGCAAGAAGAAGTTTACAGCAAAACAAAGCTTGGAAGGTGTTGATGATGTAGTTCTTTCGACTCATAAGGAAGAGATTTTGGATAAAAATCTCCGGGAGGCAGAGTTGATTTTGGAATGTGCACAGAATATGGGATTAGAAATAACTGGAGATCTGGCTGATTGTAAGAAAATTATTGAGGAGAAATTGAATAAAGGGGATCTCTAAACTCTTACTTAGAGTTCTTTTTAATTGGAATATAGTTTTTGATTCTTATGGATATTAAGTTGCTTTCTTGGAATATAAGAGGACTGGATAGTAGGGGTGTTTGTAGATTTATAAGGGAATCCATTAGTGAAAACAAGGTTAATTTCATCTGTTTACAAGAAACCCTATGTGATTCCTGGAATAAAAGGCTGCGGAATGCAATTTGGGAGACTAAATCACATGGCTGGCTCATTCAAGACTCTAAGGGTCACTCAGGGGGTATGATGTTATCCTGGGAAAAAGAATCTTTTAAGGGTTTAGGGGTAGCTCAGGATGGGGGCTGGCAATGGGTTCAGATGGAGTGCCTCATCTCAAAGGTAAGATTTAATGTGATAAACGTTTATGCACCTCAAAATTCTCAGAGGAAACTAGCATTGTGGGAAAGTCTAAGTGAGATCAAGTCATTAGTTAACAATGAACATTTGTGTTTGGTTGGAGACTTTAATTGCGTAAGGTGGAAGAATGAGGTTACAAATTGTATTTACAGGAGAAAAGATTCTAGTGATTTCAATAGTTTTATCTCAAATCAGAATCTACATGATTTAGAACCTTCGAATACAAAGTTTACATGGATTGGTCCTCAAGGAAAAAAGAACAGATTAGACAGAGTTTTATCTAATTCAGAGTGGTGTAGTGAAGGTTATTGGGAAGTTACAGCTTTACACAGGAAAAAATCAGACCAAAAAAGGTTGATCCTTAAAAGAGTCTATTTTAATTGGGGCCCTAGGCCTATGAAAATTTACAACTGCTGGTTGAAAGAAGATTCTCTAATGGATCTTTTAAAAACCTATTGGTCACAAAATACCTCGGAACACAAGAACATTCAGTCAGTCCTTAGGGAGGTTAAAGGGATCATCAAGGGTTGGGCAGCAAACTTTAAGGATCGTACTGCTAGAAACATTAAAATTCTTGAAGAATCTTTAGACAATGATAGCCAGGGCAGTGTTCATTCCATAGAAGCAAATGTTAAAAGGAAAGAATTAGAACATCTATATGATGTAAGGGATGATATGCTCAGACAGGAATCCAGGCTAGTGTGGCAGGTGCAAGGTGATCGCAATTCAAAATATTTTCACCAGGTCATTCAGAGAAGAAAGAGGAGGAACACAATCTTTAAAATCTATAGTGGTTCAGAATGGATCTCTGACCCACACCTTCTTAAAAATACATTTTTCCAACATTTTAAAAGCTTGTTTGTTGTGAAAGATGCTCAATGCATTTTGAGTATTGGTAATCTGGTAACGAATAAAATTTCAGAATCTGAGAAAATCTGGTTGGAAAAAGATTTTTCAATTGAAGAGATTGAAGTTGCACTTGAAAATTCTGCGAATGTGAAAGCTCAAGGACCAAACGGGTTCAATATGGGATGCATCAAGTCTTTTTGGAATCAGCTAAAAGATGGAATTTTTAACAGCTTTAATGGCTTTGCTGATTCTCTTTCTTTCCCTGCAGGCTTCAACTCTTCTTTAATAACACTCATTCCCAAAAAATCAAAATCCGGAACTGGTCTCGGATTTTAGACCTATAAGCCTTATAAATAGTACTGCTAAACTATTTACAAATTTACAAAGGTTTTAGCTCACAGGTTGAGTGAGGTCATAGGAAAGATTGTAGGTATGAATCAATTCGCATTCATTAAAGGAAGACAAGTTTCAGAGAGTATACTAATTGCAAATGAAGCAATACACTCAATGAAGAAGTCGAATAGCAATGATCTGATCCTGAAGCTTGATTTTGAAAAAGCTCTTGATTCGGTCAATTGGAATTTTCTCTTTCAATTGCTGGAAGCAATGGGTTTTGCAAGTAGATGGATTTCCTAGATCAGAGCTTATCTTGACTCGATGAAAGTCTCCGTTCTTGTTAATGGGTCACCTTCTAAGGAGTTCTCTCCAAAAAGGGGCCTCAGACAAGGTGACCCCCTTTCACCTCTTTTGTACAATATCGTGGCTGAAGTGTTAAATCTTTTGATTAGCAAAGCAAGATCGACAGGAATGTTTAGGGGTTTTACTTTGAAAGAAGAATCTGATTAGTTGACTCACCTCCAGTTCGCGGATGACACCTTGATTTTCTTAGAAGGATCTTTGGAATATATAAAGGTTATCAAACGTGTTCTTCAGTGTTTCCAGCTGCTTACTGGACTGAAGATTAACTTCTCCAAAATTAGTTTGTTTACTTGTGGAAAAAACAGAGATATAGTGGATTCAGGAGCCAAACTGTTGGGTTGCAAGGTAGGTGTTTGGCCTCTCATATATCTTGGAGCTCCATTAGGTGTTTCGATAAGGAGGAAAATTTTTTGGAACCCTCTCATCAAAAAATTTGAAAATAAACTAGTTAATTGGAGATGTTCTTCCCTAAATAAGGCTGGTAGACTTGTTTTGCTAAAATCCACACTAAACAGTTTACCAGTCTATTGGTTTAACATCTTCAAGGTTCCTAAGGGAATTTGTGCAGAAATTAAAAAGCTTAGAAGAAATTTCTTTTGGGGTCACTCGAAGGGGAATAAGAAAATGCATTATCTCAGGTGGAAAAGGATTACTCAGCCAAAAAGATTGGGAGGTCTTGGACTTTCAAATATTAGTATGAAAAACTCATCTTTATTAGGAAAATGGCACTGGAAGTGGCATAGGGATAGGGATAATCTTTGGAACAAATGGGTAAGAGCAAAGTATGATTGTTCGAAAGGAGACACAATGGATAAGATTCTCAAAACAACTAAGGTCTCAGAATGCATTCAAGGTATAGTGGAGGTTGCAGGTAATTCAATTTTGAAGGGAGAACTAGATAGGAACAAGTTCTTGTGGAAAATTAAGGATGGTGAAACAACACTTTTCTGGGAAGATAACTGGTGTTCGAAAGGACCACTAATGGAACTTTTTCCAAAATTTTACAATATTTCAAATCTTAAACATGTCACTTTGTGGATTTTTATCCTATAAAGGGGGAGGTTTTTTGGAGTAGAATTCTTAGAGCCTCGGAGATGGAACTAGTAGATAAATTAATGAATCTCTTCGATCAAGTACATCTTAAGGATGGGGTAGATAGGTTGATTTGGACTCCAGTGAATGAGGAGTTTTCAGCAGCTAGGAGTTATGCCTTAATGGATAAGGATATAGCAGAAAATGAGGTTAGATGGAGGTCTATGTGGAAATTCAAAATCCCTCCAAAGGTTAGTATTTTTCTCTCGAACTATTTTCACAATATTCTACCAACTTGTGGTTTCTTAACGTCCAGAATTAGTGCATGTTCTCATATTTCAAGAATCTGCAAATGGTGTAATAATGAAGAAGAATCTCAGTCTCACATTTTCTGGAAATGTGAGTTAGCAAGTTGGGCCTGGGATTTTGTTTCAAACTGGTGGAGTGTTAGAAAACAGGAATGTTATGATGTTTTCTCTGATCCTTTTTTATACAATCCAAGTATTAGAACTGCATGGCAAATGACATGGGCTGCAACGTTATGGACCATTTGGTTATGTAGAAATCAGGATGTTTTTAAGGGTTTGAAAACAAAAAAGTCGGAATTTCTGTTTCTGATAGTACATAGATCTCAAATGTGGTGTCAAGCAGTCAATCTTATTGATAAGTCTCATATGTGGAACTCAAATCCATCAGGGCTAGTTCTTAAAACTAGTCTTCTGAAAAAAGAATTTTTAATGAGCTAGCAGGTAACTTTAACTGGTTTTATAGATGGAGCTTGGAAGATGGAAAATAACTCTGTGGTTCGAGTAGGTATAGGAGGGTATGTCAAGGACTCTGAGGGAAATCTGATTTTGATCTTTTCTGGTCCAGTGATAGCTAATACAGCATTTCTATGTGAATGTGAAGCCTTTTTGTTTGTTATCAGAAAATTAGCATCTAGCAAATGGAGCAATTGTCGTAGTATAATCTACTCCGATTCGGCAGAGTTGATTAAAAGAATTCAGAGATCTAGAGTACGTTTAGTCCATCAGTTTGACAAGGATGTTGAGAATTTCCTAGTTAACTCGAAGATAATGTTCAAGAAGGTGGATAGAGTGCTAAATCAAGAGGCTGATAATCTAGCAAAGCAAGGTCTACTAAGAAATAAAATGCTTTTTGCTTGGTGCTAAGGGGTAAAATGTGGTGAGATTGTGATCAAGATTATTTATGTTGTTGGGCCATTCAAAGAAGCAAAAGGAGAGTCTTGGCTAGAGTGTGGGTATTTTTGTATGACTATTGCTAAGCCCACCTCGTCTTATTCAGGCCCATAAAGGAAATGTGAAATGTCAATGTTTTATTTCAGCTGCGGCATGGAGTAACTTATTGCCTTGGGGAACTGTGCAGACGATATTGGGAATTTAAGTTTTTATAGAGCCATGCAATGCCATCAATATACGGCCTTTATAGAGACTCTTTTGCCTCTCTTTTTTAACATCCATTTTCTCTTCCAAATACTATCAAACTTCTCAAGCAAAGTATGCTTATGTTGAATGTAAATCCGGGATGGAAAATGCCTCGCAGAGGTGTGGTTAAAGTTAATGTGCATGGGCGTGTTGAAGACCAAAGACTTCAGAATGGAAACATCTCTGGAATTGGAGTGGTTGTTCGCGATAGCAGGGGCACGATCATTAGGATGCTAGCTGGTTCTCTGGGTATTGAAAATCGAAGGAGCAATGAACTGCATGCGTTTATGGAAGGTTTGAAGCTGATCTTTGACGATGATTATCCTAAAGCTATTCTTGAAACAGACCATGCTGCAGCCTATTGGGAGTGGAAGGACTCTATTGATGTAGGGGCAAATCTAGCTAATGCTTTCATTATTCAGCAACTGAATACTAGGAAAGCTGACAGGAATTTCAACATAGAGATCCGTCTCACGGATGCTACTGATAATGCGTTGGCCGCGTATCTGGCTCAACATGGTGCAGCTAATTGGAAACAGATGGTGGTCATTGAAAGGCCTTTTGGGCGTTTGTTCGAGTTATGGAGTCTAGACATGGGGTTAGGAAGGATTGGTCCTGAGTTTCATAGAATTCATGAGGAAGATGTGAATGTGCAAGCCATGGTAGCAGAAGTAGAGAATCCTCCGCGTTGAGATGAGCTTTTGGAGATCCAGGAAGGTTTTGTTAACATTGGAGAAGAAATTCATGCTAGTAACGTCTTCGTAGGTATGGAAAACTGGTAGTTTCTTGCAGTCAGCAGATGAAGTTATATGTTCTGGGCTTGTGCTATAGTAGTTCTATATTTTATCTCATTGTCTGTTACGGCTTTTGATGTAGTAGATCTATATTGTAGTAGTTCGGTTATTCTGGTTGGGCCGTATGTGGGCTGTTGTGGACTCAATTTGGTTTTTGTTGGACTCGTTTCTTATGGGCTTAGTCCCTTAATATATTTCCCTGCTTTTCAAAAAAAAAAAAGTAACATGTTTTAATTAGATAGAAATATTAATGATTAAAAGATAAAGATATGGTATGATTTATGTTTTTAGTTGCTTATAAAGGGTAATATTTTAAACTAAAAGTTAACAGGGAAAAGTCAATCACCTTATTACCATTAATTATATTATGTCATTATTTATTTAATAAATAGGATAACCAAACCGAAAACCAAAACTTTTAAAACTTTCAATGTTTCGGCTTTAATATAATAGTATAGATGGTATTAAATAGAACCGCTTGTGATATAATTGAAAAAATAGAGATTTTAGTTAAAGAAAATAGAAAGGTAACATGAAAATTAAAAAAGTGACATGATTTATGTGAAAAAGGTAATTGATTAGTTTATAGTAATTATAATTTAATTATGTTACTTTACTAAATAAAATTGCTCATAGTGTTTTTAGAAAATTAGATATCCGTGATGCACAGATTTTTTTTTTAATATTATTTGATTTTTTTTCCATTAATTTAAATTATTTTTTAAAACATGAATTTTGGAGGCTTAAATTCTTTTATGAGATGATTTGATAATAAATATATATATGTTATCCATGATATTTATAGAAAATGAGGGATTTTAGTTAGAAAAGATTGTAGGTTTTAGATGAAAAAGGTATTCGATTAATTGTTAGTAATTGTAAAATTATTATTTTATTTTATTAAATAGAATGCCCGTGATATGATTGGAAAAAGAGAGAATTGAGTTAGATAAAATTAAAAAGATTACATGTTCTAGGTGAAAAAGGTAATTGATTAGTTTATAGTAATTATAATTTAATTACGTTATTTTACTAAATACAATTATTCATAATATTTTTAGTAAAGGAAAAATTAATATTGTCCGTGATATTTCTATTAAAAGAGGGATTTTAGTTAGAAAATATAAAAAAAATGATACGTTTTAGATGAAAAAGGTAATCGGTTAATTATTAATATTATAATATTACTAGTTTATTGTATTAAATAGAACCGCTTGTGATATAATTGAAAATAGAGATTTTAGTTAAAAAAAAATAGAAAGGTAACATGAAAATTTAAAAAGTGACATGATTTATGTGAAAAAGGTAATTGATTAGTTTATAGTAATTATAATTTAATTATGTTACTTTACTAAATTAAATTGGTCATAGTGTTTTTAGAAAATGAGATGTTAATGTTGCCCATGATATTTCTAGAAAAAATGGAATTTAATTTGGAAAAAATAGAAAAGATGATACGTTTTAGCTGAAAAGGTTATTGGTTAATAATTAGTATTATGATATTATTATTTTATTTTTATTAAATAGAAACGCCCGTGATATAATTGGAAAAAGAGAGATTTTAGTAAGAGAAAATAAAAAAGTTAACTTGTTTTAGCTGAAAAAGGTAATCATCCATGATATAATTGGAAAAAGAGAGATTTTAGTTAGACAAAAGAAAAAAGGTAATGTGGCTGGAAAGGGTAATTGATTAGTTAATAGTAATTATAATATAATTACGTTATTTGATTAAACAAAATTGTTCGTAGTGTTTTTATAAAATGAGAAATTTTAGTTAGATAGAATGTAAAAGATATTGTATTTTACCTGAAAAAGGAAATTATTTTATTTTTGAAAAATAGAAAAGGTAATATATTTAACCTGGAAAAGGAAGGAGTACGGAGGAAGGAAGGACTTCTGAACTTGTTCACAAACTAGATTTTCGTTTGAAAAAATATGTACGGAGGAAGGAGTCAGCTCTCTCAAAATTCAAATTTGAATTCCAGATCTCAATGGTACGAGACGGCCAACGGTGACGGAGGTACGGCGGAAACATAAACCAACAAAAGGAGCACAACCACAACACAAGGAAACATCACAATCAAGTCCACCCAATACGATTATGGTAAGAAATCATATCTGGAAGCAGCTGCCGGAGCTAGGGACTCACAAAATCAGGCGCAGAAAGAAAAGGAGGGGGAACAATGGACTTTGGTCACCAAAGGAAGGAAAAACACTAGGAAGACTCGATATCTATTCCTGGGTAATTTGCCAACTCGAGCCACAGTAAAGGAAATCTGGGAAGCAATTAAGGGACCTAAATTCTTCACAACCATCTACATCCATTGAAAAGGCATAAAAACAACAATCGATATGCTTTCCTCCTACTGCAGGACAACATTAAGTCAGACATAGCAATCAACACTATTCAGAAAACAAGGTTATTTGGGAGGACTCTTGTGGTAGCGATTGCGAAAGGGGGACCTTCGGGGAGCATCCAAGGGTACACACCTGGCACAGTGGATGGGAATAAACAACAAGACAAATCAGATCACCCTCGCGCCTACACTAATAGAGCAAATCACCATAAAAAATCAGGAGAAGCAAGGACAGTCCCAACAGGGGATACTGTGGTCAAACTTCGACCAGATCTAGAGCTTAAAAGATCCATCAGATTCAGCCTTATAGGTGTAACATCCTCGGGAGACAGTGTGGACAACATTTATGAAAAATTAATGTTGTTGGGCATCAACTTCGTCCAGGTCAAAGCCATAACACATCATAGATTCCTCCTAATTTTCACCGACCAAGATGCTTTTGATAACATCGACCACCAAATCTTGTCCTCCGTCTTCTACCAGGTGAAATACACAGATTTGGAGGATTTATTGACGACTAGGATCGCTAGGATCTCCATCCTAGGCCTACCTATCCACGCTTGGACTGATCACGATATCAGGAAATTGGTAGGGAAATGGGGCAATATCACTGGTATCTTCCCTACACATCTTTCGAATGACAACTACACTAATCCCACGGTTCAGTTGGAGACGACTTTCCCTCAGCCAATCTTAGACAACCTGGTGGTTGATATAGAGGGTGGACAACATAAAGTCAGTATTGGGGAAACAACAACATTCACACAGCGCTCGATGGCACAATCTACAGACAGACAAACAAATACTAACTACGACAACCAAACAGATAATAGGTCTAATGGAGGGGATGAGGATAACATTAAAAAGGGGGATCCATGTGACCCCTTCCCAGATGGCCAGTACACTAACAACAATATCACAGATATTTTGTATACACCTTTCACGGAGGAGTATACGCCTTTCGCGGAAGAGCATACTAATCATAGCTCGCCTGATCCCTGTCTTAGGGATGAGAGAACTATTTTGGAATCTGGAGGAGTTTTCAACAACAACAACAACTCGGTTGAACTGACAAATTCCATCATATTACAAGAGACACAACTAGTGAGACAACAGGTGCAACTGGGCAAAAGCACAGTGGAGACAAATGAGGACAACATAACACAGAATATAACACAATACAGAGAGACTGGCTACCACAGTACCACAGATTCATACACATCCTCATCGCCCGACTATTCTGCAGACGATATACATGTGGTAGACTCGCATCAGCCAGTTCACAAAAACATACAATTGGGCTTATGCAAAGGATTATTTGGCATGCACATAAGGAGAGGACGTGGCCGTCCACGCAAATTTAGCAATACCAGCACCTATAAGACGAAGACTAAACGTATGACTAAAAGTATGCACAAAAGGGCGAAGGATAGGCATATACAACTCCAAACGCATGAGAATGATGAGGTACTGGCAACTCACACTGAGGATAATAACTGTCAACAAATCATCATATTTGACAAACTATGTAAGAACCCAAAAATTTTGGTAGAATTAAAACTTTTCCTATTATGATGAAGTGCATCAATGAATAGTGATTTGGTGGATGAATAGTGATTTTGAGGATTAAGAAAATTTTTCATACCACCTATGTACGAGACGTAGTGTGGATATTCCGAAGTTATACTAGTAATCTACGGAGTAAATAAGTGTATGTAAATGCGATCGGAATTCAGAAATTCCAAATTCTATTTTCGTGTAATATTTGACCGAGCAGTGAATTATATATCAGTAATATCAAGAAATGAGATATTTAATTTGAGGAATTGAGGAGTTAATATTTTGGAATTTTATTATAAGTGATTTGAGAATTTGGAACGAAAACCACTGAGGAAGTGAAACAGACGTTCTAGAAACCGCTGAAACTTTACAATGAGATTAAGCGATTGAGCGAACGAAGCATGGATTAAGGATATGGTATATTAAGAGTTCAAGGAAGGATATATTATGAGAAAGAAAGAGGATTGAGAATAAACTCCTAGAATTGAAAAATATAGAATGCTTGAGAAATCGGGAGAACGTTTTCTGAGATAAAGAGAAATAAACAAGGGATGTTGGAATTAATATTCATTCGAGGTATTGTGCCATATTAGAGCAATAATATGCAAAGTATAAGTTGTAACGTATTAATTTTATTCATGAGACAACAAGGAAATCAAATTGTTGGAAAAGGAAACAAACCAAGGGACTAATATGAAAGAAACAAAAGATGAGGACTTTGTTGCAATTGTTGTGGATAAGGAAATCCAAGTGAGCCAATGAGGTGTTGACAACACATTACAAGAAGATGCATCCAAATGAGATAGATATATAATACATGTATTAGTCATTATTTAGCAAACAAAACAAAACAAACACAAGAAAACACCCATTCTGCCCAGCAGAACAGCAGCTCAGTAAAACGGGCCTAGAGCCTTCATTACTCAATGGAATTTCGTGTTCTTTATATGGTTAGAAAGCTGTGAAGATGCTCTACAACTCTCATTTAGAAGCCTCGATCAGAAAAGCTCGGTAAGGGCCTCGTTTTCCATGATCTTTCAGTCGGATTCTAATAACTCCGAATTACTAACTTTGTTTTCTTCATTTCTTTTGATCATCCAAGCTTACCCAAGGCTATACAAGGATTATACAAGGTTTAGAAAGATATTACACACATCAAGGAAGGTATAAACCCTCTCAACCCTTAGCCATGACTTGTTTATAGTTCATATTGCTAGATCTACAAGTATTGGTGAATATCTTGGTAGTATGAGTTATAGATGATGAAATCTTGAAGTTATGTGCTTTTTATGATGGTTGTAAGGCTTGTACTTAGAGTATGTAACCCCATGTATGCTATAGAGACAAGTCTTGGTAGTTTTGATGATAGATGTGATGTATAAAGTGAGTTTTTGAATGTTTGAGAAAGGGTATGTGCTGTGTAAATTGCATGTACTGTCTTGTAGGAGGGTTTTGAACCCCTAAATCTTGTCACCCGAGGACCTAATTTATATGGTTGGAAAGATAATTGAATGTAGTTTCTAGAAATATAAGGTTCATACCCAGGAGATGTGTAGATCTTGAGTTATGGCCGGATTAGTGCAGTGTGGTTCTGGAATTCAGACTGCACTGTGTTGTCCACTTGTGAACTGAGTTAGGACCCCTTAAAATTATGCTAGTGTTATGAAAATTTGAGGGAATTTAGATTATACAGTTGTGAAGGCTGTCCAAAAATAATTGGAATAAAATTTGTATTTTTCAATTTTATAAAAATGTTAGAACGAAGTGCGCGCGAGTGAAAAATCACCTAGGAGGTTAGTTTAACGTAGTTTTAAGAGTACTCACTTGTGTTTCAAGTTTGAGGAATGGATTTGAGTCGAATGGGTAACGAATGTGATAAAGTGATGACATGGTCATATGGGAGGGTTAGTGGTCACAAATTGGAGTCTTTAAGTTGGTTTACATCCTTTAAAACCTTACGATTAAGTAGTGTTGTTAATGTACTAACGTACGAATATTGATTATGTATAGATCTTCGTTCCACGTCGCGAGCTCGACCACCCCACCCTACCAAGGCAAGTTTACTTTTCAAAACTTATATATAAGGATTTTCACTGTATTGTTTGTGGCTTTCAAACGTATTATATGTTTATGCTTTATGAGGTTATGTTGAAGTTTGAGATATATGCACATATGTGTTTGTACACCCTTGAACTTAGAATGAAAATGTTTTCTTCGGACAACGACTCTAGCAATAGAGGTCGTAGCGGTCCAAATATGCTATTGACCGGGGAGCGGTATATTATTGTATCGTGATTAAATTGCGAAAACCCGAAGGGTCATTCGGGAAGTATCGTATACTTAAGTATTTATTATTTTTACATTTTTATAAATACTCAAAAATATCTATCTTGGATTAAAAGCTTATTTTAATTAAATAATTATTTTATTAATTGTTTATATTAAATTTCAAAATATCATTTATTAATTATTGTTCATTATTTTAAAGACAAAACTAATCCAAGATACCTTCATCGTTTTCAAACTCGAACTCTTTCGAACCCAAAACATTTTCGAAAACCCCCGGTCTGGTTTTGCTTCTTGTACACTTTTCAAGAATTATCGGTCGACTGAGGTCGAACTTCAACTACTCGAATTTTCTATCAAAACGATTTTTTTGACAAGAAAGAAAAAAAGGGGACTCTGGCAGGTGTGGGAATCGTTGACGAACGATTCCCGGGATGTGTAAGCGGCCGTGAGCCAGGCGGTCCATCAATTATTATTCCGGCCCAGGTGTTGCCGAAGGATGATTACGGATGTAGTTTTCATCGAGGGTGATTACGGATGTAGTTTTCACCCGAGGATAGTTACGGATGTAGTTTCTATCCTTCTACCGGTAGAGAAGACCCGCGGATTATTGGACTTGGATGTGGCGACTGATCATCGTCAATCCTGTCAGGTTTTTTGTTTTCTTCAAGTCCCATCCTCCACTTTGGAAAAATACTCAAACACTACTTCTTGGGCCTAAGTGCCAAGTTGCCGATAGTGTGGTTTTTGATAAGAAAAATATTGACATCGTGCAGTATCTAGAAGTGCAAGATTTTCTATAAAGATTGGCACGTGTTAGTGCACTCTTGCAATTATTTCAAAGAATGAAATGTTTTTGAATGAGAAACCTTCTAAGCTAATGGAAGGAAAGAGGTTTGCAATGATGTATTCCCTGTACAGTATGCTAACGGTAGAGTGTTTTACCGAAAATGATATACTCATATGTATATATTTTCAAACTTGAGATATATTGAAATGGGAACCTTATAAAGGGTTCATATGTTATTCTTAAAGCTCCTTAGTGAGTATAGATGTTTTATTCAAACTCGGACATATATATTGTCCAATTATGTTTTGAAATCTGAGATATATACCCATATAGTTGGGAATGTTTTCGAAATAAACCACATTATTATTTTTCAAAATGGTGAACTTGCTGAGCATTATGTAGCTCATTCTTGCTTTATAAAAACTTTTCAGAAAGAGAAGAATTTGGCCGATTAACTCCGCACCAGCAGAAGAGGAGTAGAAGATTTACCCCGGAGATGATTTAGTTCCTGATAAATACTACAGAGTAAGCCTGATAGGTTTTCAACTGTAATAGTAAGACTTGTCTTCAGTTGTAGTTGTATAAGTGGAAGCGAGTAAGATTCTGGATTATACAGATGAATTGTAATATTTAGTGTTACTTTTGATTATCGTTTCTGAGGCTCTAACTTGTTTGTGCGTAAGATTGAGGTCTGGATGGATGTATTGTTGAGTTGTAAAGTTAATACAGGTATGATATGGTTGGATGGTGATGTGACGACCAGAATCTTTGACCTCGGATTTGGGGGTGCCACAGAAATGTTATCAGAGCGATAAGTTACAGTACTCAGAAACGAGAGTGTTGAGAGTTAAGTCTAAGTAGGAGAATGACATAAGAGATCGTAGTAAACTTATTATTGGACTTCCGGAAGAGGTACCGGTGAGTAGAATGGACTGGAGTGTTTACTCGAGGTATTATACTAGGGTCGATAGAATCCTTAGAGACCTTCAGAATGATGAATAGAGGTTTGAGAGTCGTACATGACCTATCATAGGTAATGATATAGGAAGCAGAGCGAAATCTCAAGAGCAGCTGAGGTAGGCGATATTGCCAATATGATCGGATGACTAGGCTGGCATAAATTTTGTGGCCCATAGTCCTCCACAGTTTAGGAGGCGGCATTTTAAGAATCAAGAAGTTTAGACTTCCCTACATAATTAAGGGTACTCAGTACTTGGAATAATGAAAGTCTTTTACTTTGGCTATAAGATCCGATTTTCGATAAGTAACGGGTTTACCTGAAAGTTGGTCACTATGTCGTTGTGGATTTCATTACCCTTGATGGCGAATTTTACATGTGTTATACGAGAATGTTATCATAAGACGAGCGTGCTAGATAATTCCATGCATGATTCGGACGCTAGAGCATGGTAGTTCAACTTAGAGAACAAACAAGTAGAATTAACAAAGGGACTCAAGAGAAGTTGAATATGGTTGCAACGAGCGATACAATGATCTCAGAGTCTACCAAAAGAAAAGACCAGCGGGTTTAGAGTGGGATCCTTGATAGAGATTTTATCAGGGACTACGTATATATGTATTATAGACCTCAATATTTTTGGTATATGTTAACATACACACACCCGCCACTGAACCTATGGAATGCACTGAGATCCCTGAGAGATCTCTTTGATCTGTTCCCAGGGGGAACTGGCCACTTGTGATTCATGTCGGAAGGCATGAAGTAGGACCCTATGGACTTAGCAGGTGTCCCCGAAATGATGTGAAGCTTGGTCTTCAAGATAAAGCACGGAAATGACAGATATATTTGTGAAACCCCAACTCGATAAATGACTTTAAGATGATGATTGATAGACGCACTAGTTGGTGTCTTGTATTGCGAAGACGAAGAGATGGAGTTACCAAGAAGTACACTTGACTGGATGTTGGTCAACAAGAAGTGGCTTGACAAACATAATTGGAAAGTTCAATTACTGGCTATCCGACCCATCACTTAACCGCATGCTCAATAACGTTAATTCCATGGACGCGAACAGCATAAAAACCATCTCTACTGTCATTCGAGAAATTCGGTGTAAGGGTAAATGGTGGAATTGGAATGTTCTAGGCAATATTGATACAAAAATAAAGCACATGGAAGAAGAATTAGAAAAGAACGACAATTTGGACAGCATTCATGCAATTAACACGATAAAAGAACTGAAGACACTATACTACCACAAGGATCAAATGATTTGGCAAAAAGTGAGAACTGATTGGGATGCATATGGGGACAAAAACACAAGATACTTTCACCAAGTGGTTTGTAGAAGGAGGCAGAGGAACATTATTAATGGAATCTTGGAAGGACATACTTGGGTCACAAACCCACAACTTATAAAAAAGGTCTTTCTGCAACATTTTAGTGCTTTCTTCAGTAACGAGAATAACGACACAACTTTCAAATTAGGAATGATGAAACTCAACAAAATTCTGAATTCTATAAAATTGACATTAGAAAGACCGTTCACGATGGGATCAATGCCACATGCCTTAAACATTGTTGGACCAGTATTCAGCCAAGCTTCTTAGCAACTATTACTAGCTTCTATCATACTGGGGAGGTTCCGTCTGGACTTAACTCATCCTTCATTGCGTTGATTCCAAAAGTAACTCATCCACAAAAACCTTCAGACTACAGACCAATCAGCTTAATCAACAGCACAATGAAACTGATACTAAAAAT
The DNA here is from genome assembly GCA_036435485.1 of Saposhnikovia divaricata. Lineage (NCBI taxonomy): Eukaryota > Viridiplantae > Streptophyta > Magnoliopsida > Apiales > Apiaceae > Saposhnikovia > Saposhnikovia divaricata. The sequence goes on from CM071594.1 coordinate 197,056,144, forward strand.
CCTGGCTAATAGATTAAAACTAGCTCTCCCTTCTGTCATTTCGGAAGAACAATCAGGTTTTATGAAAGAGAGATGCATCTCGGATGGTATCATCCTAACATCGGAGATCATTCACTCATTGAAGCTTAAGGAAACTAAAGGGGTCATTCTCAAACTTGACTTTGAGAAAGCTTTTGATACAGTTAATTGGGACTTCCTACTAGAAACTCTAACTCGCATGAACTTCGATTCTAGATGGATTTTGTGGATTAAGTCAATATTTTCCACTATAAAAATAGCAGTTCTTGTTAACAGCTCGCCTACCAGTGAATTCCACCCAACGAGAGGGCTTAGACAAGGGGACCCCTTGTCCCCCCTACTTTTCAATATAGTAGGACAGGTTTTACATCACATGATCTTGGAGGCACAAACACAAAATAAATTTGATGGAATCAAAATGGGATCGAGCACTTTCACCCACCTACAATTCGCGGATGATACTCTCCTATTTATAAATGGAGATACTAGGTCTATTACTAGCATCAAACGCACTCTTCTGGCTTTCCAACTACTGTCAGGGTTGAAGATTAATTTCAGCAAGAGCGAATTACTAGGCATAGACTACCCACAAGGGCAGATGGAGGAGTGGGCCAATATTCTTGGATGCAAAATTGGGAGCTGGCCTCTCATATATCTCGGTGTACCTCTTGGTTTGCCACAGAAGAACATAGCAGTTTGGGACCCGTTGATAAATAAATTCAATGACAACCTTAACAGATGGGCTTCATCTAACCTAAACATGGCAGGAAAGCTAGTTCTTATGAAGACTACTCTTGATAGCCTTCCAGTGTACTGGTTCAATTTCCTCATGATGCCAGCTAAAGTTATTATCAAAGTCGATATCATTAGGAGGAATTTTCTTTGGGGCAAGGATAAAATTCGCCTCACCAATTGGAAGCAAGCAACTACAAGTAAGATTAATGGAGGGCTAGGAATCACGAACGTGATACATAGGAACTCGGCAATGATAGGGAAAAACTGGTGGAGGATAAAAGAGAATGAAGACAAACCCTGGGTCAGACTTCTAAAATCTAAGTATGGCGAGGACCCCGACACATGATTACATAGGACACTAAACTCTAGGAAATCAACGCTCATCACAAACTTGAATCACTTAAATACGCAAGTTAACACATCTATGCTTTTCCAATCCAATAACTACAAGTGGAAGGCCAATAAAGGCAACAGAATTCGATTTTGGGAAGATACATGACTGAGAGAGGATCCTCTGAAGGAAGTATACTCGCGACAATATCGCATTCCAAGATATAAAAATATATACATTAAAGACTTCATCACAATCTGGGAAAAAGTGAAGGGCAATCCTCATGAAATTTGGACAAGACCACTTCGTCATTGTGAACAAATACAAGCCTCGGAAATATACAACATCCTACATGCATATTCTCCTAATCAAAGAGAAGACATGCTAATCTGGAAATACACTAATAATAAATATAGGACTGCTGATATGTACAAACTACTCAGTAACGAACCTAACTCGATTTCTAGATGGGCTTTCATATGGAAGATCAAAACTCCGCCTAAGATCAGAGTATTTCTATGGAAGCTGGTGAACAACATACTTCCCACCAAAGCCTTCTTAGCCAACAGAATACATAGCTTTATACACACTACACTATGCTCTTTATGTAATGCACACGAAGAGGACATTCTCCACATCTTCAAGGATTGCAGAACTGCTAGGAATTGCTGGGATCACATACAAGGTTGGTGGAAGGTTATTGATATCATTCCCGGCTGTAATGATTGGCTATACGCAACCTTCAATGCTGCTTTGCATACTAGGTACAAAGAACATTGGCATATTACAGTTGCAGCTACACTTTGGACAATCTGGCTCAACCGTAACGAGTTTATATTTAACAAATCCAGGAGCACTCAAAATCAGTTACATTACTTAATCATGCACAGGTCACATCTTTGGTGCACAAGCAGTGGTCTCTTACATGTTAACAGTAAAGATGATTGGTATGAGAATCCTGCCTATTCGACAAAATCACAATTCAAGCATTTCATTAAGCACCTCAGAGATAGTAGGGACTACTATGGGTTCACTGATGGGGCTTGGAAAATGACGAATGGAGTGGTCACAGCAGGGATAGGTGGTTATGTGGAAGACAACCATGGTGATATAACTATGATTTTCAGTGGCCACACCAATGCTACCAATCCTCTCCACGCTGAAACGAGTGCACTAATTTTCCTATTACAGAACTTAGTTGGGAAGATTAGTATAGACAGAAATGTGGTTATATTCACAGAGTCTCACGTCCTATGGACTAATGTATGCAAATATAGGGCGGGGCTCGCTGGTGACATTACTTTTGCAGAAGGAGTGGACTTTAAAAATTACAAGCACATAAATATAGAATTTGTGGGAAGACACTACAACTCTGGGGCCGACTTTCTAGCAAAACAGGGCACACTTAGGCTCAATGTTATATTGGGCTGGTATATCTAACTTATTGGAGAGACAGACACTTACATACAATATCACAATTATATTCAAACGTCGACACACGGCTCAAGACTTCTCCTTTGTGTCACATCTCCTCCCACACAATATCTCTGTAGCCATATCCCTCCACCCTAGCTACTATCTCTACTAAAGTAGCCACAAGTCTAGCTCAGATATACTTTCTCCACAGGTCATCAGTACCAGCTTCTGGGTATTACACACACATCTCTGCTTTATAATGTCTCCTCTACTCCACATCTTTCAGACAACACTATACACTCATATCTTCTCATACATTCCCATCCATTCATTACCATTTTGTGCACAACAATAATGGACTACTACACATGGCAGGTACCTCTTCGTGGTCTGTACAAAGTTAACGTGCATGTTCTACACACATCTCGCCAACCTAACGGCAACAACAATGGTGTAGGAGTCATCATTAGGGATCACAGGGGCCGCTTGGTGAGAGGTTTCACTGGCACTATGAGAGGACTCTCTCCTCTTGCCACCCAACTGTGGGCACTTCACTTGGGTCTAAATCAGGCTAGAATTGCCAACTGTGAAATCGTTATGCTCGAAACTGACAACTTCAACCCTTATTTTGAGGTCACTCGGAAGGATGGTAGGGGAGACCGGACCTGCTCTTGGATTGTAGAACAGATTAACAAGCTTCTTGCACACAACCCGGAGTGGGCCAATGTGATTAAATACGTGGCGGACTCTGCCAACCGTGTTGCACACTACCTAGCAGTGGTCGGTCTTAATCACTGGGATACAATGTACTCTTTCACTGAGCCATTTGGCCGCCTACAAGAAAAGCTAGACCTGGACATGGGATTTGGACCACCCATCCCCCAGCTCTTAGTTTCCCCTATCCCAACAGATGCACATGGACATGTCATAGGTTTCATGCACATGGACATGTCATAGGTTTCAATCCAGCAGGTGGTGCTCGGGCTCAAGACCAGGATGAAGTCCTGGATCAGACTTCTGTCAATGGTGGTGTTGCTTAGGCACTCCCTTTTAGCATGCCTTTTGTTGCTCGCATGCAATGTGTTTTTCATTGTTAGTTCTTGTTCGAACTCCCTTTCTGGGACATCCTTTTCTGTTTTTGCTCGTTGTACTTCCCTCTCTTTGGGTCGGCTGGGCTTCTAGGTTCACCTAGAAGTATTACCAACCTTAATGAAAATTTTAATTATAAAAAAAAAACCTGGAAAAGGAAATTGATTAATAAATGAGAAATTTTAGTTTGATAAAATATATTAGATATTATATTTTATCTGAAAAAGAAAATTATTTAGTTATTGAAAAATAGAAAAGATAACACGTTTCATGTGAAAAAAGAAATTAATTAGTTAGTAGGATGAGTAAGGGTAAATAAGTAAAATTAACAGGTACTGTACCGATCGACCGACCAAACTTTTAATGTTTAGGTTTTTATATAATAGTATAGATTTTTCAATTAAAACTACCCAGAAACAAAATAGAGAAGAAATTATTTATTTTTTACGTTGATCAATTTAGGAAATCTACTAATATTTCGTTTTGATTATCAAAATACCCTTCTTATAATAATATATTTTTACTAACAATCAAATACAGTTTTAATAATAAGTGTAAGAAGGATTTTGTCCAAAATTTTGTAGTCAGTAACCCGGTCCTCAATACGAAAAATAAATAAGAACGGTCAGATTTTAAAATAAATAGATAAAAACTATCGGATCTAGCATAAAAAAATATTTTAATTTTAATATGTAAAATAACAAGTGTATATATATTGAAAAACAAAAAAAGTGTATGTAAATAATTTAAATCATATATAATTATGTTTTTTACATTGAGTAGGATTATCAACATATGTCTTCTACATTGAATATGATTAATGAAAAATTTGTAATTATATTTTATTTTGAGATTATGAGTGTTTCCATTTAGATAATAATTGTTGAATCATTATAAATCAAATATAATTTTATGAGATTCGCTGTAAAATCATCAAAATCTAATTCTAGATCTCAAGATACAGTTCAAATAGTAATACAAACTTTTTTTGGTATTAATAAAAATAGATAATTTCAATTATACTACAACCATTTTGAATTATATTCTTTTTAGATTATAATTTTCTTTTTAAAATTCAATTTAATACAACAATTTTTAATTAGATTATTGACCAAAAATACTAGATTTAAAGTTTCAATTTGTAAAAATACCATCTCCTTTAATTCATTGCAATTTTACCAACATAAGTTTCAAAATTGCAAAAATACCAACCCTAACCCTCCCCCTCCCCCTTTCTGCCGACTCATTCCTTCTGCCTGTACATTTTTTTTAAGGTGGGGTGCTATTTTGGTTGATTTTGGTTTGCAACCATAATCAACCACATTCAACACTCTTCTTCTTCTTCTTCTTCTTCTTCTTATTTTTTTTTTTTTAAGGTGGGGTGCTATTTTGGTTGATTTTGGGTTGCAACCACATTCAACACTTTTTTTTTTAAGGTGGGGTGCTATTTTGGTTGATTTTGGGTTGCAACCATATTCAACCACATTCAACACTTCTTTTTTTTTAAGGTGGGGTGCTACTTTGGTTGATTTTGGGTTGTAACCATATTCAACCACATTCAACACTTTTTTTTTGGTGGGGTGCTATTTTGGTTGATTTTGGGTTGCAACCATATTCAACCACATTCAACATATATTTTTTTTTTTTTAGGATGGGGTGCTATTTTGGTAGATTTTGGGTTGCAAATTAATGCAACCACATTCAACCAAATGCAACCACATTCAACTTTTTTTTTTAAGGTGGGGTGATTTTGGTGGATTTGGGTTGCAAGGCCTCGCCAGGGGCAATATTCAACCAAATGCAACCACATTCAACTTTTTTTTTAAGGTGGGTGATTTTGGTGGATTTGGGTTGCTAGGCCCCGCCAGGGGCAATATTCAACCAAATGCAACTACATTCAACTTGTTGCATTCAGTTGCTGATTTCAAGTTCCATTTTTCAGTTGTCATTTTCGACCTCATTTTTGAACTCTAGTTATTATAGTTCAACTAGAGTTCAAAAATGAGGTCGAAAATGACAACTGAAAAATGCAACTTGAAATCAGAAATTTAGTTGCATGAGGTTGTATTCAGTTGCATGTGATTGCATTCAGTTGAATATTGTCCCTGCGGGGCCATGCAACCCAAAATCACCAAACCTTAAAAAACAAAAAGTTGCATGTGGTTGCATACAGTTGAATGTGGTTGCCCGCAATTGAATGTGGTTGCCCCTACGGGGCCATGCAACTCAAATCAACCAAAATAGCATCCCATCTTAAAAAAAAAAGTGTTAAATGTGGTTGAATATGGTTGCAACCCAAAATCAACCAAAATAGCACCCCACCTTAAAAAAAAGAAAAAAAAAAGTGTTGAATGTGGTTGATTATTGTTGCAAACCAAAATCAACCAAAATAGCACCCCACCTTAATTAAAAAAAAAAAAAGTGTTGAATGTGGTTGATTATGGTTGCAAACCAAAATTAACCAAAATAGCACCCCACCTTAAAAAAAAAAGTGTTGAATGTGGTTGATTATGGTTGCAAACCAAAATCAACCAAAATAGCACCCCACCTTAAAAAAAAAAAAAACCCAGGCGAAGGAAGACAGGAAGTCGGGGAGGAGAGAGGAAAGGAGGGAGGAGGGGGACCTAGTATTTTTGCAATTTTGAAACTTAGTATACTAAAATTGAAAATAGCTATTTTTAACAAAAGTGAATGTGTAAAAATTTACTTTTCCCTATTTATTTATGAAAAAAGCTCTTTTAATTATATTTGTTTTAGATTATGATTTTTCTTTTTAAGATAATATAATCTTAATCGTCTGTTTTTAAAAATATTAGATTCGACGATTAATATTTTTTTGGGATACAGGAACTAAAAACATGAATAAAAGCCTTATTACGCTTATTATATATAAAAATATAATATACATAGATAAATACAAAATAATTAATAAACAACTTGTATTTAATTAATTAATATTCACTTGCCCAAATCAAAAGTAGCCATCATCAGCTTTTTGTAAAAAGTACGAAATCCTCATCGAGTTCTTTCTTTTTCTACCTTGGTCACTTTTCAGTTCTCACTGGTTAATTAATTTAAATCAGGATTATGAAAATACATAATTCTTAATTCAATTACTTAATTTAGTTTTTGGAGTTTGATGCTCGGCTTGCTGATTTTCAATATTAAAAACATTTTTGAATTTTGTTATAGCCGAATCATGGGAACATGAACCACGAATCTATAGCAAGTAGCAACTCGTCTTGCCGCACTAATTTATGGGTATACAGTATACACTATACATGCTGTATTTTTGTTTGGAACCTAAATGCAGCAATTTCAGTTTTATCACTTGTTCGGCATCTCAGCTGGGCCTTATTTTATTAACAGACTTTTTGTATGTAAGAAAAGCCTAGCTTATGAACAGATCCCAGAGCAGTCATAGCATCTGCCCAGGCCCGTTCCGGTTTCCGAATTGTATACAGTAAAACCTCCATAAATGAATATTGGATAAACGAATAATCTTATCAAATTAATAATTTTTTTTGATCCGACATAATAGAGACAATGTATTTTTGACCTTGATAAATGAATAATCTCGATTAATGAATAAAATTTTCCAGTGAACGTATTCATTTATCGAGGTTTAACTGTACATTTTTCTTGTCGGCCTAAATGTTTTTTTTTTTTCATTTTTTTCGTTTTTGTAATACCTATAAGTTGATCTGAAAGTTCCGATTTTTTGTCCTATGTTTGAATGAGTCCGGATCTTCTGTCCCCTTCTCCATGTCCCCTTTTGTGTCCCCTATATAAAATGGGTGTCCCTGACGGGCCTATTGTAAGGAAAATAGAAATAAAAATATTTTATTTCCATTTTCCTTATAATAGACCCCGCCTGGGGCACCCATTTTACATAGAGGATTGTTTCCTTCCATATCAGTTCCTTACTGAAATAAATGCTGCTTTCCTAGTTTCCTTCTAGATTTACTTGCATCTCAATTATCGGTTTTTACATGTCACAATAAAACTCAATAAATTATAATTTGATAAATAAATAATTTCATCAATTTTTTTTATTTCAACATTATTAAAATAAAATATTAGTAATAAGGACAATTGAATAATATTAATCTCTATCAAGTTATGCAGCAGTAAGATATGGAAAATGTGGGTTACTTGACAGAGATTGTCAAGATTGTATATTACTTTCACGTTTGGTCTGATGTTGATTTTGGCGTTCGTTTGTTTTGTTTTTGTAGGATCGTTTATCTTTCTAAACATTAAGAGGATCGTGAATCAGCTTATACATATGTTAAAGTCACACTTCTTTTGTGCTTCTCAACTCTAACGTTGTACTTCTTCTGTTTTTTATTATATGACATTTTGATTTTTGTACATATTTTAATGTGTTTTGACCGAATAGTTAGAAATATTATTTTTAAAATTTTCATTTTGTAAATTATAATATATGTTGTCTATTTAATTCACAAAAAGAAAAAATTAAAAATAATAGTATATTTAACAATCCAGTCAAATACATTGAAATACGTGCAAAAGTCAAAACATTATGTAAAAAAAAAATTGAGGGAGTACTTTTTTTTCTTGAGATCATTTATTCCATCAGTCCCAAATTATTTGTTCCCTTTACTTTTACACGCATGCATTTTAAAGTGCATTGAATGCAGGGTTAATTAATTTTAATTTTTTTTGTAAAAGAAAAAATTAATTTTTTCTTTATAAATAAAATTAAAAAATAATTAACGAAACTATGTGTTCAATACACCTTAAAATACACACAAAAATAAAAAAAGACAGATAATTTGGAACAAATGGAGTATAAGTTTAGCTTTTAAATGATCATTTTAATGTTTGCTTCATAGATCCAGCTCCCGCTATATATAAATTGAAATTAAGTGAACGTCTAAAAAAAAGTTACTCAAGAATGTAAAGTGGGTACCCCTATCATTTTTTCAAAGTCTCTATTAATCAAATAAGGGAGGTGTCCAAAATGAGAATGACAATTACTTTGAATTTTTAGGCAACAAAATTTTTATTAACTTTTTTTTTTTGATAAAATCGTACTTGCATTAAAATATCTCAAGGTTACAGATGATACAATCCCGAGCAGAAACATTCCACTCCGAAAGACCTGACATAGAATATGTCGTCCTCGCTAAACAATGAGCTACAATATTCGCAGACCTAAGTGTGTAACACACTAACACTTCATCAAAGTGTTTATCCATATTATCCGTACAAGTCTCCAAGATAATATAATACAACACCAAAACTCACACAAACGGTGAAAGAAAAGCAAACTCACACAAATAAGCGGTGAGACAATAACAAACTCACACAAAAGTGAGACAATAAAAAAACAAATTGATCTTACAATCGGAAAAGGCTTAGAAACCTTCAATCCGAATTAAACATAGATCAACTAAAACAAGCAATCCAAGCAAGCAAAGCGGAAATGAGATTTTTATTCCATAAAATGAAGTTAATAATCCTAACACTGGTTCTGAGATTTCCATGTAGCAACAATATTACTAATAAATTTTTTGACGGTTAAAACTGAGATTTCGATTTTCATTAATCAAACTCATTAATTATGAACCAAACATTTCTTAATAATGATCCATATTTTGAATCGCGGCATACACACTATATTTGAAACATGTGGTTGGTACATGTGGTTGTACATGGTTTCTTCTTATTTATGCATAATGCATGCACTTCCAACTTTGACAATGCACATATTGCATGGATGTTAAGATATCTAGAAGTTATGTTATTTCAGACTACATTATATAAACATGAAAACATTTTCGAATTCATCTTTTTTTATTTTTTTAAATAATCGTTTTGGAAACTCCTAAAAAAGGAGATCGATATTACTCATAAGGTATTTAACAACATTTTGGGAAAAGACAAAGTGGAAAAAGCAAGACATAATGCTGAGCTATGATTACTATAGGAGTTGGAGGATAAGCTTAAAAAAGAAAAAAAAAGTAGACAAGGACTAGTAGAAAACAGTTAAGATATACTATAACGGAGAAATGGTTAAGTATAGTAAAAAGATGAAATAATCATAATAACAAAAGCAGAAAAGTCAGGTTTTCCTGCAATTATGTCGTCAGTCACTAATAATTGCCCAGTTGCGTTGTGAATTTTGTTCCCATTACGTTCTCTTTCTCTCTCTCTCTCTCTCCCATTATTAAGAGATTTTAAAAATCATTTATTTCTATATCATCTCAATAAAGCTTGGAGGTGGAGAGTCTTTTTCAGTGCAATCCACATACACACAAACACTTGTTGTGTAACAAAGACCATGGCTGCTCGGCGGATGTCATCTCTGCTCTCTCCTTCCAATGTTTCTTCTTTTACTTCTGCTTTCCTACGTTCTTCTGGTATGCACATATCATCATATACTTGTATTATTTCATATGTATCTACTTGTTTTTTTGTTCTAAAGGATGGATCATTGATCCTGCTGGTTCTTGATGACATGATTGAGTTCCCGGATATGAATACCTACCTGTAAATATAAATTCATGTTTGTCCAATAAATTTAAGGAGCTCACCTCAGTTCGATAATAGTAAATAATTCGGACCAAGAATTCGTCTAGACAAAACTCGACTCAACTCTATTCATTTTAGTGATAAGTTGATTTCGTTTTAGTTGTAAGCACCCTTGCTTCGCAAAATTATGATTGCAGTTATACTATTACTGATTACTTATGACTATGACTTGTCTCCCTCACCTCAATTCCATTCCGTAGATTTTTCAAGTAACAGTTTCAAGTTTTTCAGTTTCTTGACCATGTTCAATGTATGTAGTAGGTCCCGGTTACCCTTTGCTTTCTTGTCTTTTTACTTTTTAGGGGTGGTTCGGTTAATATTAATTATTGGGTTATTACGTACTTGTATATGGAGTAGCAGACTACAGCAGCTGCCTAGCTTCTACCTTCATTAATAATTGATAATAATAACATAATCATCATTTCGGGGAATAAAATAAATCAATACTTATTATGGTAGTAGTACTGTACTACTATTTAATATTATGGCTGTTTTTTTAATTTTATTTTTACTTAAGTTTGTTACACTGCACTTGTAAGTTGTAAGAGCAACTCCAACGACTCCTTTATACAAGCTCCTAAAGCTAAAATTATAATAAAATTGATCTCCAACAAACTCCTAACCTTTCCTCAAATGTTTTAAGAGCTTTATACCTTTCTCCACTAATGAGGAGCTCTTAACCTTTCCTCCATCATTTTATATGAAAAAATAAAATATGTGTATGTACTAAAATCATGCCACATAGCAACTCGAATCAATTATGGTCATACCAAAATGGATAGAGAGGTAGTTTAAAGAGTATTGTTGGAGAAAAAGTGTGTTTTGGTATCTTAAATAGTTAAGAGTTATTTGATTATATTATTTTTGGAGAAAAATTTAAGAGTTTGTTGGAGTTGCTCTAAGAGGTGGAGTTTGCAATTATGGTGGCCTGACGTACAAGTTGTTGGAATAAATTTGGATATTAAAAGAATTACTTCTGTTCATAAATTTTGGTAATGTCATCGTTTTTTTTTTTTTTTTTTTTAACATAATATCATCGTTTCTTTTGTGACAGTTTTTTGTTATATTTTTTGAGATCATTTTCACGGGATGGGTTGTGGTGTTGGTGTAAATGAAAATAATGGGATGGATTAGCCAAAATGAAAAGAAAATTTTAATCTTTATTCGAGTAAAAACCTCAACATTGTTGAATTTATGGAACAGCAGTATTATATGAGCTTCTGAGAGTGAAGTTCTCTGTATGCCGGCAGCTACAGGGGCTGTCCAGTGTCCCAAATTTATCTACCTTTACACTTTAATTTTTCCCTGCATTGTTGATATGCATACTTGATATGTGTAGATCAAGGTGATTTATTTTCTTGAAACTATCATATTTAGGGAAGAATTCCAGCTGTGGCAGAGGAATCATTCCAAGGTTTAGCACTGCTGCTAGTGCTGCTTATGAAGAACCAATCACTCCACCTGTAAGGGTCAGTCACACACAGCTTCTCATTAATGGACAGTTTGTCGATTCTGCTTCAGGTGACCCTTCTATTCTCTCGTTCCTGTATTTGCCCCAAGTATATTTTTTCTAAATATCACCTCGGGAAACTGCTGTTTGTAAATTGTTCTTTGGGTCTGGTTCTATGACTACAATTAGATGGGTGGATGAGTGGGCAAGATTAGAGAGTCCTAACTTGTGCTACATTTTTGCTATGATATCTAGACTTTCGGCCAAAAGATTTGGCGTAGGGTAAACTAGACCGTCAACAGTAGGTGTAAGATGGTTTGACTGTAGATGAGTCTATCCTTGTTCTTTACTGACAGACATAAGAACTATATATATGTTTAGTTCATTTATCGTTTTATTTCTACTTCTAGTTCATTAAGAAACTGTTTTGGTATATTATCAATTCAGGGAAAACTTTTCCAACCTTGGATCCCAGAACAGCTGAAGTGATTGCTCATGTTGCTGAAGCTGAAAGTGAAGACGTTAATCGTGCAGTTGCTGCAGCCCGCAAAGCATTTGATGAGGGACCCTGGCCAAGATTGACTGCTTATGTAAGCCAGTACAAACCATTTTTGTCTTTTGGATTTGGTTATGGTGATATTGCAAGCTTTTTGCCAGTATAGTATTCCACCTTGCATGCATGATTTGAATTTCAAAAAACTTGGTTCTTTTCCGCTGTATCTTTCTCTCCAGGAAAGATCAAGAATAATGTTGCGTTTCGCTGATTTGGTTGAAAACAACACTGATGAACTTGCCGCTCTTGAAACTTGGGACAATGGGAAGACTTATGAGCAAGCAATTGGTGAAGTAGAAGTACTAGCACGCCTTTTCAGATACTATGCTGGTCAGGACTGGCTCTCTACATGTCTGATACTTGATACTTTTGTTAGTTTCAACTCACTAGATAATTTTATTAAGCTCTTAATTTCAGGTTGGGCCGATAAGATTCATGGCCTCACAGTTCCTGCTGATGGGTCCTATCATGTCCAAACACTGCATGAACCAATTGGTGTTGCAGGGCAGATTATACCGTGGAATTTTCCTTTGCTAATGTTTGCTTGGAAAGTAGGGCCTGCATTAGCATGTGGCAATTCTATTGTGCTGAAAACGGCCGAACAAACACCATTATCTGCTCTCTATGTAGGAAATCTGTTTTTGGAGGTAAACTCATAATTTGCGTCCAGGTGTCTAACGTGTTCTAGTAGTACAAGTATAAATGCATATGAAGTTCTAGACATAACTAACCATAGTTCGGTCGAAAATTGCTACTGATTCTACTATTTATTCTGTCTGGCAGGCAGGACTTCCTCCCGGTGTGTTGAATATTATCTCTGGCTTTGGCCCTACTGCTGGAGTAGCACTTTGTAGTCATATGGATGTTGATAAGGTACGCATGTCAATTCCCATATCCTGAAAGATGTTTATTCACTTTTAAAAAAAAAATAGTTCCAAGAAGAGGATTCTGAAACTAACATGACTAGTGGCTACTGGGAATAACATATTGTGAAGTTTCGAGCTTAGGCACCTAACTCGAAGGTCTCCTTGCAGCTTGCTTTCACAGGATCAACAGCTACGGGTAAGACTGTACTTGCATTAGCTGCAGCAAGCAATCTTAAGCCAGTGACCCTAGAGCTTGGAGGAAAATCTCCTTTTATTGTGTGTGAAGATGCTGACGTTGATAAGGCAGTTGAGCTTGCACACTTTGCACTGTTCTACAATCAGGTATTAATTGATTGTAACTTCTGAGCGAGGTTAAACATTTCAACCATTCTTTTTTAAACAACAGTTTATGTTATCGTGAGTATTTTTTAGGGTCAATGCTGCTGTGCCGGATCTCGAACATTTGTACATGAACGCGTGTATGATGAATTTTTGGAGAAAGCCAAGGCACGTGCTCTGGAGCGTGTAGTTGGTGATCCTTTTAAGAAAGGTGTTGAACAAGGTCCTCAGGTATTACTCTGTTCCGTGACAATATCATTGACAATTTGACATGCAATGATACAAGACATGTTTCAATTATTTTGGGGAGTTTGAAACTAAGTTATACTACACATATCAAACCACTTGAGATAGCATGCAACTCTTCTCCTAATCTCTAGTACTCTGTGAGGGTTAGAATGATCCTCGTATAATATTATACATTTGTGATTATTTTATTTCATGTTATGGTATCTTGGATACTTTTAGTTCAGGAGAATTTGAAATGATTACTCAATTTATGTCCTTTAAAGACCCAGGGAGTTACTGATTTAAAACATGTCATTACTAATACTGTTGCTAAATTGGGTAAATGATGTTTTCCTTGTGCATCATGGTTGACGATGAATATATTATGTTGGTTTAATGCATCTACGTTTATTTAGATTGATAATGAGCAATTTGCCAAGATTCTCAATTACATCAAGTCTGGTGTTGAAAGTGGAGCCACCCTAGAAGCTGGAGGAGAGAGATTTGGCTCCAAAGGCTTCTACGTTCAACCAACTGTTTTCTCAGGTGTCCAGGTAAGATTGCTAAAAAATATCTCACCAGAAATTAAGATCAATGTCAGATGAAAAACAACTTGATTCTTGACTGTTTCTGCTAATAGGACAACATGTTGATTGCACAAGATGAGATATTTGGCCCAGTGCAATCCATTTTAAAATTCAAGTGAGTACCAAAGTCATGTATACATAGTTTCTGGGCTTTCAGAAGGTTATTTTAACTTTACATCTTTGTGGCTCCGTATTTATAGGAATCTTAACGAGGTCATCAAAAGGGCAAATGCAACATCTTTTGGTCTAGCCGCTGGAGTTTTTACACAGAACATAGATGTCGCCAACACCTTGACACGTGCATTGAAGGCTGGAACAGTATATGTTAACTGTTTTGATGTCTTTGATGCTGCAATACCATTTGGTGGATACAAGCAGAGTGGGCAAGGAAGAGAAAAAGGAATATATAGTCTAAATAACTACCTGCAAGTTAAGGCTGTTGTTACTCCTTTGAAGAATCCAGCATGGCTGTAAATGTAATACCCTACTTTAGCTGTGTAATCCTTAGCATCTTTGTGCGACGGTGTAATAAAACGTACAAAAGTAAAATATTATCTATATAATAAAGGTGCAAACATTTTGCGTACCTCTAATGTCTGATTTTTGTTGATTATTTAAACAAAAATCTTCTTGTCATTTACTTCTCTGGTAAATATTAGAAGTATTTAGAAGTCACTGCTTATGGGTATAAGTGGTTGCTCAAACTTCTTCATAAAAGTGTTTCTGCAGTGCAACATGGTCGTGGTCATGTGTCCACCTTATCGAGTAGTACTGATCCTAAGTTGTTCGGTATATTATCTCATGCCATGCATCTTTCCTTGTTTTACAGAGACATCCTGCTAGTTTGCTGGTAACTAATCAGCATCTTAATTTGGCTCTTCGTGAAGAGCAGAGTAATGAACCAGCTTTTTTGTTATCCATTGGGTTCTTACTTTTCTGAATGTTCAGAGTTGTAGACTGATCTTTGGACGTCCATAGGAAGAGAGTTATTCATCAGGGTCATACATACTTGTTTTGAAATTGTTATGTGTCTGTGTCCCAGGTCATGGGTTGGACTGTCGCTCATCCCGAGAATTATCTTAGAACAAATACTAAATTGTAAGGCATATAAGCCTACATAGTCAAAAAGATGGTGCGTGTAAACACTAAACATACCACAAAATTTAATCTTTATGTTGACCTAATGTCAGACAATGCATTTTTCAATCTGCAAGAACTGGCATCGTCATCTGATCGAATTTAAGGGGTTGCAACTCGATGGGCTGAATGCTTTTAGCAGATTTGAAGTGGCATGTTAGTGTTTTATTGTATTATGAATTCAGTGATTGATCGGGCATCGGAAATAAAATTCAGCCCGTCTGATACCTTATTAACCACTGGTTAATCTTCCTCCCCCCCCCGGGCATGTACTACTTGTCTGTTTTGGTGCTTTTTGTTCAGTAGTAATTATCTTAAAATGATTGTAAATTCAATAGTCTGGGCCTAGGAGTGTTAAGAAGTCTTTTAGGCCAGCTATTAATACAAGATTAGCAAGAAGCATTATTGTTTATAGGACAGTCCGTGGATTGAACAGATAAAAGCATGATGTCTTTAAGATATTGTACATATACAAAACCATCTATGTCTTTCTTTCTTTCTTTTTTTGTGTGGAGTTAATGCAGGTTGTATTAATGCAGATTTACGACCAACTCATGTTGAGTGGTGCCGGAATTTAATAATTGAACAGAAATTTCGTATAATTCTGTTATTATCGAAGGATTAAATATCTGATCTGTTGATGCCTACTTCACATAGCAATTCTGTAAAGATAGTTAATAAAGTGCACAGTATTCTAACATTATTAATTTTACAAGTATAACAATCTGTGCTTATGCTATAAGACCGTAAATTTAAATGTGACTAACCTTAAGAGAATAAAGGATCAGCAGATTTAAGTGGCATCTTTAAGTCAAATAAATTAACAAACTTTTCCCATTATTCTCTATCTGTGATGCTCAGACTCTCCGGAATACCCAGCCGTACCCGTGTCGACAGGACATAACCCTAACACGGACACTAGGATCCGGATCTGAACACCATCCGGAAAATGGACTTTTCTTCTCAGACAACCTACTTTTAATTTCGATAACCTATCTCTAAGAGGAAGAGAAGGGTAAGAAAATAAAAGCAGAAATAGAGGTGAAATTGGTGTAAAAGGAAAAAATAAGCAACTTGTGCCTTGATTTGTGCATTAATGTATATATAATAGATATCATTTACCTTTTTTTCAAAAGTTTATATAATAATTTTAAAATAACGTGATAGGTATTTATTTATAAAAACTATTATATTAATTAAAAATAATGATTTCCTTGTCCAAATCCAAATGTCGGATCATTATAAAATGTGTCCCCAAGTCTTTATTTCTGTAGTTCGAAGGATCTGACACTCCGATTTGTGTCAGTGTCAGATCCTTCTAAAAGAGTTCGAGCATCATAGTGAGTGTCAGATCCTTCTAAAAGAGTTCGAGCATCATAGTTCTCTATGTAGGACTTGAAGACCACTCTGGTGTGGTAAGTGGAGTTGATGATGTAGCTGTGGTTGAAATATCTAGTGCCTCCTCTAGTTTTAGGATCACTTTATCCATGGATGGTCGCTCTTTCTTACGTGTTGTGCATGATAAAGCTAATTTAAATGTGAGACTGAAAGCTTGTTCAGGGTAATCTCCTTCAAGAGCTGGATCTGCAAATCCTCTTATGCTGTCATTCCTAGTAAGAGACTTTGCCTGGTAAACAAGAATGACAATAATCATAAATGGAAACTAATTTCAGGAAAAAGGTACCCATAACATAGTATTAACCATTAAGGTGGAAAGCCTACCATTTTATGTAGGGGCATAGGTGTATTCATGTTCATATTTATAACCTTTCTTCCCGAGATTATCTGCAGAAGTACTACCCCGAAACTATACACATCACCTGCTGAATCAACTCTTCTGGTGTTTTGATATTCAGGATCGACATAACCAAATGTTCCTCTCACTTCTGAGCTCTTGTAGGATTCACCTATATCAATAACCTTGGACAATCCAAAGTCTGAAAGCTTGGCTTCAAAGTTTGCACCTAAGAGTATATTTGTTGGCTGCAATTTGGCAAGACAAATTTATAACTGATCAATGACAATAGTTTCTCGTCTTTTTTTAGAATGAGGTCCAGTCTTACAGTAAAACTTTAATTGTATGTTTAACTTAATGCTGCTTTCATTGAGGTCTCTATTAAGAAATATGTCAGAATGCATCAACTATTGAAGAATTCAGACAATATTAGCATAAAATGCAGAGGTGTTAGGGTTGAGAGAGATAATGCTCTGATTGACCTTGATATCTCGGTGAACAATGCATCCTTTGGGATAGTTGTGGAGGAACCATAGTCCTCTTGCACAATTTATTGCAATCTTGAGCCTATGAACCCAAGAAAATCGTTTATCCTTGCCTGTTATGTTGTGCAACAGTACGATCAACACCAGATTAAGTGAAAGTAGAAAAAAAATGCACAGAAACAAACTGGCGCAAAGTAAACTACCAAAAATCCATTCTGACAGATTTCCATTGGGACATAGTTCGTAAAGGAGGAAGCACTCATCTTTATGTCTACAATACCCCAACAATGCCACGAGGTTAGGGTGTCTGACTTTCGATAAGCTCTTAAGTTCTCTAAAAAAGGTCTCTGTATATCCCTCATCAGTGATTTGCTTTACGGCAACATGTTGATTATTACGAAGTATGCCTTTGTACACTTTACCTGAAATTTTTTTTGAATATTTATCAACATGTAAACAAAACTACATAGCAAAAAAAAAAAAAAGAACATGTAAACAAAACTATTGCACTTCATCTGCACATCAGAATAGTAGCAGATGCTCGCACTGAGTATGTATTTCTGAGGTTCTCACCCGCTGTTCCTTCACCAATGAAGTTTGTTGTGTGTAGATTATTGGTGGCAGAGTAGACCTCCTTGATTGAAAATTTTAAATGACCGGAGTCCTTTGATAATGCAAATTTCAGTGCTGTCAAGAAAATGAGATATGTTATACAAATATTATATACGAAAGCTATCTGCATTTTAAACATCAGATTATGGTGAGATATTACAAAAAAGTACAACGGAGATACCATCATCCTTTTCTGTTGTATTTGGTTTACAGCATCCTCGTGAAAACATATAAATGGGGATGATGACCACCATAAGAATACCTAAAACAATTCCAAATATAATCCGTGTACCTGCATTAGGTCAAGAGTTTTAAAGTTTTTAGATAGAAAAATTCGGCTGTAAATGATTAGTACAAAAAGTGCTGATCAAGTCTCACTCACGTTTGCTGATCTTCCTTTTCTCTTTCGGAACTGGTGCTCCTGAATCTGCAATGAGCAGACAGGTTAAACGGAAAGAACAAGGTTTTACGCCAGTGAATTTAAATTTATGGATGTGTCTGTACCTGGTGAAATTTCTGTCAATGGAGCCTGGTTCTGATCCATGAGGCATCCAAATGTTTTCTTAATCCATATTTCATCATTAATCTTAGTACTTGTTAGAGACACTAACACCGCAAACCTGCATAAATAAGGTTCAGACTCTGTAGGCTCATCATTTCCAAAATATGTTCCTTCGATGTCTTCCCAACTTCTCAGGCAGGAGCCACATGACAGATCTTGGTTTTTTCCTTGATCTTCAAGCTCACATTTTTCCTTCATACTTCGGAAGTCGTCTCCTAATCTATTATTGACATCTTTGACAGAGAAATCCGAGCAACCACCACCGCCCTTTGTGAGTTTTTCAATCCCACAACCTAAAACATCTGTACCAGGCCAGTTCATTGTAGTCAAGCAGTCACTTTGCTCATCAGATTTCAAGAATATTTGTCCGGTTTGACTTGTGTGCCAAGCCAATGCATAAAGATACTCTTCAAATGGTCCAGCACAGGAATTTTTGTTCAGAAATCCACCCCAATCCCCCTCTACATTACTTAAATTGTTTAAAGATGATGAGGATCCATATCCAAGATCAAGCACACATGCAGATCCATCAGATATTGCATATTCAACACTGCCAATCAAGACGAAAATGCTAACCACTAGTATTTGATGCAAAATTCCATACCATCTGTAGATATCTAAATAATCTTCAGCCATGATAATACAAGAAGCTAGTAATCAAGAAAATTTTCTAAAATATCAAGTTAAATACCCGACATTCACATGATCATGTTTTTTGACTTTTTACAACAATCATTCTTTACAGAAGCTCGATGTATAGCATAGAGTATAGTGACATCTTAAAGCATTGGCTGCAATTTGAGATCTTAGATTTGTGTTCTAAAATTGTATTAACAGATGTCGGATTCGGCATAATTCAATTGATACTGCATTATGAATACAATGTATAAGCAAAAAAAACAAGCGGGAAGCATGTAGACAAATCCAAAACTGTCTTAATGTGTTTGTATGTAACAAAAATAATTATGTACCATAGCCGGCCTATGTAGAATTGTTTGTGTTTGTCTGTGTATTTTGGCAGGGTTTTTGACATGTCCTATGTGGCTTTGGTACTTACACTATACTAATGCTTTGTTTTAACTAATTTAACTAATTATTTATAGAGTAAAAAGCACTTTGTTTACCTGAAGTTTGGCGAATACACCACTTGTAATACTACCTTTCTAAAAGTACCACGTGCAATACTAAGTAACGGATTCACTTAAACTTCGTGTACCGCCGTCTATCTCTTGCAAACGGCGTTAGATCTTCATGGGCATAACAGTCGTTTTCATAGGGCTCTGCTCGCCATTTTGCTGTTTGGGGAGAGTTTAATTAGGGTTTATACAATAAAATGTATGTAATGTAGGTGTGCTGTGTACATATAACAGAGAAAAGCCTGCCAGAACCAAGCCCGCGCAATGTTTGCTATGGAAAAGACTGATATGCCCCCTGATAATCTAACGCCGTTTGCATTAGATGGACGGCGGTACACGAAGTTTAACTAAATCCATTACTTAGTATTGCACGTGGTACTTTTAGAATGGTAGTATTGCAAGTGGTGTCTTCGTCAAACTTCAGGTACACAACACTACATGAAGATTCTGTAAAATGCGCAGGGAAAGAAAAACTCTGTAGTTATAAATTGTCTACCTATCAGGGAAAGAAGATTCTATGAAATGCGCAGGGAAAGAAAAGAGATGCGTACAGTAAATTATGTTTGTCTGTGATTTCAAGGTTCTAGTGGTAACATTCCGTAATTTTAGATAATAATAATAAAAGAATAATAGAAAAAAAGGAATAAAAATTATTAAAGGTTAGGAATTAAAATTGAATTAGAAAATATGAGTCTAAAATATGGATGAGATTCTAAAATTAGGATAATTAGTACAATTGGATTAGAGTTTTAAAAATATATTTGATTAATTCTTATTTAGAGGATTCTGAAATTTCTTTTTGTCCAAGTTATTTAGATTAAATATAAGATTTGTTATTATAGAAAAGAAGTGTGAGAATATTTCAAAAGATTGCTATGCTTTTTATTTTGGTTAATTGTGTGAACAGAATAGTTTATTTTTAGAATTACTTGGAGAAGTTGCAATTATTTTAGGAATAAATTTTAAAATTATTTAATTAAATTTAGGGTTTTATTGTGTCTATATAAAAATCCTTAGCATAACGAGAGGGCTTGTACATGTCATGTCAGTCTCGTAGGTATGCGCCTCTTTCCATTGAATACTTAGAAAATTTTATGTGCTCTCTTTCTTTCTATTCCTTGTCTATGCTTAACATGGATTCTATTTAATTTATATATGCATACGTTTTCTGGGCAAATTGTGAGAACGTTTTCTGTGCAAATTGTGAGTATATTATCCGATTTAATTTTATTGTTATGTATGTCAATTTGATGTGACATGTGCTTTTTGCACACAACGTGTATTACTATTAAATTCTATGTTATTTACATGCTTCTTGTTTTACTTTGGAGTATATTATACTAGCAGATTAATATAAATTTTGCTTTGTTAATAGATTGGAGTTGATTAATTAGTAATTAGATGCATGAAAACCAATTAAGGTTTATGTGTTATTTTACTTTAGTTATGGGTATTCTATGTGATTCGTTTTATTAATTTATTTAAGTATTTTTTTTGTCACAATTTATTTGTTAGGTTTTAAAAACAAAAGGAAGAATTTATAACCATCTTAGTTTGCTAATCACGTTGATCTGCCATACATGTATTAATTTTTGATACCTTTCTGCAATTTTACATTTTAAGTGGAAAAGTTTTGTATGCCATGTTGGGCCTTAAACCCAATTAGATTTTCTTTTATGTGATTTGTTTTGATTTGTTTTCTTTGTATAATTTTAATATTTCAAAATCAGTCCAGTCAGTCTTTACATGATTCGTGTGACTCGAGTGATTGTTAATTTGCTGTACAGGTTATTGAATAATTGTTTTGGCTTTTATTTTTTAATTTTAGGATTCGTTCGTGCAATTATTTTCAGTATTTAATGTCGATTTCGAGGTAAGTACCTTTTGACTTACTTTTATTTTCCGAAAAAGATTTCGATTTTGTGATTTTCGATTTTGTATAAGATATAAGATATTGTTTCGAATTGTATAAGATATAAGATACGAGAATCTTCGAATCCCTCAGTCTCTACGTTTCGAACCCGTTCGTAATTTACGCTATAGTTCCGGAACTAGCCTTAGATACCCTTAGTAGGTGCACAAGTGTGCAACTTTAGATACTTATTAAGGGGGCGTAATTGTGACGCCTCGCAGATCCGGGATACAGATCCGGGCTCACAACTCACTTAAACAATCCAAATCTGTAAATGCGGAACAATAATAATACAATCCCTCATCCAAGATACGAGCATAGGCTAAAGTATGAAACAAACATTGCTAATTACTATTACAAACCTCAAATATAATTTAATACAATCTGATAGATCTTAAATGTCTAGTCTATCCAATCCATTTATTACAACAATACACGAAATTAAACCAGCTGTACTCTCAATCATCAAACATCACTCCCCTGGCTGCCGAGCCACTAGGTCTAAACATCCTCGATCTTAACTGGAAAAGAAACATTACATTGCAAGGTGAGCCAGAAAGCTCAACAAGAATATCCTTCAATGTATAAATAAATACTAAACTTTTAATCGTTCCAGGTATTAACTACAAGTCATACTGGAATATCTGAAAGGTGAATCAAGTTCAGTGATATGAACAGATAAATTCGGATAAGTTCCGACAATCAATAATGCCATAAGAAAGTGGCTCAACATCAACTAGAGTCAAATACTCAGAATGTTAGAACTGGTCCATCTCATAATTTTTAAAAACAAAGTTAGGCATGCTGATCAGTCACGCTTTAACCCGGACAGTGCACAAAGCAAAGTCCTCATCGGATCCAAGGCACTGAAAGGCCTTACACATCGACCAATATATGGTCAGACCAATTAAGGTCAAGTTTTATATAAATCCACCAATTCTAACCTTACGTTCAGGTGTCGGTACAATTGACAACCTTTAAATCATAATTAGGTGTCGGAAGATTGACAACCTCGATCACAACAATCACTGGAAGTTCACGTTCCAGGAAAACAACTCAAAGTGAAGGTATGATAACAAATGGTACAACATCTAGTATCAATGAGTTCGATACAACAATGGGGTGATAATGAAGAATCAACAATAATAACAATAAGTGTCGTCTAGATCGATACAAGAAATGGGTAAGTCGAATGCAACGATATTATAGGCATCGACGAAGTCGAACGCCACAATCTGGGTAATAATAATTAATCAAGAGTAATAAGACATCGACTAGAGCGAATGCCTAAAAAGGTTGAAATGAATCGTCAATGATAATTTAAATGAATCTCGTCAAAGTTGATAAGAATAATTCAATGGATTCATGCTGTGAATAATTTAAGAATGATTTCTTGAACAATAATTTAAAGGAATACATGGCATAGCATTTGTATATTCAATAGGATAACAAGTGATAGAAAAATACTTGCCTGATAATAAGGTCAAGTCCGTTTAAATATTCTCGTAACCTTCTGCTTTAGCTTTTCCTTTGCTCCTCTGACTCGACTCTATAATAAACGTCTCGAATCAAATACTAATACATCTCACTATTCACTCCACGTATTTCATATAATTCACATAATTTACATAATTCATTTAGCACGTAACATTTATATTGCCCTAGCGGACACATTCAGATCACGTAATCAATTAATGGAACTCTACAATTATTTTTAACATATGTCCAAACCTCGTCATAAATTAAATCTCGCTTCGAAATATTTTTAAAACAATTTTCATAATTTTTGGGATTTTTCTAATATTTTTAAAGCATTTAAAACTCAAAACGGGCTAATTTGGAATTAAATATCCTCAATTATATCAAATAAATAAATAATTAATTAATTAATAAAATTATTTAATAAATAAAATCATTTATTAAATAATTAAATCAATTAAATATTATTTAAAATTAATTAACATAATTAAAAGTAATTAATTCTAATTAAAACAATTTAAGAAATGTTTTGTAATATCATTAATTAAATAAAATAATAAAAACAAAATCCAAATTTAAAATAAAACATTTCCGGAAATATTATTCTGAAATTTAGAAAAAAAAATTTAAATCATTTTTCGAATTTATAAATAATTTTTCAAATTAAAAATCATTTATAAAAAATGATTTTCGGATTTAATTTATTTGAAAACAGATTTTCAAAAATCAGGGACCAAAGTGTGAATCTTGAAACTACAGTATTCCAACTTCATCATCTTCAATAGTGTAGGTATCAATCGGTAAAAAGCTCGGTGACCAGCTTTAATGGAGGTTCGCCGGAAATCTGAAAATTTTTCCGGTGACCGCCAAATCTTCCGGCGATCATAACTTACACATAACTTAACCAAATCAAGCGTGTAATATATGCATTTTGAGCAAAAGTTCAAGACGAACCCAACCGTGCCAACGAAAACAGCAAAAACACAACCAAAATCCGGCAAGGTGGTCGGAAAATTCGGCAGATTTCTTTACAAATTCATATAAAATTGAAAATTGATCATTTGATGAAATGGATTGCATATTAGGAAACTAGATGATGTGAGCTTCGATTCGACTGTAAGATCGTCGAAATCGGACTCCGATAACACCTCCAATTGTTGGTTTGATTCTCAAGAACACGAAGAACACGAAGAACACGAAGAACACGAAGAACACAACAATCAAACCTCGATTTCTACTTGATATTGAACTCAAAAATCAATATATGATATACCAAACTGACCAGGAGAAAATTATCTACAACATGGAATCATCAAATCACATAAACAATCAAGTTTACGAAAAATCATAATTTTGAATCTTTAAATTCGAATTTTGTAAAAATCATATAAAATCAAATAATGATCCCCCACGAATTCTGGGCACATAATTAGAAACTAGATTTTGATACCTTCGTTTTGACTACTAGAACGTTTGATTTCGATTCCGGGAAGGCCTCCAAATTGAAGATTGAATTGATGAATGTTTATGTTGAATTATTTTTGGAGAGCATTTGGAATTTTTAAGATAAAAATGATATGATTGATCAGATGGTGTGCTGAGACAAATCTGGAAAAGCTGGAGGAAATAAGGGAAAAGCAAACTTTAACTTTTTGGAATAGTGATTCTTGTCTGGCGTGCTGTCTGCTCCGTTAATTGTCGAATAACAGCCATTCTGTACGTCGAACGAATGACGAGTTTTGCTCCAAACGAAACGATTCGAATTCGAGCGATTTCAAAACTCTGGAAATAAATTATAATTTAAATAACAAGTCAATTGAAACTTGTTCGAACGAATTTGAAGTTACGGAGTTCTAAAAACGCAGAAAATAGGGTTTCGAGCCTGCGGCCCGCCGAAAAACGTTTTCACCACTGTATTTTTAGAAAAAGCGAAACGATCGTTTTAAAACAACACATAATACATCTAAAGCATATAAAAGACTCTTTTAACCAATTAACACGTATATCCACTTATCAATAAATTTAAGTAATATAACAGCTCAAAGTACGAGAACGTTTAATTCTTCTCGTAAATCCACTTAACGGCAAATATAAAAATATCAACTCGTCTTATAAATCCATGATTAAACATATATTACCACAAATAAAAATACAGGTTCTTACAATCTTCCCTCCTTAAAAGGATTCTGTCCTCAGAATCAACTAAGTGAATAAATGAGGATACTTCTCTAACATCTCACTTTCTAACTCCCAGGTAGACTCTTCGACCCTAGGATTTCTCCACAAAACTCTTACTATCGAAATGGTCTTATTTCTAAGCACCTTCTCCTTTCTGTCTAAAATCTCTACCGGTAGTTCTACGTAGGACAAATCCGGCTGAATCTCGACTGGTTCTGACTCTATCACCTGGTTTGAATCTGGATAGAACCTCTTCAACATTGACACGTGGAAAACGTTATGAACATGTTGTAAATGCGGAGGTAGCGCTAACTCGTAAGCAACTTTCCCAACTTTCTTCAGGATTTCGAACGGCCCAACGAATCTTGGACTTAGCTTTCCTTTCTTCCCGAATCTCACTAGCCCTTTCCATGGAGATACCTTCAGCAAAACTGGTTCTCCTACTTCAAAGTTTATGTCCTTCCTGGCTCGATCAGCATATTTCCGTTGTCGATCCTGTGCGGCTATCAATCTCTTCTATATAAGTTCAACCTTGTCCTTGGTTTGCTGGATCAGCTCGGTTCCCAATATCTTCTTCTCGCCTACCTCTTCCCAATATAATGGAGATCGACACCGTCGTCCGTATAAAGCTTCATATGGTGGCATTCCAATGCTGGCGTGATAGCTGTTGTTATAAGAGAACTCCACCAAAGGCAGATGGTCATCCCAACTACCCTGAAGGTCCATCGCACACACTCTCAACATGTCTTCAATCGTTTGAATCGTACGCTCGCTTTGGCCATCAGTCTGCGGATGATATGCAGTGCTCATGTTCAGTTTAGTTCCCAGAGCTTCTTGAAATTGTCGCCAAAATCTGGAATTGAATCTCGGGTCTCTATCAGACACAATCGAAACAGGGACTCCATGTCGCATCACTATCTCTTTCAAGTACAGGTGAACTAATTTGTCCATTGTATATCTTTCGTTGATCGGTAGAAAATGTGCCGACTTAGTTAATCTATCAATGATAACCCAAATGGCGTCGTGATTAGCTTTCGTCCTGGGTAATCCCACCACAAAATCCATGGCAATCTGTTCCCATTTCCATTCAGGAATCTCTAGGGGCTGTAACAATCCACTCGGCCTCTGATGCTCTGCTTTAACCTTCTGGCAAGTGTAACACTTACTAACCCATTCTGCAATTTCTCTTTTCATGTCTGGCCACCAAAAATTTTCTTTCAGATCTCGGTACATCTTCGTACTCCCTGGGTGAATTGAGAACTTTGAATTATGAGCTTCTTGTAAAATTTCATTCTTCAGTTCTGCCACATTAGGAATCCAAATTCTAGAAGAAAATCTTAAGACTCCTTCCTCGTCCTTTTGGCTGCTTAACTCTTCTCCCGACAATTCATTCACATCATGGTTCATTATTTCTTCTTGGCACTTTCTGATCCTCTCCAACAGTTCTGGTTGAAATGTCATTGCGTAATTCAAATCAGTTGCACAAACTGGGGCACGAATCTCTATTTCCAATTTCTCAAATTCCCTGAATAATTCTTGGTTCATAGTAAACATGTTCAATCTTTCCTTCCTACTCAAGGCATCTGCTACCACATTGGCTTTCCCCGGATGATAATTGATGGTACAATCATAGTCTTTAATCAGTTCCAACCATCTCCTTTGTCTCATGTTAAGTTCCTTCTGGGTGAAAATATACTTCAAACTCTTGTGGTCAGTGTAAATCTCACACTTCTCTCCATATAGATAGTGTCTCCAAATCTTGAGTGCAAAAACAATGGCTGCTAGTTCCAAGTCATGGGTAGGATATTTCTGTTCATGTATCTTCAATTGTCTGGAAGCATAGGCTATCACCTTGTCATGCTGCATCAATACACATCCCAGTCCTTTATGGGACGCATCACTATAGATCACAAAGTCTCCTTGTTCATCTGGCAATGTCAACACTGGAGCCGTCACCAACCTCTTTTTCAGTTCTTGAAAGCTTTCCTCACACTTGTCATTCCAAATAAACTTCTCACTCTTCCTTGTCAACTTGGTTAGTGGAGTGGCTATCTTTGCAAAGTCTTGGACGAATCTTCGATAATAACCTGCCAATCCCATAAAACTCCTGACCTCTGTCGGTGTCTTTGGTCTCTCCCAATTCAGTACAGCCTTAATCTTAGCCGGGTCTACTTTAATCCCTTCACTGCTTACCACATGCCCTAAGAATTGAACTTCTCTTAGCCAGAATTCACATTTTGAAAACTTAGCAAACAACCTTTCCTTTCTCAAGATCCTCAACGTTATCCTCAAATTTTCCCTATGTTCCTCTTCTGTCTTGGAATATACCAAAATATCATCAATGAATACAATTATAAATTTATCCAAGTATCTCTTAAATACTCTGTTCATCAAGTCCATAAAAGCAGCTGGTGCATTTGTCAGTCCAAAAGCCATTACCAAAAATTCATAATGTCCATACCTACTTCGGAATGCCGTCTTAGGTACATCTTCAGGTTTGATCTTTAGCTGATGGTAACCCGATCTTAAATCAATCTTCGAAAAGTGGACAGCTCCTTTCAATTGGTCAAACAAATCATCTATCCTTGGCAATGGATACTTATTCTTAATAGTTAATTTATTCAACTCTCGGTAGTCAATACACAACCTCATGCTCCCATCCTTCTTTTTAACAAATAGTACTGGGGCTCCCCACGGGGATACGCTGGGTCTGATAATTCCCTTTTCCAGTAGATCTTGCAACTGGACTGCCAACTCTTTCATCTCTATCGGAGCCATTCTGTATGGAGCCTTCGATACTGGTTCAGTTCCTGGGGCTAGGTCAATCGCAAATTCTATTTCCCGATCTGGAGGTAAACCTGGAAGCTCATCGGGAAAAACATCTGGAAACTCATTCACTACTGGAATCTCTTCCAACTTAGGCATCTCTGTTTTTGTGTCTCGTACGTAGGCTAAATAGCCTTCACATCCTTGTCTAAGTAATCTCTTAGTCTGCACAATAGTCAAGAACTTTCTAGTTTGTTTCTGACCGCGGAAAACAACCTCTACATTATCAGGGGATCGTAACGTCAATTTCTTACCTCTACAATCTATCTGGGCACTATGCTCTGTCAACCAATCCATCCCTAGGATTACATCAAATTCTCCTAGTTGGAAGGGTATTAAGTTGGCGTAAAAACAGTGCCCTAAAACTACAACATCACAACGAGGACACACCTGATCGACGGGTATGCGCTCCGAATTAGCTATCTCTATAACTAACACCTCGTCTAACAATCTCATCTCACAATTCAATTTACTGACAAAATCTAAAGAAATAAAAGACTTCGTAGCTCCAGAATCAATTAACACCTTGGCATTGACGGAATTTACAAGAAGCGTACCTACCAAAACATCGGACTCTTGCACAACCTCGTTCATAGACATGTTGAAAGTTCGGGCAATCGGCTGAATGTTCCTCGCTGGAGGTGCCTCAATTGCCGGAATCATTGCGTTTGCTATAGCTGGTAGTTTCGCTGGGGGTACTCTGCAGTCCTTGATCATATGCCCTGGCTTCCCACATCTGTGACACACAATCCCAACCTTGCATTCTCTGGAGAAATGCCCTTTCTGTCCACACTTAAAACAATTCCCAGTTAACTTGTGACATAAACCAGGATGTTTCTTACCACACGTCTTCATTACTGGCAGTGATGGTCTATTAAATCCTGATTGGTTCACCCCTTGAGTTCGGTTGCCTTGACCTCCATTCCCTCCACCTGGTCTCCTCATCCCCACATTCTTCCCAGCTTGGAACCCCTGTCTTTTATTAAGATAGTTTTGAGAACCACCCTGAATCTGCTTGTTATCAACCACTCCCAACTTTCGTTTCTTTCCCTCTTTCTCCTTCTGATACTGCTCACTTTCTTCTTCTGCAATCATAGCTTTTTGAACCACCGCAGCATAGGTGTTCAGTTCCAATATAGCCAACTTGGTTCGAATCCAGGACTTTAGTCCTTGCTGAAATCTCTTTGCTTTCTTCCTTTCTGTGTCCATATAGGAAGGGACAAACCTTGCTAGTTCTGTAAATCTTGCTTCATAATCAGCAACTGACATATTCCCCTGTTTCAATTCCAAAAACTTGACCTCCATCTTGTCGCTCATGAAGAGCGGAAAGTACTTCTCCAAAAACATCTCCTTAAACCTCTCCCATGTAACCACCTCGGTATTCTCCAGGGCTCTCACTGACTCCCACCAATGAGTGGCTTCATTCTTTAGAAAGTAGCTAGCATATTTTGTTTGTTTATCTTCCGGGACTTGCACCAAAGCGAATGCCTTCTCTATCTCTTTCAACCAATTCTTAGCATCGACTGGGTCTGTTGACCCCTGGAATTCTGGTGGTTTTACTGCTTGAAAGGCCTTGAAGGTAACCACTGGAACAGTTGGTTCCTGCCGTTGTTGCTGCTGAGCTGCGAATTGTTGTTGTAGTTGATGTTGCTGCTGAGCTAGAGTAGCAGTCTGTTGAGTCAAAGTTTGCAATAGTTGAACCAACATAGGGTCCATCTGATTTCTAGGAGGTGAATTGGTTCGCTGTTCAGGATTGGTTTGTTGATCAGTAAGTTGGCGAGTTCTTCTTGGAGGCATTCTCAAAACTGATAGGGAAAAGTAATTTGATCAATAACAATTCAAGTTATAATTGGCTTACAAAAGTTTATCAAGAGTAAAAATCAAAACAGTTGTTCAGGGTTGCTATACGAAGTTTGATGGCAAAATGTAATATAAAGATATGACAAGAGATAAAAATTGTGTGCACAATGTCGTGGAAATAATCATCGACTAAATCAAGGTATATGAAACTGACAAGTGAATGACGAAAATGAATATTTATAACTGATCAACATCTTTTATACCAAATTGGTACAAGCGTAAGATCGCTTCAATGGAAAGAAAATGAAATAAAATTCAATCATAATGAAAACTACTATCTCTAGTCGACAATACAACAACAAACGATACCAAAAATGGTTAGTAGTACCCAGCCACTCCCTTACTTCTAATCCATGCCAATAATTGCTTTCGTATCTCGTTCATAGTACTTTCGCATTCCCTATAACGTTCATGACGTCTGTAAAGCCTTCCCCCCAATTAGATATTTGGATGCATCGAACTTCTACTCGCGTGATACGTCGAAAGACCCTATAACGTCGCAATACTCATCTTACTAACCTAAGGTGAATCCTATCTCAAATCGCTCTACTTAACATCTAATACGTACTCCTAACTATTGCAACTCGTTTCTTAATCTAGACTCTACTTCCTACTGTTTCAGGGACCTTAACCTGTGGCTCTGATACCAACTATGACGCCTCGCAGATCCGGGATACAGATCCGGGCTCACAACTCACTTAAACAATCCAAACCTGTAAATGCGGAACAATAATAATACAATCCCTCATCCAAGATACGAGCACAGGCTAAAGTATGAAACAAACATTGCTAATTACTATTACAAACCTCAAATATAATTTAATACAATCTGATAGATCTTAAATGTCTAGTCTATCCAATCCATTTATTACAACAATACACGAAATTAAACCAGCTGTACTCTCAATCATCAAACATCACTCCCCTGGCTGCCGAGCCACTAGGTCTAAACATCCTCGATCTTAACTGGAAAAGAAACATTACATTGCAAGGTGAGCCAGAAAGCTCAACAAGAATATCCTTCAATGTATAAATAAATACTAAACTTTTAATCGTTCCAGGTATTAACTACAAGTCATACTGGAATATCTGAAAGGTGAATCAAGTTCAGTGATATGAACAGATAAATTCGGATAAGTTCCGACAATCAATAATGCCATAAGAAAGTGGCTCAACATCAACTAGAGTCAAATACTCAGAATGTTAGAACTGGTCCATCTCATAATTTTTAAAAACAAAGTTAGGCATGCTGATCAGTCACGCTCTAACCCGGACAGTGCACAAAGCGAAGTCCTCATCGGATCCAAGGCACTGAAAGGCCTTACACATCGACCAATATATGGTCAGACCAATTAAGGTCAAGTTTTATATAAATCCACCAATTCTAACCTTACGTTCAGGTGTCGGTACAATTGACAACCTTTAAATCATAATTAGGTGTCGGAAGATTGACAACCTCGATCACAACAATCACTGGAAGTTCACGTTCCAGGAAAACAACTCAAAGTGAAGGTATGATAACAAATGGTACAACATCTAGTATCAATGAGTTCGATACAACAATGGGGTGATAATGAAGAATCAACAATAATAACAATAAGTGTCGTCTAGATCGATACAAGAAATGGGTAAGTCGAATGCAACGATATTATAGGCATCGACGAAGTCGAACGCCACAATCTGGGTAATAATAATTAATCAAGAGTAATAAGACATCGACTAGAGCGAATGCCTAAAAAGGTTGAAATGAATCGTCAATGATAATTTAAATGAATCTCGTCAAAGTTGATAAGAATAATTCAATGGATTCATGCTGTGAATAATTTAAGAATGATTTCTTGAACAATAATTTAAAGGAATACATGGCATAGCATTTGTATATTCAATAGGATAACAAGTGATAGAAAAATACTTGCCTGATAATAAGGTCAAGTCCGTTTAAATATTCTCGTAACCTTCTGCTTTAGCTTTTCCTTTGCTCCTCTGACTCGACTCTATAATAAACGTCTCGAATCAAATACTAATACATCTCACTATTCACTCCACGTATTTCATATAATTCACATAATTTACATAATTCATTTAGCACGTAACATTTATATTGCCCTAGCGGACACATTCAGATCACGTAATCAATTAATGGAACTCTACAATTATTTTTAACATATGTCCAAACCTCGTCATAAATTAAATCTCGCTTCGAAATATTTTTAAAACAATTTTCATAATTTTTGGGATTTTTCTAATATTTTTAAAGCATTTAAAACTCAAAACGGGCTAATTTGGAATTAAATATCCTCAATTATATCAATTAAATAAATAATTAATTAATTAATAAAATTATTTAATAAATAAAATCATTTATTAAATAATTAAATCAATTAAATATTATTTAAAATTAATTAACATAATTAAAAGTAATTAATTCTAATTAAAACAATTTAAGAAATGTTTTGTAATATCATTAATTAAATAAAATAATAAAAACAAAATCCAAATTTAAAATAAAACATTTCCGGAAATATTATTCTGAAATTTAGAGAAAAAATTTAAATCATTTTTCGAATTTATAAATAATTTTTCAAATTAAAAATCATTTATAAAAATGATTTTCGGATTTAATTTATTTGAAAACAGATTTTCAAAAATCAGGGACCAAAGTGTGAATCTTGAAACTACAGTATTCCAACTTCATCATCTTCAATAGTGTAGGTATCAATCGGTAAAAAGCTCGGTGACCAGCTTTAATGGAGGTTCGCCGGAAATCTGAAAATTTTTCCGGTGACCGCCAAATCTTCCGGCGATCATAACTTACACATAACTTAACCAAATCAAGCGTGTAATATATGCATTTTGAGCAAAAGTTCAAGACGAACCCAACCGTGCCAACGAAAACAGCAAAAACACAACCAAAATCCGGCAAGGTGGTCGGAAAATTCGGCAGATTTCTTTACAAATTCATATAAAATTGAAAATTGATCATTTGATGAAATGGATTGCATATTAGGAAACTAGATGATGTGAGCTTCGATTCGACTGTAAGATCGTCGAAATCGGACTCCGATAACACCTCCAATTGTTGGTTTGATTCTCAAGAACACGAAGAATACGAAGAACACGAAGAACACAACAATCAAACCTCGATTTCTACTTGATATTGAACTCAAAAATCAATATATGATATACCAAACTGACCAGGAGAAAATTATCTACAACATGGAATCATCAAATCACATAAACAATCAAGTTTACGAAAAATCATAATTTTGAATCTTTAAATTCGAATTTTGTAAAAATCATATAAAATCAAATAATGATCCCCCACGAATTCTGGGCACATAATTAGAAACTAGATTTTGATACCTTCGTTTTGACTACTAGAACGTTTGATTTCGATTCCGGGAAGGCCTCCAAATTGAAGATTGAATTGATGAATGTTTATGTTGAATTATTTTTGGAGAGCATTTGGAATTTTTAAGATAAAAATGATATGATTGATCAGATGGTGTGCTGAGACAAATCTGGAAAAGCTGGAGGAAATAAGGGAAAAGCAAACTTTAACTTTTTGGAATAGTGATTCTTGTCTGGCGTGCTGTCTGCTCCGTTAATTGTCGAATAACAGCCATTCTGTACGTCGAACGAATGACGAGTTTTGCTCCAAACGAAACGATTCGAATTCGAGCGATTTCAAAACTCTGGAAATAAATTATAATTTAAATAACAAGTCAATTGAAACTTGTTCGAACGAATTTGAAGTTACGGAGTTCTAAAAACGCAGAAAATAGGGTTTCGAGCCTGCGGCCCGCCGAAAAACGTTTTCACCACTGTATTTTTCGAAAAAGCGAAACGATCGTTTTAAAACAACACATAATACATCTAAAGCATATAAAAGACTCTTTTAACCAACTAACACGTATATCCACTTATCAATAAATTTAAGTAATATAACAGCTCAAAGTACGAGAACGTTTAATTCTTCTCGTAAATCCACTTAACGGCAAATATAAAAATATCAACTCGTCTTATAAATCCACGATTAAACATATATTACCACAAATAGAAATACAGGTTCTTACAATCTTCCCTCCTTAAAAGGATTCTATCCTCAGAATCAACTAAGTGAATAAATGAGGATACTTCTCTAACATCTCACTTTCTAACTCCCAGGTAGACTCTTCGACCCTAGGATTTCTCCACAAAACTCTTACTATCGAAATGGTCTTATTTCTAAGCACCTTCTCCTTCCTGTCTAAAATCTCTACCGGTAGTTCTACGTAGGACAAATCCGGCTGAATCTCGACTGGTTCTGACTCTATCACCTGGTTTGAATCTGGATAGAACCTCTTCAACATTGACACGTGGAAAACGTTATGAACATGTTGTAAATGCGGAGGTAGCGCTAACTCGTAAGCAACTTTCCCAACTTTCTTCAGGATTTTGAACGGCCCAACGAATCTTGGACTTAGCTTTCCTTTCTTCCCGAATCTCACTAGCCCTTTCCATGGAGATACCTTCAGCAAAACTGGTTCTCCTACTTCAAAGTTTATGTCCTTCCTGGCTCGATCAGCATATTTCCGTTGTCAATCCTGTGCGGCTATCAATCTCTTTTGTATAAGTTCAACCTTGTCCTTGGTTTGCTGGATCAGCTCGGTTCCCAATATCTTCTTCTCGCCTACCTCTTCCCAATATAATGGAGATCGACACCGTCGTCCGTATAAATCTTCATATGGTGGCATTCCAATGCTGGCGTGATAGCTGTTGTTATAAGAGAACTCCACCAAAGGCAGATGGTCATCCCAACTACCCTGAAGGTCCATCGCACACACTCTCAACATGTCTTCAATCGTTTGAATCGTACGCTCGCTTTGGCCATCAGTCTGCGGATGATATGCAGTGCTCATGTTCAGTTTAGTTCCCAGAGCTTCTTGAAATTGTCGCCAAAATCTGGAATTGAATCTCGGGTCTCTATCAGACACAATCGAAACAGGGACTCCATGTCGCATCACTATCTCTTTCAAGTACAGGTGAACTAATTTGTCCATTGTATATCTTTCGTTGATCGGTAGAAAATGTGCCGACTTAGTTAATCTATCAATGATAACCTAAATGGCGTCGTGATTAGCTTTCGTCCTGGGTAATCCCACCACAAAATCCATGGCAATCTGTTCCCATTTCCATTCAGGAATCTCTAGGGGCTGTAACAATCCACTCGGCCTCTGATGCTCTGCTTTAACCTTCTGGCAAGTGTAACACTTACTAACCCATTCTGCAATTTCTCTTTTCATGTCTGGCCACCAAAAATTTTCTTTCAGATCTCGGTACATCTTCGTACTCCCTGGGTGAATTGAGAACTTTGAATTATGAGCTTCTTGTAAAATTTCATTCTTCAGTTCTGCCACATTAGGAATCCAAATTCTAGAAGAAAATCTTAAGACTCCTTCCTCGTCCTTTTGGCTGCTTAACTCTTCTCCCGACAATTCATTCACATCATGGTTCATTATTTCTTCTTGGCACTTTCTGATCCTCTCCAACAGTTCTGGTTGAAATGTCATTGCGTAATTCAAATCAGTTGCACAAACTGGGGCACGAATCTCTATTTCCAATTTCTCAAATTCCCTGAATAATTCTTGGTTCATAGTAAACATGTTCAATCTTTCCTTCCTACTCAAGGCATCTGCTACCACATTGGCTTTCCCCGGATGATAATTGATGGTACAATCATAGTCTTTAATCAGTTCCAACCATCTCCTTTGTCTCATGTTAAGTTCCTTCTGGGTGAAAATATACTTCAAACTCTTGTGGTCAGTGTAAATCTCACACTTCTCTCCATATAGATAGTGTCTCCAAATCTTGAGTGCAAAAACAATGGCTGCTAGTTCCAAGTCATGGGTAGGATATTTCTGTTCATGTATCTTCAATTGTCTGGAAGCATAGGCTATCACCTTGTCATGCTGCATCAATACACATCCCAGTCCTTTATGGGACGCATCACTATAGATCACAAAGTCTCCTTGTTCATCTGGCAATGTCAACACTGGAGCCGTCACCAACCTCTTTTTCAGTTCTTGAAAGCTTTCCTCACACTTGTCATTCCAAATAAACTTCTCACTCTTCCTTGTCAACTTGGTTAGTGGAGTGGCTATCTTTGCAAAGTCTTGGACGAATCTTCGATAATAACCTGCCAATCTCATAAAACTCCTGACCTCTGTCGGTGTCTTTGGTCTCTCCTAATTCAGTACAGCCTTAATCTTAGCCGGGTCTACTTTAATCCCTTCACTGCTTACCACATGCCCTAAGAATTGAACTTCTCTTAGCCAGAATTCACATTTTGAAAACTTAGCAAACAACCTTTCCTTTCTCAAGATCCTCAACGTTATCCTCAAATTTTCCCTATGTTCCTCTTCTGTCTTGGAATATACCAAAATATCATCAATGAATACAATTATAAATTTATCCAAGTATCTCTTAAATACTCTGTTCATCAAGTCCATAAAAGCAGCTGGTGCATTTGTCAGTCCAAAAGCCATTACCAAAAATTCATAATGTCCATACCTACTTCGGAATGCCGTCTTAGGTACATCTTCAGGTTTGATCTTTAGCTGATGGTAACCCGATCTTAAATCAATCTTCGAAAAGTGGACAGCTCCTTTCAATTGGTCAAACAAATCATCTATCCTTGGCAATGGATACTTATTCTTAATAGTTAATTTATTCAACTCTCGGTAGTCAATACACAACCTCATGCTCCCATCCTTCTTTTTAACAAATAGTACTGGGGCTCCCCACGGGGATACGCTGGGTCTGATAATTCCCTTTTCCAGTAGATCTTGCAACTGGACTGCCAACTCTTTCATCTCTATCGGAGCCATTCTGTATGGAGCCTTCGATACTGGTTCAGTTCCTGGGGCTAGGTCAATCGCAAATTCTATTTCCCGATCTGGAGGTAAACCTGGAAGCTCATCGGGAAAAACATCTGGAAACTCATTCACTACTGGAATCTCTTCCAACTTAGGCATCTCTGTTTTTGTGTCTCGTACGTAGGCTAAATAGCCTTCACATCCTTGTCTAAGTAATCTCTTAGTCTGCACAATAGTCAAGAACTTTCTAGTTTGTTTCTGACCGCGGAAAACAACCTCTACATTATCAGGGGATCGTAACGTCAATTTCTTACCTCTACAATCTATCTGGGCACTATGCTCTGTCAACCAATCCATCCCTAGGATTACATCAAATTCTCCTAGTTGGAAGGGTATTAAGTTGGCGTAAAAACAGTGCCCTAAAACTACAACATCACAACGAGGACACACCTGATCGACGGGTATGCGCTCCGAATTAGCTATCTCTATAACTAACACCTCGTCTAACAATCTCATCTCACAATTCAATTATTGACAAAATCTAAAGAAATAAAAGACTTCGTAGCTCCAGAATCAATTAACACCTTGGCATTGACGGAATTTAAAAGAAGCGTACCTGCCAAAACATCAGAATCTTGCACAACCTCGTTCATAGACATGTTGAAGGTTCGGGCAATCGGCTGAATGTTCCTCGCTGGAGGTGCCTCAATTGCCGGAATCATTGCGTTTGCTATAGCTGGTAGTTTCGCTGGGGGTACTCTGCAGTCCTTGATCATATGCCCTGGCTTCCCACATCTGTGACACACAATCCCAACCTTGCATTCTCTGGAGAAATGCCCTTTCTGTCCACACTTAAAACAATTCCCAGTTAACTTGTGACATAAACCAGGATGTTTCTTACCACACGTCTTGCAATCTGGCAGTGATGGTCTATTAAATCCTGATTGGTTCACCCCTTGAGTTCGGTTGCCTTGACCTCCATTCCCTCCACCTGGTCTCCTCATCCCCACATTCTTCCCAGCTTGGAACCCCTGTCTTTTATTAAGATAGTTTTGAGAACCACCCTGAATCTGCTTGTTATCAACCACTCCCAACTTTCGTTTCTTTCCCTCTTTCTCCTTCTGATACTGCTCACTTTCTTCTTCTGCAATCATAGCTTTTTGAACCACCGCAGCATAGGTGTTCAGTTCCAATATAGCCAACTTGGTTCGAATCCAGGACTTTAGTCCTTGCTGAAATCTCTTTGCTTTCTTCCTTTCTGTGTCC
Source organism: Saposhnikovia divaricata (assembly GCA_036435485.1). Classification (NCBI taxonomy): domain Eukaryota; kingdom Viridiplantae; phylum Streptophyta; class Magnoliopsida; order Apiales; family Apiaceae; genus Saposhnikovia; species Saposhnikovia divaricata. The sequence continues at coordinate 197,094,362 of CM071594.1, forward strand.
ACATAGGAAGGGACAAACCTTGCTAGTTCTGTAAATCTTGCTTCATAATCAGCAACTGACATATTCCCCTGTTTCAATTCCAAAAACTTGACCTCCATCTTGTCGCTCATGAAGAGCGGAAAGTACTTCTCCAAAAACATCTCCTTAAACCTCTCCCATGTAACCACCTCGGTATTCTCCAGGGCTCTCACTGACTCCCACCAATGAGTGGCTTCATTCTTTAGAAAGTAGCTGGCATATTTTGTTTGTTTATCTTCCGGGACTTGCACCAAAGCGAACGCCTTCTCTATCTCTTTCAACCAATTCTTAGCATCGACTGGGTCTGTTGACCCCTGGAATTCTGGTGGTTTTACTGCTTGAAAGGCCTTGAAGGTAACCACTGGAACAGTTGGTTCCTGCCGTTGTTGCTGCTGAGCTGCGAATTGTTGTTGTAGTTGATGTTGCTGCTGAGCTAGAGTAGCAGACTGTTGAGTCAAAGTTTGCAATAGTTGAACCAACATAGGGTCCATCTGATTTCTAGGAGGTGAATTGGTTCGCTGTTCAGGATTGGTTTGTTGACCAGTAAGTTGGCGAGTTCTTCTTGGAGGCATTCTCAAAACTGATAGGGAAAAGTAATTTGATCAATAACAATTCAAGTTATAATTGGCTTACAAAAGTTTATCAAGAGTAAAAATCAAAACAGTTGTTCAGGGTTGCTATACGAAGTTTGATGGCAAAATGTAATATAAAGATATGACAAGAGATAAAAATTGTGTGCACAATGTCGTGGAAATAATCATCGACTAAATCAAGGTATATGAAACTGACAAGTGAATGACGAAAATGAATATTTATAACTGATCAACATCTTTTATACCAAATTGGTACAAGCGTAAGATCGCTTCAATGGAAAGAAAATGAAATAAAATTCAATCATAATGAAAACTACTATCTCTAGTCGACAATACAACAACAAACGATACCAAAAATGGTTAGTAGTACCCAGCCACTCCCTTACTTCTAATCCATGCCAATAATTGCTTTCGTATCTCGTTCATAGTACTTTCGCATTCCCTATAACGTTCATGACGTCTGTAAAGCCTTCCCCCCAATTAGATATTTGGATGCATCGAACTTCTACTCGCGTGATACGTCGAAAGACCCTATAACGTCGCAATACTCATCTTACTAACCTAAGGTGAATCCTATCTCAAATCGCTCTACTTAACATCTAATACGTACTCCTAACTATTGCAACTCGTTTCTTAATCTAGACTCTACTTCCTACTGTTTCAGGGACCTTAACCTGTGGCTCTGATACCAACTATGACGCCTCGCAGATCCGGGATACAGATCCGGGCTCACAACTCACTTAAACAATCCAAACCTGTAAATGCGGAACAATAATAATACAATCCCTCATCCAAGATACGAGCACAGGCTAAAGTATGAAACAAACATTGCTAATTACTATTACAAACCTCAAATATAATTTAATACAATCTGATAGATCTTAAATGTCTAGTCTATCCAATCCATTTATTACAACAATACACGAAATTAAACCAGCTGTACTCTCAATCATCAAACATCACTCCCCTGGCTGCCGAGCCACTAGGTCTAAACATCCTCGATCTTAACTGGAAAAGAAACATTACATTGCAAGGTGAGCCAGAAAGCTCAACAAGAATATCCTTCAATGTATAAATAAATACTAAACTTTTAATCGTTCCAGGTATTAACTACAAGTCATACTGGAATATCTGAAAGGTGAATCAAGTTCAGTGATATGAACAGATAAATTCGGATAAGTTCCGACAATCAATAATGCCATAAGAAAGTGGCTCAACATCAACTAGAGTCAAATACTCAGAATGTTAGAACTGGTCCATCTCATAATTTTTAAAAACAAAGTTAGGCATGCTGATCAGTCACGCTCTAACCCGGACAGTGCACAAAGCGAAGTCCTCATCGGATCCAAGGCACTGAAAGGCCTTACACATCGACCAATATATGGTCAGACCAATTAAGGTCAAGTTTTATATAAATCCACCAATTCTAACCTTACGTTCAGGTGTCGGTACAATTGACAACCTTTAAATCATAATTAGGTGTCGGAAGATTGACAACCTCGATCACAACAATCACTGGAAGTTCACGTTCCAGGAAAACAACTCAAAGTGAAGGTATGATAACAAATGGTACAACATCTAGTATCAATGAGTTCGATACAACAATGGGGTGATAATGAAGAATCAACAATAATAACAATAAGTGTCGTCTAGATCGATACAAGAAATGGGTAAGTCGAATGCAACGATATTATAGGCATCGACGAAGTCGAACGCCACAATCTGGGTAATAATAATTAATCAAGAGTAATAAGACATCGACTAGAGCGAATGCCTAAAAAGGTTGAAATGAATCGTCAATGATAATTTAAATGAATCTCGTCAAAGTTGATAAGAATAATTCAATGGATTCATGCTGTGAATAATTTAAGAATGATTTCTTGAACAATAATTTAAAGGAATACATGGCATAGCATTTGTATATTCAATAGGATAACAAGTGATAGAAAAATACTTGCCTGATAATAAGGTCAAGTCCGTTTAAATATTCTCGTAACCTTCTGCTTTAGCTTTTCCTTTGCTCCTCTGACTCGACTCTATAATACACGTCTCGAATCAAATACTAATACATCTCACTATTCACTCCACGTATTTCATATAATTCACATAATTTACATAATTCATTTAGCACGTAACATTTATATTGCCCTAGCGGACACATTCAGATCACGTAATCAATTAATGGAACTCTACAATTATTTTTAACATATGTCCAAACCTCGTCATAAATTAAATCTCGCTTCGAAATATTTTTAAAACAATTTTCATAATTTTTGGGATTTTTCTAATATTTTTAAAGCATTTAAAACTCAAAACGGGCTAATTTGGAATTAAATATCCTCAATTATATCAATTAAATAAATAAATAATTAATTAATAAAATTATTTAATAAATAAAATCATTTATTAAATAATTAAATCAATTAAATATTATTTAAAATTAATTAACATAATTAAAAGTAATTAATTCTAATTAAAACAATTTAAGAAATGTTTTGTAATATCATTAATTAAATAAAATAATAAAAACAAAATCCAAATTTAAAATAAAACATTTCCGGAAATATTATTCTGAAATTTAGAAAAAAAATTTAAATCATTTTTCGAATTTATAAATAATTTTTCAAATTAAAAATCATTTATAAAAAATGATTTTCGGATTTAATTTATTTGAAAACAGATTTTCAAAAATCAGGGACCAAAGTGTGAATCTTGAAACTACAGTATTCCAACTTCATCATCTTCAATAGTGTAGGTATCAATCGGTAAAAAGCTCGGTGACCAGCTTTAATGGAGGTTTGCCGGAAATCTGAAAATTTTTCCGGTGACCGCCAAATCTTCCGGCGACCATAACTTACACATAACTTAACCAAATCAAGCGTGTAATATATGCATTTTGAGCAAAATTTCAAGACGAACCCAACCGTGCCAACGAAAACAGCAAAAACACAACCAAAATTCGGCAAGGTGGTCGGAAAATTCGGCAGATTTCTTTACAAATTCATATAAAATTGAAAATTGATCATTTGATGAAATGGATTGCATATTAGGAAACTAGATGATGTGAGATTCGATTCGACTGTAAGATCGTCGAAATCGGACTCCGATAACACCTCCAATTGTTGGTTTGATTCTCAAGAACACGAAGAACACAACAATCAAACCTCGATTTCTACTTGATATGGAACTCAAAAATCAACATATGATATACCAAACTGACCAGGAGAAAATTATCTACAACATGGAATCATCAAATCACATAAACAATAAAGTTTACGAAAAATCATAATTTTGAATCTTTAAATTCGAATTTTGTAAAAATCATATAAAATCAAATAATGATCCCCCACGAATTCTGGGCACATAATTAGAAACTAGATTTTGATACCTTCGTTTTGACTACTAGAACGTTTGATTTCGATTCCGGGAAGGCCTCCAAATTGAAGATTGAATTGATGAATGTTTATGTTGAATTATTTTTGGAGAGCATTTGGAATTTTTAAGATAAAAATGATATGATTGATCAGATGGTGTGCTGAGACAAATCTGGAAAAGCTGGAGGAAATAAGGGAAAAGCAAACTTTAACTTTTTGGAATAGTGATTCTTGTCTGGCGTGCTGTCTGCTCCGTTAATTGTCGAATAACAGCCATTCTGTACGTCGAACGAATGACGAGTTTTGCTCCAAACGAAACGATTCGAATTCGAGCGATTTCAAAACTCTGGAAATAAATTATAATTTAAATAACAAGTCAATTGAAACTTGTTCGAACGAATTTGAAGTTACGGAGTTCTAAAAACGCAGAAAATAGGGTTTCGGGCCTGCGGCCCGCCGAAAAACGTTTTCACCACTGTATTTTTCGAAAAAGCGAAACGATCATTTTAAAACAACACATAATACATCTAAAGCATATAAAAGACTCTTTTAACCAATTAACACGTATATCCACTTATCAATAAATTTAAGTAATATAACAGCTCAAAGTACGAGAACGTTTAATTCTTCTCGTAAATCCACTTAACGGCAAATATAAAAATATCAACTCGTCTTATAAATCCACGATTAAACATATATTACCACAAATAAAAATACAGGTTCTTACAGTAATTATTGAACTTTAGATGCCGGTCACTGGCAAAGTGTGGCGAAAGAATAAGAATAAGATGCCGGTCACTGGTAAAGTGTGGCCGTAGATCAAGACTGTGGTATTTATAAGAATTTCGTTTCTATTTCTGTTCCATTGTTTTTGTTTTGTTTCAAATTCTGGATTTGTAAAATATAAACTTTGGGTTGAATCATTTTTCGCAAAAAGGGTTTTCAAAAATTATTATTATTACGAGAAAATATGTTTTATTAAAATGCCCATTGATTTTGAGGATATTTGTACGTCAATCTGTTACTTGCTGAGCTGTGTAGCTTACTCTTTTCTGATATATCAGGTTCGTATATTGTGGAAGCTTATTGAGATCAATGTGGAGGTGAACTTGTGAATTTGTGCTACGTGATTAATTGAAATTGTTGAATTGGAGTTATCGCATTATTATATTAATTCTATTGAACTTGTGGAGCTGCGTCACCAATTTGATGATTTTAGAATATTGAGTTTGACCGTTGCTTTGACTTTTGTGGAAAATTTGATTTATTTGAATAAAGAATTCTATTTATTTAAGTTTCGTTTTTATAATTAATAGTCCGAAAAGTCGGGCTGTTACAGTTGGTATCAAAGCAGGCTGTCCTTCGGAGTGTATTAGGTATGGGGCTAGTACATTCCCTAGGGTGCGATCCTATAGAGAATCGTTTAGGAGTAGAAGTTTAGAATAGATGTGTCATGAATTTTTGGAGTGTAAGAATTTGGGGACCAAATTCTTTTTAAGGAGGGTAGTATGTAACATTCCGTAATTTTAGATAATAATAATAATAAAAGAATAATAGAAAAAAAAAAGAATAAAAATTATTAAAGGTTAGGAATTAAAATTGAATTAGAAAATATGAGTCTAAAATATGGATGAGATTCTAAAATTAGGATAATTAGTACAATTGGATTAGAGTTTTAAAAATATATTTGATTAATTCTTATTTAGAGGATTCTAAAATTTCTTTTTGTCCAAGTTATTTAGATTAAAGATAATATTTGTTATTATAGAAAAGAAGTGTGAGAATATTTCAAAAGATTGCTATGCTTTTTATTTTGGTTAATTGTGTGAACAGAATAGTTTATTTTTAGAATTACTTGGAGAAGTTGCAATTATTTTAGGAATAAATTTTAAAATTATTTAATTAAATTTAGGGTTTTATTGTGTCTATATAAAAATCCTTAGCATAACGAGAGGGCTTGTACATGTCACGTCAGTCTCGCAGGTATGTGCCTCTTTCCATTGAATACTTAGAAAATTTTATGTGCTCACTTTCTTTCTATTGCTTGTCTATGCTTAACATGGATTCTATTTAATTTATATATGCATACGTTTTCTGGGCAAATTGTGAGTACGTTTTCTGTGCAAATTGTGAGTATATTATCCGATTTAAATTTTATTGTTATGTATGTCAATTTGCTGTGACATGTGCTTTTTGCACACAACGTATATTACTATTAAATTTTATGTTATTTACATGCTTCTTGTTTTACTTTGGAGTATATTATACTAGCAGATTAATATAAATTTTGCTTTGTTAATAGATTTGAGTTGATTAATTAGTAATTAGATGCATGAAAACCAATTAAGGTTTATGTGTTATTTTACTTTAGTTATGGGTATTCTATGTGATTCGTTTTATTAATTTATTTAAGTATTTTTATGTCACAATTTATTTGTTAGGTTTTAAAAACAAAATGAAGAATTTATAACCATCTTAGTTTGCTAATCACGTTGATCTGCCATACATGTATTAATTTTTGATACCTTTCTGCAATTTTACATTTTAAGTGGAAAAGTTTTGTATGCCATGTTGGGCCTTAAAACCCATTAGATTTTCTTTTATGTGATTTGTTTTGATTTGTTTTCTTTGTATAATTTTAATATTTCAAAATCAGTCCAGTCAGTCTTTACATGATTCGTGTGACTCGAGTGATTGTTAATTTGCTGTACCGGTTATTGAATAATTGTTTTGGCATTTATTTTTTAATTTTAGGATTCGTTCGTGCAATTATTTTCAGTATTTAATGTCGATTTCGAGGTAAGTACCTTTTGACTTACTTTTATTTTCCGAAAAAGATTTCGATTTTGTGATTTTCGATTTTGTATAAGATATAAGATATTGTTTCGAATTGTATAAGATATAAGATACGAGAATCTTCGAATCCCTCAGTCTCTACATTTCGAACCCGTTCGTAATTTACGCTATAGTTTCGGAACTAGCCTTAGATACCCTTAGTAGGTGCACAAGTGTGCAACTTTAGATACTTATTAAGGGGGCGTAATTATTGAACTTTAGATGCCGGTCACTGGCAAAGTGTGGCGAAAGAATAAGAATAAGAATAAGAATAAGAATAAGATGCTGGTCACTGGTAAAGTGTGGTCGTAGATCAAGACTGTGGTATTTATAAGAATTTCGTTTCTATTTCTGTTCCATTTTTTTTCTTCTGTTTCAAATTCTGGATTTGTAAAATATAAACTTTGGGTTAAATCATTTTTCGCAAAAAGGTTTTCAAAAATTATTATTATTTTTGAGAAAATATGTTTTATTAAAATGCCCATTGATTTTGAGGATATTAGTACGTCAATCTGTTACTTGCTGAGCTGTGTAGCTCACTCTATTCTGATATATCAGGTTCGTATATTGTGGAAGCTTTTTGAGAGCAATGTGGAGGTGAACTTGTGGATTTGTGCTACGTGATTTATTGCAATTGTTGAATTGGAGTTGTCGCATTATTATATTAATTCTAATGAACTTGTGGAGCTGCGTCACCAATTTGATGATTTTAGAATATTGAGTTTGACCGTTGCTTTGACTTTTGTGGAAAATTTGATTTATTTGAATAAAGAATTCAATTTATTTAAGTTTCGTTTTTAGAATTAATAGTCCGAAAATTCGGGCTGTTACACTAGTACTCCAGTTTTTTTTTGGTAATTTTACAGTTTTATCGACTTATGTTTCATTGTTCTAAATTGCTTTTAGTAGGGAATGTTTGATCCTAACGTTCAGGGTTATTAATCAATATATAATGAATTCAAAAGTAAGTTACACATAATTAAGCAGCTTACATTCAGAACAACTACTGTTAGTCTATTAATTAGTGATGTAAATTTAGTACGCAGCAATTTAAATGAAATACTCAGAATAACTGCATTCGCATCTTTGGCACACATGAGTATAGTTCATTCCAGACTTTGGCTGGTATCAGACCAGGTATAAAATTCATCTAAGAAGATGCATTAGATGTTTATATAGACCTTGAAAGATGTATTGAACTTGTGATGCAACACAATTATTACATATAACAGAGCTCAAGTAATTAGAGTTGTAATGTAAAAGTTATGTACAGGGACAGTACATTATTGAAATTCAGGGGAGGGGGCGATTACCCCTACTCCTGCTCCGCACCTAGATATAAATTGCTAAACATATGTGTGGGAAAACGAAGGCAAGGGAAAGATAGTCACTAGTACTGAATTGAGTGCATTACTTCTAGACACACAGATATCATATCTGCAGTGCATCATCAGATGTACGCGTCACATGTGTATCATTGGATACATGAGTTTGATGAAGGAGCTCACGCATATTTATCCAAGAAGAACCACCCTCATCCACTGCCTTCATAGCCAACTCTCCCACTTCCTCCACTCTCTTCCTCACGGTCTTCCCCATCTCTCCCTCCATCAATTCTCTCACCGTTCTCTCCAAACCTTCCCCCTTGACAAAACCTCTCATGCTTCCATCACAAGTCTCCACCATCAACCCTACCTTGATCTCTTCTACCACCATTATCGCATTCAATGGTTGCTCTGCCCCCAGAGGCCAAGCCAAAATAGGAACCTTTGCACATATACTCTCTATCACTGAGTTCCAACCACAGTGACTCATAAACCCTTTCACACTCTCGTGCCCAAGAATCCTTCTCTGATCAACCCAGTCTTTTACCACCATTCCTCTCCCCTTAACTCTCTCTTCAAACCCTTCATCTAAATTTTCACTCTTCCTCACCACCCACAGAAAATTAACATGTGAACTTTCAAGCCCAATCTTGAGTTCTTCAGTTTGTTCCTTCGAAAACTCGGCCTGAGAACCAAAAGCAACGTAGAGAACTGAGCTTTCTTTCTTTGTGTTTAGCCATTTCATCCACGAATGGTCTTCTTGGCTGAACAGTTGTCTTGGTAGTGGCTCCGCCATGCATAGTGGACCAAGACACCATGTTTTGGGTTTGCACTCTTTATTCCAGAACTCCAAGAACCTAGGTTCGAGCTCACTAAAGCTATTAACTATAATACCATAGCTTTTAGATGTAGCATCAAGTTGATCAGCCATAAATTCGGAACAATAAATATGGGTTTCAAACTGGTTTGTTGTGAACTTGATTGAAGGAAAATTTGGATTTTCAAATACTTCATCCGATTTCTTGTTCAAAAGAAGCTCAGGACGTTTCAAAATAACATCTTCGAATACTATCGTTACGAATACATTACAACCAGCAAAAGATAAACGAGGTATGCCAAACTTAGAGGTTGAATCAAGTGTCCAACCAAGAAACATGTCGGTTACCATAAAAGTGATAGTTGGTAGGGTTTTCAGTGCCTGTTCAAAATCTTTTTGCATTAATTTAGTGGAACTTAAAAAGGGAAGGATTAGAGCCATGGAAGGAAGTTTGTCCGTGCTCTCGATGCGTGGGGGTATGCCATTAATATTTGGAAAAGGAAGATCAATGAAGTTGGTGGAGGTGTTGGAAAGAAATTTGGACATGAAGGGGCGGTTGGCAGGGGTGGTGAACAACACGATATGAGGAGGAGATGAGGAACCATCATCACTAACAATGTTTGAACTCATTTTTCTCTTGCACTCTTCTGCAACTCACAAGTTAGAACTATAAGATCATGAGCTACATACACACACACAATGAAGCGCTAATAATTTATTTTGGTGTGGTAATGATATGGACGGCAGGTCATTTTTACAATGTTTTAAACTGAAATGTAATGTGACCGAATCATATACGTACACGAATCATTTACAGCACATAAATTGTTCTACATATCTTGGAAGGTAATAGAAAGATGTCATAACTGTGATAAATGGCTTGTGGTCTAAAACCACCCGTCCCATGTTGAATTAAAGGATCAAAGCTCACGTCGGTTGATTTTTAGAGCGTATATGAGCCCACTGATGCTACTGATTTTAGGTTCTTAAATGTAGTCCTAAGAGTACCTTCAATGGGGTGTCGAGCAAAAATAGGGTTGTAAATGAACCGAGTTGTTCGCGAACAAGCTCAAGCTCGGCTAGTTAAGAGCTCGGTTCGGCTCAATTCGTTCAGAAAGCTAGCTCGAGCTCGAACATAAAAAAATGTTCGTTAAGCAAACTAGCTCGAGCCGAGCTTCGAGATTGTTCAGCTCGAACTCAGCTCGAACTCGCTCGTTAAAATTCGAAAAAATAACAAGTTTTAATATATTCTAGATACTATTAGTAAGATAATATTAGTAATATTAGTAAATTAGCAATATTGCAGCTAGCTTTTTAGAAGTTATTAGGTATTTGATTTGAATTTGGGTCGGGTTATATTTACTTGGGCCTAGTGGAATTCTTTTTGCTGTTTTAAGTGTTTTTTCAATTTTGCTTTGTTAATTTTTTTTTCGAGCTGTTCGATAGTGGCTAGTTTCGGCTCGACTCGTTTTGGTTCGATAGAAGCTCAAGTGCAGCTCGGTTCACTAACGAATTCGAGCTCGAACACATTTTCTATTCGATAAGGAAGCTCGGCTCGGCTCGGTTCGTCAGAAAAAAATAAAGCTCTCGGTTCGATCAACGCCTGGCTCGGCTCGGTTTGTTTACAGCACTAAGCAAGGTATTAATATTGTCAATTTATCAAAAATATTAATATATTATTCTCTCTTTCTTCTATGGTAATTTTGGTACCTTTGTCAATAAAATTTGTTCAAATGGTTGGCATTCAAAGTTGCCATAATATTTGGCCATATTATAAATTAAATCAAATAATTATAATTAAAATTAAAATAAGATAAAAAGTACATGTTTTTAGTGATGATGTAAACAATTTTTTTATTTTGGGAGTGTGCCAAAAATAATAGATTGGGTGTCAAAAATTGGCCACTTTAACTTGACACTACTTTTACTACAATGAAAAATCAATAAAAAAAATGTAATGTCAAATCATGCTATTTGTTACTTTTGACACTCCTCTGGCACCCTCATTGGAATGATCCAATGACATCAAATAAATGTCTGAGGGTAGCAGTGATGCTATGAAATTTGTCAAGCCACTGAATTTAGAGACGTGCAGTTGTGCAAATGAAGTACTGACATAACTGAGTGTAGGCAACATCTGTTGTGCAAATGAAGTACTGACATAATGAAGTAATAGTTGCAAGGGACCGGTAGCAAGACCCTCGCTTACAACATGCGTCAAGCGAACAAATTGAGCATGTTAGGGATTTGACATTGAATTACAGATACACAAAATGATTATATTGCAAAAGCAAAGCATATACCACAACTTAGCTAAAAAGGATCATATTGCGAATGCAATGAATAGTCACTAAATTTAGAAATGTGGTATATGAGTCCAGACTCCTGACCCTATGTCTACCCCGTCCCTGGGTTTGATTAGCTAATCAGATGCCAGGGAAAACAATTGCAAGAAAAGATTCTCAATAATACTGGATTAATTGAGTGGACAATTTCTTGTCATCGGACAGGAATAAGATCCAAAATACATCATGATTCAAATGTGTGTCCTGTTTGTATCTTTGGATGCATGTATCTGATGAATGAGCTCACTCATATTCATCCAAGAAGAACCTCCTTCTTCCACAGCCTTCGTAGCCAACTCTCCTACTTCCTCCACTCTCTTCCTCACAATCTTCCCCATCTCTCCCCCCATTAACTCTCTCACCGTTCTCTCCAAGCCTTCCCCCTTGACAAAACCTCTCATACTCCCATCACAAGTCTCCACCATCAATCCTACCTTGATCTCATCCACCACCATTATTGCGTTCAACGGTTGATCTGCCCCCATAGGCCAAGCCAGTATAGGAACCTTTGCACATATACTCTCCGTCACTGAGTTCCACCCACAGTGGCTCATAAACCCTTTCACACTCTCGTGCCCCAGAATCCTTCTCTGATCAACCCAGTCTTTTACTACTATTCCTCTCCCCTTGACTCTCCCTGCAAACCCTTCATCTAACTCTTCGTTATTTCCCACAACCCACAGAAAATTCACTCCTGAGTTTTCTAACCCAATTTTAATTTCTTCACTCTGTTCCTTTTTAACCTCCGACTGTGACCCAAAAGCTACGTAAAGAACCGCAGTTTCTTTCTTTGTGTCTAGCCATTTCATCCACGGCTGCTCTTCTTGGCTGAATAGTATTCTCGGAGGTGGCTCAGCCAGACATAGTGGACCAAGACACCATGCTTTAGGCTTGCAGTCTTTGTTCCAAAACTCCAAGAACCTAGGTTCAAGCTCGCTACAGTTGTTAACTATAGTACCATAGCTTTTAGATGTTGCAGTAAGTTGATCTGCAAGAAATTGGGAACAAACAAGGTGGACTTCAAAATGATTTGTTGTGAGCTTGATTGAAGGAAAATTTGGATGTTCAAATACTTCATCAGAATTCTTCTCCAGAAGAAGTCCAGGACGTTTCAAAACAAGATCGTCATAAATTACTGTTGTGAACACATTCCAACCACCAAAAGATAGTCGAGGGATGCCAAACTTGGAAGCAGAATCAAGTGTCCAACCAAGGAACATGTCGGTCACCATGAAAGTAATAGGTGGAAGTGCTTCTAGTAACCGTTCAAAGTCTGCTTGCATTAACGGACTGGAGGCGAGAAAAGGGAGAAGTAGAGACTGAGACGGAAGTTTATCCGTGCTCTCAACGCCAGCTGGTATGCCGGGGACTTGGGGAAAAGGAAGATCAACAATGTTGGCAGTGGTGTTTGAGAGAGATTCAGAGATGAAGGCGCGGTTAGCAGGGGTGGTTAAAAAAGTCACTTTCGCACCATGTCCAAGGAAGAGAAGAGCCAAGTGAATGGTAGGTATAGTATGGCCTTTTGCCATGAAAGGGAACAACAGAATATGAGGAGAAGCAGATGAACCATCATCACGACTATCACTTTCTGAACTCATTTTTCTCTTCAACTCTTCTGCAGATTACTACTTAAAACTAAATAATATTATATGGAGTTCCTATTTACATATATTATACACAAAAATGAGCTGTAAAGATTTGGTTTGCTAAGAAGTGCAGCACGGCAGGATCACAAGTCAATAAAGTATGAATTTCACAGTCTTGTAAAAGTTGAAATGTGCGTACACGGTTAATGCATACAAATGTAGAATGCGTTAATAGAAAGATGGTTTAATCTTATACTCATGTTGAATGAGTTGGGTCGTTAAAGATGGGACCGCTGTGATTGAAAGGAAAACGTAATGGGAGCCCACAAAATTAAAGATTCCGCATTCATGTTTTCAGAAGTAGTTGTAAATAACTGCTCCACAATTATATTTGAATAAATATGTGGTGTGCTCAACCATTATTTGATAGGGAAAAGAGTATCTAAAGTACACAATAGAGAAGTTCTTTATTAGTGCGGCTTAAAATATGATAAATTAATTATTATTTGAACAATCGAACCGTACGGATGTTAAATTCATACAAAAATATGCGAATATACAAATTTTCATGTAATTTAATTATTTGGAACTATAAATTTATAGCAATAAGATTATGAGAAATCTGTGTCGTTGAATATATATAGAAAATAGTATTATTATAAAAGTGATGCTCCACTATTTCAAATATAATAAAAATTTGTATACAATGTATTTCGACATAAACTTTTCATCCGTACGGTTGGATTATCAAAAATAATAATAAAATACAAGATTTAAGATGCACTAATAGAGAACTTCTCTATTGTGTGCTTTAGAAACTCCATGCCCTATTTGATAATATGATTGATTGTTTGAGAGTGTTTGAGAGTGACTTGCCCGGGAAAAATGTTACTCCCTCCGTTTCATAATAAGTTTCCTCTTTCTTCTGGACACGTTTGCCAATGTACACTTTTAATCGTTAATATCTTCAATTTCGTATTAATATTAAATATAAAAACTTCACTGTATTAAAGTACTCATAAATATGAATCCAACAAGATCACTCATGACTATATTTTATTTTACAAATTATGCGTAAATTAATAGTCAACTACTTATAATGAACAGTGTCCAAAAACAAAAGAGGAAAGTTAAAAAGAAACGGAGGGAGTATCACAAAGTCTGAACCTAAAAATACAAAAAACACGAGACTTCTACTGTTATTGACGCAAAAGAAACATTTTTTTTTTTTTAAATTTCTAACTGCAATAAAATGATTTGTATTCAAATACTGTGGTAAATTTATATCCAGGAATTACATTAGTGGTAAATTTGCTTCTGCTCTTCTTCCTCCCTCCGCTACTAGTCTTTACCATCTTTTTTCTGTAATTTTTACTCAACCGTGCTCTCCATCTCACCTCATCAGTTTTTCTGACTCATCTTTGCCACCCACAGTTCGTCCCAACAGTCTGGTAGCGGGATATAAGATTCCAAGGGTTAGGAACTCTCTGGTTAAACGCATTTTTGTGTGCGCTTGTCTTTGATGGAATGTGATGCATTGGAACTTGACACAGTCACATTCATAAGTACTAGTCTTGGAAGAATAGTACTGCTGTTTTGTAGTGAGCTTATATAAGGATTACAAATTAGAAATGCTTAAAATCTCTTCCACGACTATATTACAAAGTTGGCTCTATTATTACCACCAGTAGGAAAAGTGTTAAGAGTTAAGACTAGGGCCTAGATCTACAATCTTTAGTACCTTAATTTACTATATCAATTATTTAACCATGTTAAACTCTGCTGTTGAGAACCAGACTTCTATCAGATCAAAAGAAGTTTCTAAAGCTTTTCCACGAAGTAGAATACCTTTACCGAACCATATTTCAAAACCATACTATGGTGTGTGTATATATCAAACTCAACCAGTGAATAATATGTAGCTGAACTACATGCTTAAACAGCCTCTCCAATATCTCAATACTTCACAATATATACAAGTAAAAACCAATGAACCAAATATCGAACGAAGTGACAAGAGATGATACCAGTATAATTTGATAAAAAAAAAAAATAGCATACTTGCTAAGGACCCGTAACAAGTCCCTCCCTTGCAACACTGGTCACGCGCAGTACAGATTGAGCACTTAAAGGTGAAAGGTTTGATTGGCAGAACTTCTCCCAAGAATTTCCGTCTTGGTTCTCAGATATGATAGTTGTTGATGAGATTTGTGATTTCTCATAAACACTCTGCAACTCCAACAGAAGAGTTCTAGCAGCTTCTCTGGACTCAGGAAGCTGGTCACTGAGCTGTGATGCAGCTATATGGATCAATTTGTCAATCCCATATATCTCCACTCCATCAAATCCCTATAGGCATGCATGAAATCAATACCTCGTAACCAAAAATAGCTTGATGAAGAGTAGACTGATGTCACTGATCATATGAAGCTGACTGTTTTAGTATTATTTACATAGCTACAGACTTTAATCAATTCCACATGTTTATTGTTTAATCAATAAAAGAACAATACGTAGTGGAAATATCAAGAAACTCAAGTAAAACAAAAAGGCAGAAAGAGAAGTTCATCAAGAACCTTCTGTTTTCCTCTATTTACTGAAGCTATCTGTTTTGTGAACTTTTTGCATTTGATGGATTGCAAAAAACAAGAGACATATACCAGAGAAGGGGGAACAGCATAGAAGGAATAAAAGACCAGAAGGTATACTAAATTTAAGACAACTGTTTCATCTTTTAGAACATAAATCTTGGTTGACAGAAAACCTAAATCATGTGCTAGTGCTACTTCTAATAATTTACTGAAGGTATCCGTGTAACAGATATAAAAACATCAAATAAGTGGAAAGTTTGGAAATCTATATATACAACAGATATAGTTATAAAGAAACATAAAGGTACAGCAGGTATAGTACTCTAAATTTCTTACCAGTCGAAGTACACTGCGACAAAAGCACATTGACGCCTTTGCTCGGATACGAGGATTTTTGTGCTTAAGATAAGTTTGCAGCTTGGGTAACAACAATATTGGCGAGACCCAAGTAGTCATGGCAATTAAAGCTTTTTCAGCTGCCTCGCATACAAATCGTTTGTCTTGTGAAGACTTGAGAAGAAGTTGGACCAGCTGACCAAGAATATTTTAATGATATTAACACTCAAAATATATAACAATCACGTTGATAAAGTAACAAGTGAAAAGTGATCATAGGATGTGTTAGTTACCAGTGGATCCAGCGAATCAACGATGCGATCATTATATGCCTTAAAAATGTCTGCTGAAGTCATAACTGCAGTTTTGCAGACAGCACTTCTTGGGTTTTTCAAGGATTTGACAACAAGTGATACTACATTCCCCCTGTATGTTAAGAAAACATTCTAGTCAATGAGTAACCTATAAAGACATCTGAACTACAAATTTTTGCATCAATCTTAAAATCATAGATAAATGGAACTTACAGCTTGTCGCACAACAATTCCTTGTGGAACAGCGAAAACCGCCGTACATTATTCAGGGCCCCACAGACAACAACCCAGTCTTTTGACTCTAGCTCACCTATGAGAATCTGAAAAGGAACAAGGAACTATAAATATTTAAAACCCGGTAACAGAACAGTGATACAAAACAATAGATTTGAAGATACATAAGATTGAAGTTTAAGATACAGCCTTGCCTCAAGACTTGTACTGAGATCTTCAACATCATCCAGATTCTCAGATTCAACGTATTCTACTTCTGCACTAGCTGCCTCTGTCCCATTTCCATTGGGAGATGTTTCAACCAAGGGGCAAACAGATTTCATTTTCTCTTTAAGATTACCTTCATTATGTTGAATTTGAGGCTTGTGAAAGGCCCCATTAGGGCAGTTCTCAATTTGCTTGTCAGATTCAGGTAGCATGATGAGATCGCAGAGCGTGTTAGCCGACATTACTAAGGGTTTCAAGAAGGCAAGGCATTAAAAAGACTGATGTAATCAGTACAAGAATACAATGCCGACCATCAAGAACCTTCAGACTGACTCGGCAAACAGAAACACAAAGCAAGCATGTGAAAAAATCAGATGTGGAGTGTAGAGTTGCATACTTAGTTTGAATTGCAGCAAGCATTATATTACCCAAACATGTAGGTTGATTTAATTGCAGATCCAACTTATCAAATTCAACTTATGTGACCAAATAAGGGATGCACAAACATTTACGAAACCACGTATGAAGGAATGAAATGAGCTTAAACAGAAAAACCGAAACAACCCACTGGTCTATCATATGAATAGTGATTCAATATGAGAAAATTAAATGAAAGATTCAATACTTAACAAATTCAGAGTGCAAAGTATACCAACACACACTTCGATATATTATCTATAACAATCAATAGCTGTAATCAGCATCGCAGCAAGTCCATTTCCATTGACTTGATAAACAAACTATCATGACCACTCATTCTTAGCCTACTCAAAGAACGGACGATAACCAAAATAGGTCATACGGTAATGGCACTTGTAAAAAACATGAATACCAAGGCCAATCCATCCTACTCCCATTCAAGTAACTAACCTTAAGTTGTAAGAAGCACCAAAAGGCCACAAATATCTGTCCCTTCCATCACATTTCCTCTAGTGTTTCTTAATTACCAACTACTTTACCCAAAAAATCTCAAAACAATGAGTCAATGACAATCTCTTTTTACATCATTATAAGTTAATCACGTTTCGTAAAACCAATTATCTGAACTAGTAACACCGAAACCACTCCAAAACAACCGCACTTGTACTTCAGCTTTCTCAACTTAATCAAACCTACTAGTACTCAATCAATTCGGCTTGTGACCTCTTTCGAACTACAATCCGTGAAACGACAATTCCGCTAATCCAAAATACACATCGGATCATGTAAAGCAACACGCGGAAACAGATCTATTGCGCAAACTAACAGAGTTCGAAACACGACAAAAGTGCAATGGGATGCGTCTATTTATCTATCTCTTGACTCGAAATGGGAGCAGGTTTGAAAAAGGAGCTTAGAGTGTCTAGGGTTGGAGACAGTGCCCAGATCGTTACGCCTTTCGTGACGGTCGGAACTTACCCGACAAGGAATTCTCACAACTATCTATTTAAGTTGACACTAATCAAGTACACTACAAAAATCAAACCCTAGGTTAAACAAATTTTGAGCAAACAAGCGAAATGAACACAACAAATGCATACAATTCTTCACATAGATAAGATAAGCTAATTGAAAATGCGAGTTACAAGGATAAATGTATTGAGTAGAAAAGTTACCAAAACAACAGAGGTAGATGATCCACAAGTCAGTGAGGAAGATGCTTCAGTGCTTGTGGTAGAAGAAATTGTATGTAAGCGTGTATATATAGATAGAGAAATGGGAGAGTGAAAAGAATAGTAGTGAGAGAGAGAGAGATGTAACCGGCGGAGAGTAGAAGACAAAATTACGCCGGTATTAAATAATAATAGGCAGCCCAACCAGGGGCCAGCCCAGCAGGCACGGATATTACATGTGGCGGAACACCGCAATACTCCATTTTCTTCTTTACTTTTTTTACTTAACTAGATAATACCGTGCATATATTCATTTGTTTACATTTGAGTTGATTATAAAAATTTAGAAAATATGTAAAATATTAGAATTTTTTTTATAAAATATGAGTTAAGTTATGGAGACATATGAAAAAGAGAAAAGAACTGTTAAGACGTACAAATTTGTAAATAATTTATTATTGAATATTATTCAAAATAATTAACGTATAATTATTATTTGTTTATTATAATTAATTTTTTTATTCATTTAAATTTGAATTAGTAGTTTTGAAAAAATATAATTTAAATGACTACAAATTTTGTTCATAATAACTAAATTTCATTTACATTATTTATATTTTCAACATTCTAATAAAATATAATTTAATTGATTGGGTGTCAATTTTTGGGTTAGGCAAAATTTTTATTTTCGTCTCATAATTTCTTTTTTAGATTATGTTTGATTACATTTATTGTTAGGCCAAATACACAATTATAATCAAGATCGTATGAGAGAGTAACAATAGAATACGCGTTTAAACAATTAAAAACTGTTTGGAATTAATAACTCCTCTCTCAGTGATGTAAAATATCACATAGAGCTGCTTAGGTTACAATGAATAATGTTTTTCAATGATCGATACCCTTCTAGGGTTAACCTAACTGTATTTATAAGATATACAGCTGCTATACAATCGATAATTGATACTCCTATAAATTAGCTATACAATTGATATCAATTACGATTGCTACGCGTCTCCTTAGTCAACTCAATCTCATTGATAGCCATCCAATCTTCAAAGATATTGCTTCCATAATAATTCTTCAAACACTGTTGACCAGTAAACGCTTCCTCCAGACAGAGTTTAACAAACTCTGTCGAGCTTCCAACTGTCAGCGTTTAACTAAACTCTGACTGCTTCCATCTAAACTCTGATTTATCACTGTAACACTTAAACACTGATTAATATTCACATCAGTTATTTCTAACAATCTCCCCCAACTTGTTCATTAGCAAAAATGCACAAGTTTAACAATAATTGATGATGTCAAAAAAAAATAAACAAATACAGTGTTTAATATACAAACAGAGTTTAACTTCTACTTAACAAAATCTACAGAAAACAAGAAAATTCTTACAGAGTTTTAATCCTTAATCTCCTCAACATCTGGTGTTGTTCTAAGGTAGTCGATAAGTAATCTTCTTTCAGCATTTTCAAGCTCTGTCTGCATAACCTCCTTGATCTCTTTTAGCTTAGGATCATCTTCACCAGTTTGATAAATAGCAGACCTCAGATCATAGATTTTGTTTCTTCTCATCTCATTCCCCAGTCTGATGAACTGTGCTTTTGCTGACTCTGAGTTAAAATCAAGAACTGTTATACCCAGGTCTGTTTTCAGTTTAGCACTGTCCTTCTTCATCTCAACAATATTCCCATGATAATCTCTGTACTTTGGGACATATTGACTGTTGTATCTCATACCTCTGACTGCCAAATTATGCAACATCTTCTTCTTTAGCACATTTGCAGCTTGTTGAGTCCTTTGATTTTTCACCTTGAAGAGATATAGAACATATTCTAATTCCTCCCATAGCTTCAAATCAAGATCATACTCACCAATTTTGTACACAGTACCATCTTCCATGAAATACAGCAGAAAGTCTTTATCCAAACTTCTTTGATGAATCAACTGAACTGATTCCAGTCTGTCTACACTCTCCTGAGTACCACCAAGATCTGGAACAGCCAGTGATGAAGGATCTCGAGGACCAGTATTCATTCTGACTTCTTTATGAGAGCCCAATCCAGATTTATCTCGACCTTGCTTACCAGTTAAAGCTCTACCATGCAGAAAATCAGTAGTAGTACCTCCAGTCATCAGAGTTGGATCATGAAGTGTTGGTTTTCCAAAAACCATTTGCATCTGAGTAGATAAAGGTCTCTGTACAACTTGTGTAGCAACAGTGGTTGTATTCTTCTTCTTTGAACCTTCTCCTTCTTCAACAATTCCTTTTAGCTTCAATCTAGCTTCAGCTTCTGTTGGTTTATTAGATACTTGTGATCTTTGATCAGCACCAACATTTTCTTTAATCACAATGCCTTTAAGAACAGGCCTAGGAGCTTTTTCTTTCTTTTTAAACTTTTCAGACTTTAAAGCTTTCTGATGTTCTTCTTGTAGATTCTTTTCTTCAGCTTTAATGTCTTCAATAGTAACTCCTTCTTGATTTTCTTCCAGAAATAACTTAGCAGCCAGTTCTTCATCTGTCTGTGGATTTTCAGTGAATAATAAACTCCTGGTTTTTGAAGTACCCTGAGCATCAGTAATTATTCCAACAGACTTTGACTTAGAAGGCTTGCTAGATCTCAGACTTTGATCAGCTCTGAATCTCTTCCCTTTGTCATTTGCTCCTGCTCCTCCATCTTCAGTATCATCCTCCTTAGTCAGAGTTTGAGATTGCCTGCAATTAGACTTAGCAACTCTCTCCCTCCTTTTGACATCATCAGGAATCAAGATAGATGTAATCAGCTCCAAGGAGTTAGCAATGGAATCAATCTTCCCAGACAAGATATTCTGATTTTGTTCAACTTGACCTAGCCTCTGAAACAGAGTTTCTTGAGCTTTGGAAATGGTCTTAAACTTTGTCTGATTATCCCTCTGCATAGTCATATCTCTAGCAACAACATCAGCTCTCAGTTCATTAATAGCTTTTTGAGACTCATCAAATCTTTCATTTAGAGTCTTGACTTGAACAATGGTTGCTTGTAGACTTGAGAGAATATCAGGATTTGAGATCTTTGTGTCAGATTGATGCACAAATTTAGCTGCTCTTTCAATAGGAAAAATACAATCTGACTTATACCAATCCCTTGAATTCTTGGCAAAGTGCTCAGCTTCAATGTCATGTTGATGTGAAGGTTTAGAAAAAGGTGTGTGCTTAGCATCAGTTTGAACTGGTATACTCTGAGAAGAGTTTGATTCTGCACTTCCTTCATCTTCAACATCAACAGCTGCATCTTCAACTTGATCAACATTCTCTGCAACAATATCTGCAGGTGTATCTCTAGTCTCAACATACTTTGGAACTTCAACTTGTTCAACCTCTTCACCTTGTTCAGGAACCTGGTGAGCATCAGAGAATAGCTCAGCGTGTGATGCCACTGTTTCATCAAGTACTACAGTAGGCTGATCAGCTGCACCAGTTTCTTCAGAGTTTGCAATAATAGGTGAAAGAGGAACATTAATGTGATCAGAGAATGGTATGAATGTGTCAACAAAATCATCCATAGCAGTAAAACCTTCTCTGTTGTCCTCATCAATTTGTACATTGGCAGTTGTATTGGCAGCTTCTTCTGCAGTATATATCTCAACAGTAGGTATTTCTTTGGAAATCACCTCTGGAGCTTCAAAGTTCATTTCCTCATCAGAATCATCAAAAATCAATCTTCTTCTTTTAACTTAAGGCACTTCTGCTCTTCAGTTGAATCATCTAGAACAGAAGGTGATGGAGGTCTGTTTGCTCTTTCCTTTCTAGCTCTTTTAGGCCTGACAGACTCCTTATGAGTTGTAACAGATTCCCTTCTAGCTCTAGCTAATCGATGCTGTGTATTTGCTGCTGTGTGTTTTCTTCTACCTCCATGTTTTGGTTTGGGTTGGGTAAGAGATGGTTGTTGTTCAGGTTGAGGTTGAGATTGAGATTGGGTTTGTGTTTCAGTGTTTAAAGTTGAAGGTTCAGTGTGTGTAGGTGGTTAAATGGGTTCGGTGTTTATAGATTGTTGTGGTTCAGAGTTTGTAGGTTCAGGCTCAGGATGTGGAGGGTCTTGAGGTTGATGTAGGAAATTTTGAATTGCAAGAGGCAACACCAAATCAGATAATTGCTCCTTGTTAGCATCTTTGTTGGTTAAATCAGAGAATATCCTCTTATTAACCTTAAAGGCTAGAATGGTGTCATCCTCAGAAATTTCAACACCAGCAACACAAGCAGTGAATAATAATTGACAAAATCTAGCAAAATACACAGTACTAGACTCTGACAACCTGTCACCTATATTCATTAAAACAAGTCTGCCAAAATCGAAATTACTTCCATAAAGAAGAGAATGCCCGATTTGAAGACTGTCAGTAGGAATGGCATCCAAGTTTGTGACTTTCTTGCCAAAAGCCCTTGTGATGCAATCAAAGAAGAAACTCCACTCCTTCCTGAGCATTGGTCTTTTTACATTACCAAGTCTTGCTAGAGAGTCTGAACAACCAAGTTGCTGCAACATCTCCTTCAATTGATTCTCACCAGCAACACTGTAAGAAGTGTGAGTGTCGAAACCCATAGTATCTCTAACTGTTGTAGTTGTAATCACATACTCTGTCTCCTCATAAGTGAAAACGATTGATGGATTCCCATTCTCTCCTCCATTGTCATACACAGAGTTTTTCCAGAAAGTAGCAATCTGCGAGGCAGAAAGCGTTTGTGGTTCGACTAGAGCTGTGCCAATCTCTGAATCTCCCAAAAAGTTTTGAATCAGATGAAACGCCTCTGGAACATTTTCATTGTTCAATGGGGCTGCATAATTGTTGGGAACGAACAATAATCCTTGAGCAGTAAAAGCTTTAGTGGCCATTAGAATCGATTTGAGAAGAAAATATGAGTGAAAAAGATATGTAGCAAAGGTGTTTGTGAAAATGTGCAAATGAGATAGCAAGTAACTGTGAGTGGGTTGTGTGCAAAGAAAATAACCGTGTAAGTAAAAATGATTAGAGTTGTAATAAAAAAGTAAAACCCAATCGTTTTAACATAATACACTCACCAATTACTCAATTAATGTGCAAGTGGGACATATTAGTGGGTGAGTGGGACACGTGGCACATGTATAATGGAACAACTATGCACGTTCAGTAACTATAGCAATAAATACTGCTAATTTCTCTCCCATTACCAACACACTTTACCACTCCAACACTCATTAACTGTTGGCAATAATTTATTTTATTTTTCAAAAAAAAAAACTCTTTTTACCCCAAGTATGTAAATTGTCTGAAATATATTACCTTAGAGTATTAGACAAAATTCGTCAGCGTTTGTCAATTCTCCAACTGCATTACCATAATCCTTTCAAAAACTGCACAGGTGTGAATATATGTGTGTGTATAGCAGAGTTTACCAATTCAAATTTTAGAGCATCTAATTTTTCATAAAATCCATAAAGTAAATCAGTAAACACTGGATGCACAAACTCTCATAGTAAACACTGAATGTATGATGAATGCTAAACTCTGTAGTAAACGATTTATATACAGTAATATTTAATTAATTTATAACCCCCGTCAATTTTTTTTTTTGTTTCTCCAGTAATTAGAGGTTGGAACTAGTCACCAAAAATTCTATAATTTTAGCCCTTATCATTTTGATAAGTTCCTGGGTCTTCCTAGTCTTTGACTAGTCACCAAAAATTAGAGAATTTTAGCCCTTACTATATACCAGCAAGTTCCTGGGTCGTCCTAGACACCAACATAATCTCAAAGGAGTTCTAACAGTCTATATACATTTGCGTTGGGGGTTGACTAATAACAAAATCTAACTTAACAGTATATAACTAACAGAGTTTAGAGCTCATCAACATCAGAAATTATTCATGAGAGGCAATGCACACAGTATTTACAGACTCGGAGTTTAGGATAAATAAACTAAAAGATGCTATAAATATGAAACAGTATCATGCTGTGTTAATTTTCTGCACAATCTAAGATTATATCACAAATAACTTAGAAGGATTCATGATTAATTACTGAGAATCATGCTTCATACAAATTTCTTCATTGGTGTTAACATTTAGACAAAAACATTATCAGAGTTTCTCAGAGTTTATCCAACATGTCAACAGTGTATGACCTACAGAGCATGCTATCAGAATTTAACAGTTAACTAACAGAGTTTGCATAGCAGAGTTTAACAACAGAGTTCACATAGCAGTTAACATACCATAGAATTATGAGCAACACGTTACATAAGTAAAATTTTGAGTCTAACCAATATCTCTAGTCAAAACCAGAGACCCTTCCTGGATCATTTACCAGCCTTGTAAATACAGCTTCACTAAATGGCTTGGTGAAGATATCTGCAAGCTGTTGTTCTGTAGACACAAAATGAAGCTCAATATTCCCTTCCTCTACATGTTCTCTGATAAAGTGGTACCTTATGCTGATGTGCTTGGTCATTGAATGCTGTACTGGATTACCTGTCATAGCAATAGCACTTTGATTATCACAGTAAATAGGTATTTTACTGTACCTCAATCCATAATCCAGCAGTTTATTCTTCATCCACAGAATCTGTGCACAAAAGCTACCAGCTGCAATATACTCTGCTTCAGCTGTAGATGTAGAAATTGATTTATGTTTCTTGTTGTACCAAGAAACAAGTCTGTCACCCAGAAATTGACAACTTCCACTGGTGCTTTTTCTGTCTATCTTGCAGCCTGCAAAGTCTACATCAGAGTAACCAAGTAGCTTGAAATCTGATTCTCTAGGATACCACAGACCTAAGGTTATGGTTCCCTTGAGATACTTAAAAATCCTCTTCACAGCTGTTAGATGTGGTTCTCTGGGATC
The DNA here is from genome assembly GCA_036435485.1 of Saposhnikovia divaricata. Classification (NCBI taxonomy): domain Eukaryota; kingdom Viridiplantae; phylum Streptophyta; class Magnoliopsida; order Apiales; family Apiaceae; genus Saposhnikovia; species Saposhnikovia divaricata. The sequence continues at coordinate 197,119,390 of CM071594.1, forward strand.
TGCCTGAAACCTTGCACAGAGACAAGTTGCATACATAATATCAGGCCTGCTAGCTGTTAGATAAAGAAGAGACCCTATCATGCCTCTGTAGTTTGTCATATCAACTGAAACTCTTGTGTCTTTGTCCAACTTTGTTGCTGTTGCCATGGGAGTTGATGCAGATGAGCAGTCAAGCATACCAAATTTCTTGAGAAGATTTCTGGTATATTTTGCTTGATTTATGAAGATCCCATCATCTGTTTGCTTCACCTGTAGGCCTAGAAAATAACTAAGCTCTCCCATCATGCTCATTTGATACCTGGACTGCATGAGCTTGGCAAACTTTTTACAGAGTTTATCATTAGTAGACCCAAAAATTATGTCATCAACATATATCTGAACTAAAAGCAAGTCATCACCATAGTTAAAGTTGAACAGTGTTTTATCAATTGCACCTCTGTTGAACCCACTTTCTAAAAGAAATTGAGCCAGAGTTTCATACCATGCTCTTGGTGCCTGCTTAAGTCCATAGAGTGCCTTATCCAGCCTGTAGACATAGTCTGGATATTTTGGATCCACAAAACCTGGTGGTTATTCAACAAACACTTCTTCTTCTTCAAGCTTCCCATTCAGAAAAGCACTTTTCACATCCATCTGAAATACCTTGAATTTCTTGTGAGAGGCATATGCTAGAAAAATTCTTATTGCCTCCAATCTTGCAACTGGAGCAAAAGTTTCATCATAGTCTATTCCTTCCTGCTGTGAATAGCCTTTTGCCACAAGTCTAGCCTTGTTCTTTGTAACAACTCCCTCACTGTCAGTTTTGTTTCTGAAAACCCATCTAGTACCAACAACAGATCTATGCTTTGGTCTAGGTACAAGGGTCCATACTTCATTCCTTTCAAATTCATTTAACTCCTCCTGCATTGTTGTTATCCAGTCAGCATCTTGAAGAGCTTCTTCTACTTTCTTTGGTTCATTTTTTGACAAGAATGCATGAAATAGACATTCACTTGTTGTAGAACTTCTTGTCCTTACTTTTGCATCTGGATCTCCAACAACTAAATCAGGTGTATGAGATTTTGTCCATTTCCTAGCAGAAGGTAAATGGCTTCTATCAGTATATGATCCTCCCTCTTGATCCATGTTCTCCTAATTATCTTGTTGTCTTTCTTCATTTTCTGAGGCTCCCCCTGAATTTGACTGCTCAGAGTTTGAACTGTTAGATTTTGCACTTTCAGAGTTTGAGTCATCAGAGTTTGATCCAGATTTTTCAGTTGAGTCACTATCAGAATTTGAGTCCTCATTTTGATCATGCTCCCCCTCAACTGGTTCTCCCCTTTGTTCTGGCTGAGAAGTTTCTTCAGTGTTTACCAGTAGAGGTTCAGAGAATGCTTCAACAGAGTTTGTCAGATCAGTTTCATCAGAGTTTACTTCATCAGAGATTAAGTCTTCATTTTCAAAGAGCAGTTGATCATGTTCATTTACATCTTCAAGTCCAGTTATTTTCTTGTCATCAAATGACACATGAATTGACTCCATGATCACCTTGGTTCTCAGATTATAAACTCTGAATGCCTTAGTTGACAGTGGATAGCCAAAAAAAATTCCTTCATCAGCTTTTAACTCAAATTTGGTCAACTGTTCAGGGTGAGTTTTCAACACAAAACATTTGCACCCAAAAATATGAAAATATTTCAGGTTTGGCTTCTTTTCCCTCACCATCTCATATGGTGTTTTTCCATGCTTGTTGATCAGTGTGGCATTTTGAGTAAAACAGGCTGTTTGAACTGCTTCTGCCCAGAAATAGGTTGGCAAATTTGTTTCATCAAGCATAGTTTTGGCAGCTTCTATCAAGGTTCTGTTCTTCCTCTCAACTACACCATTTTGCTGTGGTGTACTAGGTGCAGAAAACTCTTGCTTCAATCCTCTGTTCTTGCAGAATTCTTCCATTGTTGCATTCTTGAATTCAGTTCCATTATCACTTCTGATTATTTTGACTTTGTGTTTTGATCCTTTGTCCAGCAGCTTTACATGCTCCATCAGAGTTAATGCAGTTTCATCCTTCTTTGCTAGAAAATACACCCAAGTGTATCTGGTGTGTTCATCAACAATGACTAGAGCATATTTCTTTCTTTGAATTGACAAGACATTCACTGGTCCAAAGAGATCAACATGTAGAAGATGATAAGGATCAATAATTGAAGATTCAGACTTGCTCTTGAAAGATGACTTTCTTTGTTTGGCCTTTTGACAGGAATCACACAGGCCATCAACATTTAATAAAGACTTTGGAAGTCCTCTTACAAGATCCTTTCTTATCAACTCATTAATGTTGTTCAGATTCAGATGAGAGAGTTTCTTATGCCACTTCCAACTCTCTTCACTAGACATTCTTGTAGACAGGCACACAGCTTTTCCATCAGAGTTTGCCAATAAACTTGCTTCATAGATATTATTGCGCCTGTGTCCAACTAGAACAACTTTCCCTGTAGATTTACTGATGATTTCACAGTATTCAGGCTGAAAATCTACATGATATCCTCTGTCACAGATTTGACTCACAGATAGCAGATCATGCTTGAGTCCTGGAACCAGAGCTACATTTGTGATGATGACACTTCCAAGATTGATATTGCCATATCCCAGAGTACGTCCTATGTTGCCATCTCCATAGGAAACTTTTGGGCCAGCCTTTTCCACATACTCTGATAGCAGGGCTTTATTTCCAGTCATGTGTCCTGAACATCCACTGTCCACGACTAGGGTACTCTCCCTGATGCCCTGCAATCACAAACAATCACTGAAGGTCAGATTTAAGGATTCAGACTTGCTTGGATCCTTTGGATTTCTTAATTTTGTTAGCTTTAGCAGCGGAATTTACATTATCAGAGTTTAAGCTAACTTTTTCAGAGTTTACACTTGCAGAATTAACCTTAACCCATTTCAAATTGGGCTTAAGTTCATAGTAGTTATGATAAATAGCATGATAATCCCTGCAAGTATAAATAGAATGCCAAGTAATTCCACAATGTTTGCATAAAGTCTGTGGTCTAGTTCTAACATTATCTTTCTTTACTTCAGACTTGGAAGGTAAAGAATTAATGTTTTTGTTCTTCCTGCAGAAACTAGCAAGATGGTTAGTGCTACCACAGTTATGACATGTCTTTCTTGGAGCAAAAGTAGCAAGCATTGGATAATTACCTTGAGTAATGCATACTTTACCATTTCTATTCTTCCTAGACACTCTCTGTTTCTTAGCAGATTTTAACTCCTTAAGCTTATGCTTGAGTTATTTATCTGTCATTGAACCAATATTAACCTGTTTAACACTAGTTTTTACTGGTTCTTTCTTAACAGCTTCTTGTTCAGCTTCAGACTTAGGTTCATTTATTCCATGAACAAATTTTGTAGATGGAAGATGTGTTCTAATTTTGACTTTGTTTTGAAACCTAAGTTCATCTCCCTCACAGTAACCTAAACCAACTGTGTCTGACTGAAAAACCTCTTGAGTGACTTTTCCAGAATGAGTCCAAGTTTTAATTATGTGACTTTCCTTCTCCAATTCAGATTCTAGTTGCTTATATTTTCCTAGCAAATCCTGTTCTAGATAAACAGCATCATCTCTTTCTTTCTGAACTTGTTGCATGTTTTCAAGTTTCTCTTCAACAATTTTATTTCTCACTTTAAGTTCAGAATTCTCAGATTTGATTCTCTCATTCTCTAAAGTCTGATCCCTATAACTGATATGCAAAGCCTTAAGATAAATTCTCTATTCAGTTATATCATCAGTATTATAAGCATAGGTAGTTAGAGGTACCTTATTTTCAGAATCTTCAGATTCATTCTCAATAGAAGCCATGAGAGCATAGTTAACATCCTCATCTGAGTCTGAAGTGTCTGCCCAGTCTCTGCCTTTTGTGAAGAGTGCTTTTTCAGTTTTACCCTTCTTGCACTCAGGAGCATAGTGACCCATCTCCTTACACTTGTAGCATCATCTCTTTCTTTCTGAACTTGTTGCATGTTTTCAAGTTTCTCTTCAACAATTTTATTTCTCACTTTAAGTTCAGAATTCTCAGATTTGATTCTCTCATTCTCTAAAGTCTGATCCCTATAACTGATATGCAAAGCCTTAAGATAAATTCTCTATTCAGTTATATCATCAGTATTATAAGCATAGGTAGTTAGAGGTACCTTATTTTCAGAATCTTCAGATTCATTCTCAATAGAAGCCATGAGAGCATAGTTAACATCCTCATCTGAGTCTGAAGTGTCTGCCCAGTCTCTGCCTTTTGTGAAGAGTGCTTTTTCAGTTTTACCCTTCTTGCACTCAGGAGCATAGTGACCCATCTCCTTACACTTGTAGCATTGAATCTCAGACTTGTCTTTCTTCCCAGACTTGGTATCCTTTCTCTCATACTTTCTGAAACTCTTTCTGTCAGAATTTGAATCTTTCTTAGAAAACCTTTTTCCCTTCTTGAAGTTCTTGAAACCCATCTTCTTGAAGGTCTTCACCATCAAAGCAGCCATTTGTAACATTTCTTCTTCATCATCCTCAGAGTGAGATGATTCATCAGTGTTTGAATCAACATCAGAGTTTGATGACTCACTTTCAGAATGTATGACTAAAGCCTTTCCCTTAGCTTTCTTCCTTGATGCTTCCTTCTTCAAGGGTTTTTCTTCAACCTTAAGAGCAACAGACTTTGTCTTCTTGCTTGATCTCCTGTTTCTCTGCTCCAATTCCAATTCATGAGTTTTGAGCAGCCCATAGATTTCATCAATCTCAGTATCAGCAAGATCATAGTTATCTCTATAGTGGTTGTCTTCACATCCCACTTTTCAGGTAAGGCAAGAAGAAATTTGAGATTTGAGTCTTCTAGATCATACTCTTTGTTAACCAGTGACAAATCATTGAGAAGTTTACAGAATCTGTCAAATGTTTCTGTCATGGTTTCTTCAGATTTAGCCTCAAAATGCTCATACTCCTGTGTGAGTATGTTCCTTCTATTCTTCTTGATAGCAGCAGTTCCTTGACATCTAACCTCAAGAGCATCCCAAATTTCTTTGGCAGTAGTGCAGTTAATCACTTTATTAGACATAACATTGTCTAAAGCACTATGAAGTAGATGCCTAATTTTTGCATCCTTAGCAATAGATGAAAGATCTTCAGTAGTCAGATCTTTCTTCTCCTTTGGAACTGTTCTAGCTTCTTGACCAGCAGTAGCAATAGATAGCTTTGTAGGTTTATGAGGACCTTCATAAATTCTGTCAAGATATTCTGGATCTGTACCCTCCAGAAACATGGTCATCTTCACCTTCCAGATCGAATACACTGTTGGCCTGAGAATAGGAACCCTGATTGTCTCATAACGACTCACAGTTTTAGGTTGAGCCTTCTCAGAACTTGAACCTATTGGATGAGGTATCTCTGCCATTGATTATAGCTGTGTGTGTGGATCTTAAACTGTATAGAGTAACAGATTGGCTTTGATACCAATTGTTAGGCCGAATACACAATTATAATCAAGATCGTATGAGAGATTAATAATAGAATACGCGTTTAAATAATTAAAAACTGTTTGGAATTAATAACTCCTCTCTCAGTGATGTAAAATATCACAGAGAGCTGCTTAGGTTAAAATGAATAATGTTTTTCAATTATCGATACCCTTCTAGGGTTAACCTAACTGTATTTATAAGATATACAGCTGCTATACAATCGATAATTGATACTCCTATAAATTAGCTATACAATTGATATCAATTACGATTGCTACACATCTCCTTAGTCAACTCAATCTCTTTGATAGCAATCCAATCTTCAAAGATATTGCTTCCATAATAATTCTTCAAACACTGTTGACCAGTAAACGCTTCCTCCAGACAGAGTTTAACAAACTCTGTCGAGCTTCCAACTGTCAGCGTTTAACTAAACTCTGACTGCTTCCAACTAAACTCTGATTTATCACTGTAACACTTAAACACTGATTAATATTCACATCAATTATTTCTAACAATCTCCCCCAACTTGTTCATTAGCAAAAATGCACAAGTTTAACAATAATTGATGATGTCAAAAAAAATAAACAAATACAGTGTTTAATATACAAACAGAGTTTAACTTCTACTTAACAAAATCTATAGAAAACAAGAAAATTCTTACAGAGTTTTAATCCTTAATCTCCTCAACATCTGGTGTTGTTCTAAGGTAGTCGATAAGTTATCTTCTTTCAACATTTTCAAGCTCTGTCTGCATAACCTCTGATAAGTGCATATTTTTGCATATTTTTATTGCCTATTTATTGCTTGGATTCATATTTTAATAAATTATTTTGTTTTATTTCAGGAAATTCAAGAAAAAATGAAGAAATTGCAAAATAAAGAAAATAAAGGTCAAGGAAGAAAAAAAGAAGAAGAAGAAGAAGGACCAAAACAAGAAGAAAATGAAAAGCTAGGGGTGGTGGTGCATTTTGTTATCAAAGAAAATGGATGGCCAAGATTTAACCAACACTAAACCAAATCAATGGCTAGGATTTACCCACACCTACCAAAAACCCTAATTTTTCCTATAAATAGGCCTCATCTTCTCTTGTAAAAAAAACACCATTACCTTACATTCTAGAATTATGTTGTAATAGTTCATCTCCAAAAAATTATAGTTATAATATTTTTTTCTACTTGTAAACACTCCTTATTTTTATGCAATTTCAAGTTTCATTTTAAGTCTTGCATCCCTCTTTCATTCTATTTTCCTTATTCTTTATTTCGTTATTTTCGTAAAGTCTCGGGTGGATAAAGTAGCAACGCTAACCACACGGGATTGAAAGTATCGATTTGAAGAATTTGTTTTCGTAATTTTAATTTCTGTTTTAATTATAGTTAAGCCCCTTTAAATATCAATTTTATTGTGGGTTTGATTATTTTTATTGTAGATTTAATTTTTTATGTTTTATGTATTAGTGTAATAAATAAAAAAAAAAACAAAATATTAGTTTTAAATTTTCAGTACTTATGTTTCTGTTTGTTTCTGTTAAATTTCGAAGCAGTTATTCCCCTGTTTATTCGCATAACCCAGCTCTCCCTGTTCGTTTTTTTTTCCTTTCCTTAGTCGAACACAAACATCTCCCCTGTTCTCTCCCCAGTTCCTTTCCTACATCAAACGAAACCCACTCTTTCTCCCCTTCTCTCTCTCTCTCTCTCTCTCTCTCTCTCTCTCTCTCTCTCTCTCTCTCTCTCTCTCTCTCTCTCTCTCTCTCTATCTATCTATCTCTCTCTTACCTCTGTGTCCTTCCCATCTCCACAAGCACCACAATCCCCTTTCCTTTTCTTCAATTAAATCACCCCAACACCCTTCTTCTCCCCTTTTTCTTTACGATTCCATCAAACCCGGTTCATGTATGCTATGTATTTTCTGTCGATTCTTTTTGTTATGTACTCTTTCAACGAGTTGTAGTGTTTTAACGAGTTGTAGTGTTTGCCTTTTTGCCGCTGCTGTCGATTCTTTTTGTTCGGTTTTGATTTTCTGTATTTGCTGAATTCGTCCGAGTAGCTGGGTTTGTAGATAATTGGTGGTTTCGAGTCTGGGTTGTGTTTAACTAATGGGTTTCGTTTTGTTTTCTGTCTCGAACGAAATTTCGTATTGGGTTGTTTAAATTCGACTTTCCCAAATCAGTCCCAGGAATGTGTTCGCTGTATTGTATTAAGAGTCGAATAATTTGCTGAGTTTGTACTAGGTTTGTTTCGAGTTTTTCGAGTCCTTGACTGAATTGTTACGGAGTTTTTTTTTAGTTTGTCATTCGTTTTGTTTTTGGTACCTGAATCAACTCGGTTGGGTGTTTGTTAAGTTGAATTCGCCTCTGTATTGCTGTTTGTTGTTCCCGAGCAGAGTGTATGAGTTCTGAATTCGTTGAGTCCTTGCTGCATTGATAGAGTCGTGGTTTACTATGTCTGCGTAGTAGTCGTTTGTTTGTAATCGAATTCTGAGTTTGCGATTTGGTAGCTGAGTTCCTGCAAGTTTGTCCGTGTCATTATCACATTGTTTTAGTCATTCATTTTGCTAATTTACGTTTTAATATCCTGATTGTTTGTTCCGAATTTCTGATATTACCGAGTTATTTGTTTGTAGATAATTTGTGGAGTCGAGTGGTACTTTTAATTTTGGCGGTGTCAGTTTGGTGTCTGCGTGAATGTGTGTTAGTTGTTTATTGCTGCAGCCTGTTTTTGTTCTTCTATGAGTTCAGTTAACACCCTTAGTTCGCTGCTTCTGTTTATCGTATTGTTGGTTTATGAGTTGGTATTGTGTCTGAGTTCACCTGTCTGGGTTACTGGGTTACTTATTTTTCTACTGTTGTTGAATAAATGCTGAGTTCGTTGCTTCATTTTCTGAGTATTAAGTCGACAGTCTGAGTTCTGTGTTATCTGATTTTATCACCAAGTTTCGAGTTGAGAACTGATTTAGTTCACTGAATTTAATCGTTTGCTTCGCGTTCGGTGTAGTCTATTTTCAGTTTGTGCTGAGTTTGTTTATTTAAAGAATTGTAATCTCTGAGTCTTGTTTGTTGTTAGTCGAGATGTTTGTTGACACTGTGGTTTGTTGGCTGTTTTTGACTATTGTTTCCGAACGGCACTAAGTTTCCTATTGGCTAATGAGATTTACGTTTTCGTTTTTGTGATGTTTCCATGCCGAATTTTAAAAATTTGCTGTAAATAAATTTAATTAGAGAAAATGCAAAAATTCAGTTTTGTTAGTAGATTAATTTAATTTATATATTGGTCAGTTTGAAAATAGAATAAAAATTATCTTTTTAAAAATAGATTTATTTTTTTTATATAGAATAAAATCCCAATTTTCCAAAAATTAATTGTTCTAATTCGCCTAAATTAAAAATTAAGGAACGCGAAATAAAATTATTCCCTGTGGATCGAATCATAAATACTAAAATGACTAAATTGTGCGCTTGCGATTTAAATCTTAATTTTTAGCACATCAAGTTTTTGGCGCCGCTGCCGGGGAACTTAATTATTTTTCGCACCATAATTTTTAATTTTTCGGATTAGTTTTATTTCTTGCCTTATTTTTATCTCGTTTTTATCAGGAAAGTGTGAAATTTCGGGAATCTTCTCTCGGAGCGTGGAAAAATTGGAATTTCTGGAAGCGTGCTTCGGTAACCCGTATCTCCCACTTTTCATCTTTTTATTTTAGAAAATCAAAAAAAAAATCAAAAAAAAAATCAAAAATCAAAAAAAAAATATTTGTAAATACATAATTATTGCATCATGCATTTAATCACCTAGGGCACATCATTTAGATTTTTATTTTCTTGTTTTTAATTTTTCGTACCTTATAAATTGTGGTGATTGTTGGAGGACCCAAAGGTACGTTAATTTTCTTCTTTCTTTTAGTTAAAACACGTAGTGTAAGCATCCATAATTGTTTATAGTTTTGTATATATATAGTTGTTTATTGCTTTAATTAGACGTTTGCCCCTAGGATTTCACGTTCAATTAGAAAGGTGCCTAAAAATAAACGTAATTAAGACTTATTCACGACCTTCAGTGTCTAAGGTTCGCCTGGCTGTTAAGATTCGGTGTCTAAGTGACGAGTTTGGCCTCTTGGCAATGCCTGCTCTAATCTGGCCGAATCGGTCTGAATAATTCTTAATTTACGGAATTTTTAGTGTGTCTTAACGTTATTTAGGGAACCTAGGTTAGATCTTTCTTTTGATTTTTCACCCTTTATTGTGTGTGCTTAATTTTTCGCAAATTATTTGCTAAGTGTTTCCTTCCTGTTCATGCGCACTACTTGGGTTAGAGATAATTCTTCTGGGTTAGTGAGACCAATTGAGTGTTCATCCTCTTCGGAATCCGAACCCGTCGAAATTCTTGACCCCGTAGTAACCATGGCAGTCTCGTTAAAAGATCGTTGCTACCCCACCCGTTCCGCTCAACCTTCGTGGATCACTCTTCCTCCCGTAAATGGTAATAATTTCGAGATCAAAGCTCACCATATTAGCATGTTACCTAAGTTTACCGGGAGTGAGGGAGAGGATCCGTATATTTTCCTTCATGAATTCGAGGAGGTTTGTGCTCTACAAAAAATCCAACAATTGACCGAAGACTCCATTAGGCTTAGACTTATCAACTTCGCCTTAAAAGAAAATGCCAAAAAATGGTTGTATAGTCTACCCGTTAATTCTATTTCAACGTGGGAGGGATTTGTGATAATTTTTCTTAAAAAATATTTTCCAAACCATAAGACTACAAGGATTACAAACGAAATAAATCAATTTCATCAAAAGGAAAATGAGTCTTTTTGGAAATATTTTGCTCGTTTTAAAAATCTCTTATCACAATGCCCCCACCACGGAATAGAGAAATGGAGGCTTTGCAAGATTGTTTACGAGGCCTTAGATAGTCCAACAACCGCGTTGTTAGAGTCTATGTGCCAAGGAAAATTTATGGAGAAAAATGAAGACGAAGGGTGGGAGTTTTTCGAGGAATTAGCCGAGAAGACTATGTTGTGGGAGTCTACTAGGGAACCTCACAAGTCCAACGAGTCATCTAGTTCTTCTAGGGGTCTACACTCAATTGGAAACAATATTGCAACCGATGCCAAGCTAGCCACCCTTACTACGAGACTCGAAGCTCTAGAAACTCATAGTAGTCCCCCACCCATGTCTATGTACCGAAATTTTAATTCTTCGAACTTTGAGTCTCAACCTTGTCCCGATTTTGAGCAAGTGAACGCAATGTTCCAACCGAGACCTCGGAATGACCCGTTCGCACCAACTTACAATCCCGGGTGGAAGAACCACCCTAATTTCTCTTGGAACCAAGGCCAAAATTTCCAATCTCCACCATCTTTTAAAAAGCCGAACTATCCAAACCAAGTTCCGTTCTCAAACACGACTCAAAATCACATTCCTTATCAAAATCAAGCACCCACCCACCCACCCGGCTTTCATGAGTCGGATAAGAGAATTAACTCCTTGGAAAAGACTCTCGATGCGCTTCTAAAATCAACGACTAATTTGGCTCAATCTCAACAGACCTTCATGCAAACCATGACTCAAGATAGGCAAATGTTAAATGCTAGTACTCAAGCCAATTAGCCAACGCCATTTGTGAACGAGAGAAGAACAAACTTCCAAGTCAAACCGAGGTAAACCCTAAATTTCCAATCAATCAAAGACCTCCTCACAATGTGAACGCTGTCATTTCCTTAAGGTCCGGTAAGCAAGTTGAAAATCATGTCGGTGACAAGTCTCCCGAAGAAGACGAATCAAATTCTGAACCAAACGCTAATCTTGAACCCGAGAGTTCTAAGGAACAAGGATCAACGAGTGGGACAAAACCCGTCCCCGAAGAACCTAATGAACGAGTCTTTAAGCCAAAAGCTCCTTACCCTCAACGACTCATTTCTCCTAAACAAACGGCCCAAATGGACAAGATCTTAGAAGTTTTTAAGCAAGTCAAAGTCTACATTCCTCTTTTAGACGCGATTCAACAAATTCCTTCGTATGCGAAATGTCTAAAAGATTTGTGTACACATAAGCGAACTATTCACGTCCCTAAGAAGGCCTTTTTGACCTCTCAAGTGAGCTCAATTCTTTCTAACCAGATTCCCATGAAATATAAGGACCCCGGTTGTCCCACAATTTCATGTGTCATAGGTAATTCTTTTGTGGACAAGGCGTTACTCGATTTAGGCGCCAGCGTGAACTTGCTTCCATTTTCTGTCTACCAAACCCTAGGGTTAGGAGAACTTCAAAAGACGAACGTTACCCTCCAATTAGCAGATAGATCAATCAAAATTCCTAAAGGGATCATCGAGGACGTGCTAATTAAAGTTGGAGATTTCGTCTTTCCTGTTGACTTTGTGGTACTAGAAACCGAACCGGTTAGGAATCCGACATATCAAATTCCCGTCATTCTAGGACGTCCGTTTCTAGCCACTTCGAATGCTTTGATTAATTGTAGGAATGGATTGATGAAACTAACGTTCGGGAACATGACCATTGACCTCAATATCTTTCATGTTGGGAAGCAACCCGATGATTTTCATGATCAACCTATGGATGTTAATTTAATTGATGAAATAGTTGATCAAAATTTCATGACCCCTAATGATGCTCTTGATTTTTGTTTAAACCACTTTGGTCAAAACTGGGATGTTTCCGAATATACAAATGAGGTCAACCAAATGTTAGAATCCACCATTCCTACAAATAATCATGATGTTGCACCATCTCCCCTGTCTCTTCTAGAAAGTTGTGAACCCGTTGAGTCAACGCCGCCCGATTTAGAACTCAAACCTCTTCCCGACACTCTTAAGTACGCCTATTTAGGTCCTAACGAGTCTCTTCCCGTTATTATCGCCTCTGATTTGACCGAATCACAAGAGGATGAGCTTGTTAGGGTACTTAGAGAACATAAGGAGGCCATAGGTTGGAGTATCTCTGATATTAAAGGAATTAGCCCGGCCATTGTCCAACATCGAATTCACCTAGTTGATGATGCGAAACCCGTTCGAGATCCTCAACGGCGTTTGAACCCCACCATGATGGAAGTCGTTCGCAAAGAAATTCTTAAGTGTCTCGATAATGGGATCATTTATCCCATTTCTGATAGCTCTTGGGTCAGCCCCATTCAAGTAGTTCCGAAGAAGTCTGGCATTACCGTTGTCACCAACGAGAATGATGAGCAAGTGCCCACCCGTGTTCAATCCAGGTGGAGGGTGTGCATAGACTATAGGAAACTCAATTCTGCCACTAGAAAAGACCACTTTCCTTTGCCTTTTATCGATCAAATGTTAGAAAGGTTAGCCGGTCATTCGTTCTATTGTTTTCTAGATGGTTATTCTGGCTATTTTCAAATTCCCATTGCTCCCGAAGACCAAGAAAAGACCACTTTCACATGTCCCTTTGGAACCTTTGCCTATCGACGTTTAGCCTTTGGTCTAACCACTGCTCCAGCCACTTTCCAAAGGTGTATGATGAGCATCTTTTCTGACATGGTAGGGGATTTTCTCGAGATCTTTATCGATGACTTTTCCATCTTTGGTTCGTCTTTTCACCAGTGCCTAAACCATCTTGAGTTAGTTTTAAAACGGTGTAAAGAAACCAACCTCGTTCTCAACTGGGAGAAATGTCATTTCATGGTTAAGGAAGGGATCGTTCTTGGTCATAAAATTTCTGAAAAGGGAATAGAAGTCGATAAAGCCAAAGTTGACCTCATTGCAAATCTACCCCCACCCAAGTCGGTCAAAGCCATTCGTTCATTCCTAGGCCATGCGGGTTTTTATAGGCGTTTCATTAAGGATTTTAGCAAGAAGGCTAGACCCTTAACCACCCTTAACCAATCTTCTCGGGAAGGATGTCAAATTCGATTTTAATAGCGATTGTTTACAATCTTTTGAGCATCTTAAGAAAGAATTGACTTCTGCCCCAATCATTCGATCTCCCGATTGGAATCTCCCCTTCGAGTTGATGTGTGACGCTTCTGATTATGCGGTAGGAGCCGTTTTAGGGCAACGAATCGATAAGATGCCCCATGTCATTTACTACGCTAGCAAGACTTTGAATGATTCCCAACTTAATTATTCTACCACCGAAAAAGAACTTCTAGCCGTAGTCTTTGCTCTCGACAAGTTTCGGTCCTATCTTATCGGTTCGAAAATCATTGTCTACACCGATCATGCCGCTCTTCGTTATCTATTCTCTAAGAAAGACTCTAAAGCCCGATTGATTAGGTGGATTCTCTTGCTCCAAGAGTTTGACCTAGAAATTAGGGATAAGAAGGGTTCTGAGAATGTTGTCGCTGATCATCTTTCCCGCTTGATAGTGGAGTCCACCATCGACTCTCCCGTAAACGAATCTTTTCCGGACGAGCAACTTCTGTCCATTTCCACTCCCCCTTGGTTCGCCGATATTGTCAACTATCTTGCAACCGGTGACATTCCCTCTCATTGGTCCTCTCAAGATAGATCGAAATTTTTCTCACAGGTCAAACACTTCTTTTGGGATGACTCGTATCTCTTTAAATACTGTCCCGATCAAATCATTCGGAGGTGCGTCCCAAATCATGAATTCAAGAATATCCTTTCTTTCTGCCATGACCAAGCCTGTGGAGGGCATTTTAGTGCTAAGAAAACAGCCGCTAAAATCCTCCAAAGCGGTTTTTATTGGCCCACTTTGTTCAAAGATGCTGCTGAATACTGTGCCACGTGTAATAGGTGTCAACACTTAGGAAAGATCACTAGGAGAAACATGATGCCAATGAACCCCATCTTAATCATTGAGATTTTCGATGTATGGGGTATCGATTTTATGGGCCCCTTTCCTAGTTCCTTTGGCAACCTCTACATTCTGTTAGCGGTCGATTACGTGTCTAAGTGGGTGGAAGCCATTGCTACTAAGTCCAATGATAACAAGGTCGTGCTTAAATTCCTCAAAGAGAATATCTTTTCTCGTTTCGGTACACCTAGGGCTATCATTAGTGACCAAGGCAAGCACTTCAAGAATCGTCAATTTGAGTCTCTTTTGAAAAAGTACTCAATAACTCATCGGCTAGCCACCCCTTACCATCCTCAAACTAGTGGGCAAGTTGAAGTCTCGAATCGTCAAATTAAGCAAATTTTAGAAAAGACTGTCAACTCGAATAGGAAGGATTGGTCAACTAAGTTGATAGACGCCTTGTGGGCCTATCGGACCGCTTTTAAAACCATTTTAGGCATGTCCCCTTATCGGATTGTCTTTGGCAAGGCCTGTCACATGCCCGTTGAGCTCGAACATAGGGCCGTGTGGGCCATTCGAGAGTTAAATTTTGACTTACCGACCGCCGGTAGTCATAGGAAGTTGCAATTGTCTGAACTCGAGGAGTTGAGAAATGAAGCCTACGAGAATGCCAAAATCTATAAACAAAGAACTAAGCTTTTTCATGATAAATCTATTTTGAGAAAATCTTTTTCTCCCGGTCAAAAAGTTCTTTTGTACAATTCTAGGCTTCATTTGTTTCCCGGGAAATTGAGATCCCGGTGGGAAGGTCCTATGTTGTTAGGGTCGTTTTTCCTCACGGTGCTGTTGAAATTGAAAATCCTAAAAATGGTGATATATTTAAAGTTAATGGACAAAGAATCAAACCATTTTTAGAGCTGCCAATTGATCCCGAGGAAGAGGTTATCTACCTCATCGACCCATGATTCAAGTAAGTTTCTTCAGTAGGTAATTGTAAACTCTCTTTCATCCTTATCAGGTATTTTCTCACCATTCTCCCTTGTCATTTATCCTGCATTTTGCATACATTGAGGACAATGCATGATTTAGGTATGGGGGAGGGTTTTAGTGTAAATACATAAAATTGAAAAATCCAAAAAAATTGAAAAATTTTAAAAATCCAAAAATAGAGTTATTTTAGCTTAGTTGTCCTTCCCACTCTTTAAATTCTAGAACTAGTTGGTGTTGACTATTTTATGAAAATTATATGTATAATGCCTTTAGATAATTTGAACGTAGTCTAGTAAGGTTTTCCTCATGAAACTTGTGTCGAACAAATTTTTGCTTAAAAGACCAAGACGGCACATTTGCACAAGACTTTTGATGGAAAAATTGTATAGGAATGTTATTCGATACCTGAGAGAGAACCCACATGTTAGAACAATGTCGAATCAAACCTTTGCGAAATTTGGTTCCTATAGTGTCAAAAAAAAAAGAAAAAGAGAAAGGAAAGAAAAAGAGTCAATAAATGTTTGTAACTGTTGAGTGCTAGTGTAATTTTGTAATAATAAATTCTTAGTAGGGAAATCGGCTAGGTTGGGCTCATTAATAACCCGAGTAAGTAAGTCCGAGGGGACTTTGTGCCTAGCAACCTAAGGTCCTTTGTGATCTGAGATTGTTGACCCAAAACTCGCTAAATGGGTATTGATGCAAAAGTCTTTTGGGACCTCAACCATTGCACAGTCGGTCTAACTACTAAGAACGTGAAGCTTGGCTAGAACCTTGTTTTGATAGAGATTGGGTCAGTTCAATATTGGTTGAAAAAGAGAAAATGTTCGTATGCAGTTAATCCATCAAAGGCCTTAAATTTACTACACACCTTGGGATTTTTTGTAAATTTTTAGTCTAATCATGTGGATTGTGGGAACCTATAACTTAGCTATCATTAGAATAATCTTTAAGGCATGTATTTTCCTACAAAATTGTTTTGTTGACACCAGTGAAAGCTAGAGTAAAAGAGGAAAGTTGGATACTTGCTGATTTATCTCAAAGATTTTATGGGTATATCTTCTGTAAACCCTTAGGAGACAACACTCCTCCTGTAGAGATCGTCTATAGGTTTAACGGGTTGGTAAACCTAAAATTACCCGTGATTCCTACGACAGTGAGTATAGGTTTTTCATTCTGCATTTTTCTTTGTGTTTTACTCGAGGACGAGCAAAAGATAGGTATGGGGGCATTTGATAAGTGCATATTTTTATTGCCTATTTATTGCTTGGATTCATATTTTAATAAATTATTTTGTTTTATTTCAGGAAATTCAAGAAAAAATGAAGAAATTGAAAAATAAAGAAAATAAAGGTCAAGGAAGAAAAAAAGAAGAAGAAGAAGGACCAAAACAAGAAGAAAATGAAAAGCTAGGGGTGGTGGTGCATTTTGTTATCAAAGAAAATGGATGGCCAAGATTTAGCCAACACTAAACCAAATCAATGGCTAGGATTTACCCACACCTACCAAAAACCCTAATTTTTCCTATAAATAGGCCTCATCTTCTCTTGTAAAAAAAACACCATTACCTTACATGCTAGAATTATGTTGTAATAGTTCATCTCCAAAAAATTATAGTTATAATATTTTTTTCTACTTGTAAACACTCCTTATTTTTATGCAATTTCAAGTTTCATTTTAAGTCTTGCATCCCTCTTTCATTCTATTTTCCTTATTCTTTATTTCGTTATTTTCGTAAAGTCTCGGGTGGATAAAGTAGCAAAGCTAACCACACGGGATTGAAAGTATCGATTTGAAGAATTTGTTTTCGTAATTTTAATTTCTGTTTTAATTATAGTTAAGCCCCTTTAAATCTCAATTTTATTGTGGGTTTGATTATTTTTATTGTAGATTTAAATTTTTATGTTTTATGTATTAGTGTAATAAATAAATAAAAAACAAAATATTAGTTTTAAATTTTCAGTACTTATATTTCTGTTTGTTTCTGTTAAATTTCGAAGCAGTTATTTCCCTGTTTATTCGCATAACCCAGCTCTCCCTGTTCGTTTTTTTTTTCCTTTCCTTAGTCGAACACAAACATCTCCCCTGTTCTCTCCCCAGTTCCTTTCCTACATCAAACGAAACCCACTCTTCCCCCCTTCTCTCTCTCTCTCTCTCTCTCTCTCTCTCTCTCTCTCTCTCTCTCTCTCTCTCTCTCTCTCTCTCTTACCTCTGTGTCCTTCCCATCTCCACAAGCACCACAATCCCCTTTCCTTTTCTTCAATTAAATCACCCCAACACCCTTCTTCTCCCCTTTTTCTTTACGATTCCATCAAACCCGGTTAATGTATGCTATGTATTTTCTGTCGATTCTTTTTGTTATGTACTCTTTCAACGAGTTGTAGTTTTTTAACGAGTTGTAGTGTTTGCCTTTTTGCCGCTACTGTCGATTCTTTTTGTTCGGTTTTGATTTTCTGTATTTGCTGAATTCGTCCGAGTAGCTGGGTTTGTAGATAATTGGTGGTTTCGAGTTTGGGTTGTGTTTAACTAATGGGTTTCGTTTTGTTTTCTGTCTCGAACGAAATTTCGTATTGGGTTGTTTAAATTCGACTTTCCCAAATCAGTCCCAGGAATGTGTTCGCTGTATTGTATTAAGAGTCGAATAATTTGCTGAGTTTGTACTAGGTTTGTTTCGAGTTTTTCGAGTCCTTGACTGAATTGTTACGGAGTTTTTTTTTAGTTTGTCATTCGTTTTGTTTTTGGTACCTGAATCAACTCGGTTGGGTGTTTGTTAAGTTGAATTCGCCTCTGTATTGCTGTTTGTTGTTCCCGAGCAGAGTGTATGAGTTCTGAATTCGTTGAGTCCTTGCTGCATTGATAGAGTCGTGGTTTACTATGTCTGCGTAGTAGTCGTTTGTTTGTAATCGAATTCTGAGTTTGCGATTTGGTAGCTGAGTTCCTGCAAGTTTGTCCGTGTCATTATCACATTGTTTTAGTCATTCATTTTGCTAATTTACGTTTTAATATCCTGATTGTTTGTTCCGAATTTCTGATATTACCGAGTTATTTGTTTGTAGATAATTTGTGGAGTCGAGTGGTACTTTTAATTTTGGCGGTATCAGTTTGGTGTCTGCGTGAATGTGTGTTAGTTGTTTATTGCTGCAGCCTGTTTTTGTTCTTCTATGAGTTCAGTTAACACCCTTAGTTCGCTGCTTCTGTTTATCGTATTGTTGGTTTATGAGTTGGTATTGTGTATGAGTTCACCTGTCTGGGTTACTGGGTTACTTATTTTTCTACTGTTGTTGAATACATGCTGAGTTCGTTGCTTCATTTTCTGAGTATTAAGTCGACAGTCTGAGTTCTGTGTTATCTGATTTTATCACCAAGTTTCGAGTTGAGAACTGATTTAGTTCACTGAATTTAATCGTTTGCTTCGCGTTCGGTGTAGTCTATTTTCAGTTTGTGCTGAGTTTGTTTATTTAAAGAATTGTAATCTCTAAGTCTTGTTTGTTGTTAGTCGAGATGTTTGTTGACACTGTGGTTTGTTGGCTGTTTTTGACTATTGTTTCCGAACGGCACTAAGTTTCCTATTGGCTAATGAGATTTACGTTTTCGTTTTTGTGATGTTTCCATGCCGAATTTTAAAAATTTGCTGTAAATAAATTTAATTAGAGAAAATGCAAAAATTCAGTTTTGTTAGTAGATTAATTTAATTTATATATTGGTCAGTTTGAAAATAGAATAAAAATTATCTTTTTAAAAATAGATTTATTTTTTTTTATATAGAATAAAATCCCAATTTTCCAAAAATTAATTTCTCTAATTCGCCTAAATTAAAAATTAAGGAACGCGAAATAAAATTATTCCCTGTGGATCGAATCATAAATACTAAAACGACTGAATTGTGCGCTTGCGATTTAAATCTTAATTTTTAGCACATCAACCTCCTTGATCTCTTTTAGCTTAGGATCATCTTCACATAGATAAGATAAGCTAATTGAAAATGCGAGTTACAAGGATAAATGTATTGAGTAGAAAAGTTACCAAAACAACAGAGGTAGATGATCCACAAGTCAGTGAGGAAGATGCTTCAGTGTTTTTGGTAGAAGAAATTGTATGTAATCGTGTATGTATAGATAGATAAATGGGAGAGTGAAAAGAATAGTAGTGAGAGAGAGAGAGAGAGATGTAACCGGCGGAGAGTAGAAGACAAAATTACGCCGGTATTAAATAATAATAGGCAGCCCAACCAGGGGCCAGCCCAGCAGGCACGGATATTACATGTGGCGGAACACCGCAATGCTCCATTTTCTTCTTTACTTTTTTACTTAACTAGATAATACCGTGCATATATTCATTTGTTTACATTTGAGTTGATTATAAAAATTTAGAAAATATGTAAAATATTAGAATTTTTTTTATAAAATATGAGTTAAGTTATGAAGACATATGAAAAATAGAAAAGAACTGTTAAGACGTACAAATTTGTAAATAATTTATTATTGAATATTATTCAAAATAATTAACGTATAATTATTATTTGTTTATTATAATTAATTTTTTTTATTCATTTAAATTTGAATTAGTAGTTTTGAAAAAATATAATTTAAATGACTACAAATTTTGTTCATAATAACTAAATTTCATTTACATTATTTATATTTTCAACATTCTAATAAAATATAATTTAATTGATTGGGTGTCAATTTTTGGGTTAGGCAAAATTTTTATTTTCGTCTCATAATTTCTTTTTTAGATTATGTTTGATTACATTTATTGTTAGGCCAAATACACAATTATAATCAAGATGGTATGAGAGAGTAACAATAGAATACGCGTTTAAACAATTAAAAACTGTTTGGAATTAATAACTCCTTTCTCAGTGATGTAAAATATCACAGAGAGCTGCTTAGATTACAATGAATAATGTTTTTCAATGATCGATACCCTTCTAGGGTTAACCTATAAGAACCCAGATTTTCGGTAGAATTAAAACTTTCTTATTAAGAATAAGTATATACGTGAATAGTGTTTGTCATGCGTGAATAGTAATTTATGGATGAATAGTGATTTTGAGGACCAAGAAAATTTTCACGCCACCCTATGTACAAGACATGGTATGGATATTTCGAAGTCATATTAGTGATTCACGGAGCAAATAAGTGTATATAAAGACGATCGGAATTCAGAAATTCCAATTTGTATTCTGGTGTAATATTTGTCCGGGAAGTGAATTATATATTATTATATTCAAGAAATGAGATATTAATTTTGAGGAATTAAGGATTTAATTATGTCAGGATTTTATTATATTTGATTCGAGAATTTAGAACCAAAACCCCTGAGATAGTGAAACGAACGTTCTAGAAACCGCTGAGACTTTATAGCGAGATTAAGCGATCAAGCGAGCGAATCATGAATTGAGAATAGTAAATATTAGAAGTCCAAGGAAGGATATATTATGAGAGGAAAATGGAATTGAGAATAAAATCCTAGAGTTAAAGGAAATGAGAACAATTGAGAAACCGCGAGAATTTTTTCTGAGATAAAGAGAAAATACAAAGAAAATTGGACACAACGATTGTTTGAGGTATTGGGCCACACTATTACAATGAAGTGCAACATATAAGTTGTAACATATTGATTTAATAAATATACAAGAAGGGAAGCCCCTTGGTGCAAATAAGAAAAGGAAGGAAGGACTTGGAAACAATATGTATAAAGCAAGGGACTTTCTTGCAATTATGGATGGATAAAGGTAATCCAAATGAACCAATGAGGAGATGACACCACATGGCAAGAAGATAAGATGCATCCAAGTGAAAATATCAAGCATTATTGATCACTTTATCACTTTAATCAAACAAAACAAACACCAAATACTCCATTCTGGCCAGCAGGAAAGGAGCTCACTAAAACGGGCCTAGAGACTTCATTACTGAATGAAATTTTTTGTTCTTTATATGGTTAGAAAGCTGTTAAGACGCTCTACAACTTTCATTCAGGAGCCTTGACCAGGAAACGAGTGCAAGGGCTTCGTTTTGGCTGATCTTTGGGGCGTGTTTTTTCCAGTCAGGAAACTCACTTCTATGTTCTTGATTTCTTTGGTGAGATTGAAGATGGTGAGCATAGAG
This sequence comes from Saposhnikovia divaricata, assembly GCA_036435485.1. Classification (NCBI taxonomy): domain Eukaryota; kingdom Viridiplantae; phylum Streptophyta; class Magnoliopsida; order Apiales; family Apiaceae; genus Saposhnikovia; species Saposhnikovia divaricata. The sequence continues at coordinate 197,140,703 of CM071594.1, forward strand.
TAAGGCTTACCCAAGGTTAACCAAGCTTGTTTGAGATTGTAAGAACATCAAGAAGGTATAAAAACCCTAACCCCTCTTGGCCATGTAGTATTTGTGATGTTTAATGTTAGATCCATGGTTATTAGTGTGAATCTTGGACATATAAGTTATGGATGATGTAGATCTTGAGTTTAAATATTGTGGTTGTGATTTTTAAGCTTGTGGTTAGTGTATGTAACTCCATGTATGTTATAAAGTATGATCTTGGTGGATTAGATGATGGTTGTGATGTGTATATAAGATTCTTGGTTGGTTAAGTGGTATAAGCATGCTGAGTATTTTTCCAGGAACTTGTACTGTCTTGTAGGAGGGTTTTAGACCCCTAACTCTTGTCCCCTGAAGTCCTAATATATATTGTTGGAAAGGTATTTGAATGTAGTTTCCAGAAATATAAGGTTCATGACTAGGTGATGTATAGATTTTGAGTTATGGCCTGAGAAGTGAAATGTGTTTCTGGAATACGGACTGCACTAAATGGTCCCCTTGTGAACCTTGTTTAAACCCATAATAATTTATGTAGGATCATGGAAAAATTAGAGAAGCTAGTAAATGCAGTGGGTAAGGCTACCCAAAAAGAATTGGATTAAAAAGTCGTAAAGGGAGTGTGATTTAAGGGGTAATGGATATGATTCGGATATGGTAACCAAATTAAGTCGAATAAGTGACGAGCGTAATTGAGTGGTGACATGAACCTATAGTGGGGCTAGAGTGTCATAAGACGAAGTCATTAAGTTAATTTTGTACCCCCTAAAACCCCGCAATTAAAGAGATCTTGTTAAGATACTAACGATCGGCTATTCATTCCACTCCGCAAGCTCGACCACCCCAACCTCACCAAGGCAAGTTTACTTTTCAAAACTTACATATACAAGGACTTTCACTGTTGTGTTTGTAGTTTTCAATCATATCAAATGTTTATGTTTATCGAAGTATCGATGAAATTGAGATGTATAAGTACATATATGTTTGCACCCCTTGAACTTAGAATGAAATGTTTTCTTCGGACAACGACTCTAGCAATAGAGGTCGTAGCGGTCTGTATATACTATTGACCGGGGAGCGGTATATTATTATATCGTAATTAAATTGCGAAAACCCGAAGGGTCATTCGGGGAGTATCGTATACTCAAGTAATTATTTTTATATCTTCGTAAATACTCGAAACCCTATCTTGGATTAAAAGTTTATTTTATTAAATAATTATTTTATTAATTATTAATATTAAATCTTAAAATATCATTTATTAATTATTGTTGGTTTTTTTAAAGATAAAGTTAATCCAAGATACCTTTAATACTTTCAAACTCGAACTCTTTCGAACTCAAAACATTTTCGAAAACCCCCGGTCAGGTTTGCTTCTTGTATGATTTCAAGAATCATCGGTCGACTGATGTCGGACCTCAACTACTCAGTTTTCAATCAAAAACAAGTTTTTAATAGAAAAAGAAAAAGGGACTCTGGCAGGTGTGGGAACCGTTGACGAACGATTCCTGGGATGTGTAAGCGGCCGTGAGCCAGGCGGTCCATCAATTATTATTCCGGCCCAGGTGTTGCCGAAGGATGATTACGGATGTAGTTTTCATCGAGGGTGATTACGGATGTAGTTTTCACCCGGGGATAGTTACGGATGTAGTTTCTATCCTTCTACCGGTAGAGAAGACCCGCGGATTATTGGACTTGGATGTGGCGACTGATCATCGTCAAACCCTGTCAGGTTTTTATGTTTTCTTCCAGTCCCATCCTCCACTTTGGAAAAATACTCAAACACTGCTTCTTGGGCCTAAGTGCCAAGTTGCCGATAGTGTGGTTTTTGATAAGAAAAATATTGACATCGTGCAGTATCTAGAACTGCAAGATTTTCTATAAAGATTGGCACGTGTTAGTGCACTCTTGCAATTGTTTCAAAGAATGAAATGTTTTTGTATGAGAAACCTTCTAAGCCAATGGAAGGAAAGAGGTTTGCAATGATGTATTCCCTGTACAGTATGTTAATCGTAGAGTGTTTTGCCGAAAATGATATACTCATATGTATATATTTTCAAACTTGAGATATATTGAAATGGGAACCTTATAAAGGGTTCATATGTTATTCTTAAAGCTCCTTTGTGAGTATAGATGTTTTATTCAAACTCGGGCATATATATTGTCCAATTATGTTTTGAAATCAGAGATATATACCCATATAGTTGGGAATGTTTTCGAAATAAACCACATCGTTATTTTACAAAATGGTGAACTTGCTGAGCATTATGTAGCTCATTCTTGCTTTATAAAAACTTTTCAGAAAGAGAAGAATTTGGTCGGTTAACTCCGCAACAGCAGGAGAGGAGTAGAAGATTTACCCCGGAGATGATTTAGCTCCTGATAGATACTACAGAGTAAGTCTGATAGGTTTTCAACTGTAATAGTAAGACTTGTCTTCAAGTATAGTTGTATAAGTGGAATTGCGTAAGACTCTGATTTGTACAAATGGATTGTAATATTTAGTGGCACTTTTGATTATCGTTTCTGAGGCTCTAACTTGATTGTGTGTAAGATTGAGGTAGGGATGGATGTATTGTTGAGTTGTAAAGTTAATACAGGTATGATATGGTTGGATGATGATGTGACGACCTGAATTTTTGACCTCAGATTTGGGGGCGTCACATAACCTAACTGTATTTATAAGATATACAGCTGCTATACAATCGATAATTGATACTCCTATAAATTAGCTATACAATTGATATCAATTACGATTGCTACGCGTCTCCTTAGTCAACTCAATCTCATTGATAGCTATCCAATCTTCAAAGATATTGCTTCCATAATAATTCTTCAAACACTGTTGACCAGTAAACGCTTCCTCCAGAGTTTAACAAACTCTGTCGAGCTTCCAACTGTCAGCGTTTAACTAAACTCTGACTGCTTCAGCTAAACTCTGATTTATCACTGTAACATTTAAACACTGATTAATATTCACATCAATTATTTCTAACATTTATATTTATAGAATGAAATATTAATTTCTCTTCTGTTTATTTTTGAAAAAATAGCATAAGTGAAAAAATAAAAACTAAAATAATATTTTTTATATAATCAAAAGATTTCAACTTATACTAAAATAATATTTTTAACGATGTAGATTATTTGTCTTATACTAAATTGGTTATAAGTTGAATTGATTTTGTGTTAGCAGTAGAAAATACTGTTAATCAATATCGTTTACACTTTTAACCATGAAAATAGTCTTGAATAAAATTAAAATATTAAATAAAATTTAAACAATTTTTTTTAATAAACATACAGGGTCTAGTGGGGTGACCAAAAAATATAGGTCCCTCATCTTCAATAACAAATGGGTTCCTAAAAATAATAATTTATTATTCGTATAGATTGTTATATTGAAATAAGCAATAATCATTTAATGACTTTTGTTAAAGATTATTTTTACAAATATTTCTAGATGCCAAGTCACCCATATTAGTATTAACATCAATTTTAATCAATATATGTTTTTTACGAAATTATATTACATTCAAAAATTTCAAATGCAAATATAAGATCTATCATCTTAATAAGCTTGCACTATGCTCACCATGCCTCAAGTAATGAATCTTCTCAAATATCATCTCAATGCCAGTTATTTTGGTTAAATTTTTTAAATTCAAAATATTCGAAAAATAGAATGCTTTCAACATATATTATGTTATTGTTCAAATAAATTTTAGAATTGGTTTACATAACAAAATATTGATTATTTCTATAAAATTAGTGAAATATTTAAGAAATTGTTAATTAAATTATATTTTTCTATGCATTATTATTTGAAAATTGAGGATTTAACAAATATTTTAAATATTCAAATCTTGAAAATGGTTAAAGAAATAAAAGTTTTTTAAAAAATTATCTTTAAATTTATTTTGAAAGTAGAATTGGACTTGGTATCTAGGTTCTGGATTGTACTCTAGGAATGTATAAATTGCGCTGGTTTGTGATTACTGATAAGGTATTGTAAGCCTATACTAGGTGTAGAGTTCGGTGTAACTGTAAGTTGGTAGTCCGAAGCTGGTAAGATGTTTATAATGATTTTTGTTTAAACTAATATCTATAACCTTTTATTAAAAATAAGTAAAGTCATGTATTACTTTTTATCAAATTTGGTTTGTTCATACTTAAAATCTTATTTTTTTAAAAAAATTTATGTTATTTTTAAAAAGTAAATTAAAAAATTCTTATATAATTAATTTCTTTTATTACAATTTAGAATAATAAAATGACGAATACATATGTTGATCTAGGTTAACATGTTTATATACAAAATGCGAAATTCATTTTTAAAAATATTTCAATACCAAATTTGGTTCACCTTTAATTTTGTTTTTAACTCCTAGATTCCCATTTTTTCTAAAATTCTATATTAATTTTTTGATAAAAAAATTCAATATTATTTCTTAATACAATAATAAAATTGTTAAATACAATTTTAATCGTAATTTCTTTATTATACCTCTATTATTACTCCCCCGTCCTTTTTTAGTTGGCATATTTGCAAAAAAAAAAAAATTGTCCCTAAATGGTTGTCACATCCCTTATTCCAATACATATTTTACCAATTTTTCCATATATACCCATTTGTTTCTAATACAAATGTTTGACTTTATATTTAATATACACACTAGATTAAGGACAAACATGGAAACAAATTACTCTTTCCGTCCCTTTTTTAGTTGACACATTTGCAAAAAACACACATATTAAGAAAGATTTAATTATGTAATTTGTTTCCATATTTGCTCTTAATCTTAACATTAAATGATGAATTATGAGTGTGTATATTAAATATAAAGTCAAACATTTGTATTAGAAATAAAGGGATATATATGAAAAAATTGGTAAAAATATGTATTGGAACAAGGGATGTGACAACTAATTAGGGACAATTTTTTTTTTTACAAATGTGCCAACTAAAAAGAGATGGAGGGAGTATATAATTAAATCTTTCTTAATATGTGTGTTTTTTACAAAAGTGCTAACTAAAAAGGAATAGAGGAAGTATTATTTTTGGTATCTGTCGTTTTAAACTTTACTATTTTATTATTTTTCAAAGCGACGATTTATATCAACAAATATTTCATGACTTATTTTATCAATTTTTTTTAAATATCCAAAATGCTTTTATATGATACATTTTCTTCTAATGTAAGACCAACCTCATTTTTCGAATATTATTTCTTCGGTACTCTTTACAACTATATTTATTTACTATTTTAAATACGTCTTTCAATGTTATGCAATATTATATTATTTCCTAAAATTGAGCATAAATGACTTTTCAAGATCATGATTGATATAAATTTTTTTAGAATTTATTGAAATGGTCTATAATCTGTTTAGAAAGGCCTAGGATATTTCCAAATTATAAAAATATGTTTACAAAAGTCGTTTTTTGTTTAGGGGTTATTTAATAACTATGTTAGTTCTTTCATTATTTTTAATTTGTTTAAAAAATTGTGAAATTTTGGGGAATGATTTATAAATTCGTTAGGAGGCTCCTAAAATATTTTTATAATTTCTTGAATTTTTTTAGATAACTTTTTTAAGGTTCAGCAATTTTTTGTAAGAATTTTTTTTAGATCAAATCAATATATTTTTCAAAACTATTTCAATATATCGTTGACGGGATTCGAACCTTGAATATTTAGTAAAGTAATTTAATCATTAAATATACCTTATAATTACATGTAAAGATTCTTATTAATTATTAAAAATCTAACGGTAATATGGTGTCATATTTTTGGGTAAATTTATGTTTTTAATTAACAGGTAGTGTATTTAATTAGAAAAGAAATATTAATGATTGGAAGATTATGATTGCAAAATTATGTTTTAAATTAAAAGATAACGTGTTTTAATTGGAAAAAAAATTATTAATGATTTGAAGATACGGTGTGTATAAAGGGTAATATGTTCAATTAAAAGTAAACGTCTTTTAAATTGATTGAAAGATAAGATATTTTAGGTATTTATTAAATTTCAGTTAACAGTACAATTATGTTTTTATATAATTATCAATTTAATTTTTTTTTAAATTTTAATTTAATATAATTTAATATACTCATTATACTAATATTTTCTTGTTATAAACAACGTATAGGAATTTTAAATATATTTTATTAATAATTGAAAATATGATGTGATATTTTTGGGTATATATTAATGATTGTAAGATTAGTTTTTTTTTTAGAAAGGTAACATATTTAATTAGAAAAGAAATATTAATGATTTCAAGATGTGGTACGGTTGATATTTTAACAAAAGGTAATATATTTAACTAAAAGTAAATATGAAAATGACAATGACTAATTACCATTAATTATATTATGTCATTATTTATTTTAATAATTAGGATAACCAAACCGAAACCTGTAAGCCTTAAACTCTTGGTGGCTAAGATCAGTGAAGGCATTAAGTGATAAAGTATACGATAACAAAGAATTAGCTGCTAAATTATTGTTGTGTTGGGTAATATAAGCATAATTTTCTTGGAATATTTTAAACCTTGACAGTTTTTCTTGATCAGAATTGTATGTTTTGCCGTGCGATGCACATCAGGTTTGGAAGAGATCATAAGTAGCAGATGAATATAAACAACATGGTGTGTGTAACAAAAGTACAAAAAGCAACCATGAACGTAACTGATTCATTGTCTGTAAAGTGTGTGTGCGTGCGTGTGTGTTCTGTCTGAATTTGTTTTGCAATAGATTTTTGCAGATAAAATGATGAGTTAGTTAAAACGGGTAGGTGGGGTTTTGTGATTGGAGAGGATACTAATAGGATGAGGAGAGGTTCGCGAGGAATTTGTGATGTGGTGTTTTGTGAGGATTTATTTTGTGAGAAATTTGATTGGAATTGGAATATAATTGTGTTAGTAATTATTTTTTTATTTTAATAATTAGGATAACCAAATCGAAAACCAAACCAACCAAATTTTCAATCTTTCGGCTTTAATATATTAGTATAGATATATAAGGACTTGATTTTTCTAAGGTTAACTCAAGTAAAAATCCCGAGGTTAAAAGAAAATCAATATAAAGAAGGTTTATTTTTGTAAATACAGGAGGCATGTTCAATTATTACAAAACTGCCATTAAAAAATTGTGCTAGAACCTAGCATAATCTCAGGTAAGTTTCCTTAGATCAACCTCAGGAACATTATTCTCTATATATAATTATATAATATATTAAATATTGTGGTACGGTGCGGTTTGAACCGCATTTCAAAAAACTGAAATCGAAACCCACACCGCATCGTATCGCACGGTATGTCAAAATTTGAAATCGTAACTGCACCACAAAAAATAAAAACCGCGTGATGTGATGTTATGTGAGGTGATATGGTGCGGGTGATTTTTACGATTTAGTGCCGTTTATGATCAGCCCTATTCAAAGATTCGAAGATGTCTTTCCTAATGTATCATAATTTATTGATGATTTTTTAGTGGGGTTGATGAATAGTAAATTCATGTAGCAGTGGTGCAATTTGTTTGAAATGTAAATTCATTGTTTATTTTAAGTAACTTTATTGTGCTTAAGATGATAAAAATGAGAAAATATTTTGTTCGTTTATTATTAATTTAGTTTAATCGTTAGATGGTTGATATGTGGTGAAATATGAGTAATTGGATCTAATCCCAAAATCATAAGTTTTTTGCTATAAATTTGAGCCTCTTCCCACCATTTTTCTTAAACAAGAAAATGCTTACATCCCTCTAAAAATTCTAATTCATAAGGTGTTATTTAAATTTCCTATGAATATCTGATTATAAGCATGTTTTTATTTATTTGTTTTTATCTTTTACAAGCTAATGATATTGCTTCATTTTTCCATCTTCTTTGATTTTTAGCATCTTCGTGAGCGAGATTATTTTCTACTCCTTATTTTATAGTCTTCCTTTATGATGGGTTAAATTAAAAGTCTTTCTATATATAATAGGAGAACAGGTACTTGTTGTTCCAAGGAGTTGAACCCATGACCTCTCATAGTGAAACTAAACTCACCAACCAATTTGACTAACCAATTTGACTAGATGGACATTTATACTTATAATGGAATTCATTAACTACATACATAAATACTTTTTGGGTTATATTATGTTTAATATATATTAAACTAATCATTTAAGATAAAATTATGTTAGTCACAGAGGCATGCCTGAATACATCTAATAACAAGCCTAAGTATGTGTAATGCTATGCATTACCTACATGACCTCTTAACTGAGGGAACCTCTAGTTGTAGAGTTTCTATTTGTTCTGTACTTGTAATAGGCATCAAATTCTAGTTGTGTTACTGTACTTATAAAGTCAAGAATAATGCTTGAAAGAAGTTCCAAGGTTCATGCCTCAAGCAAGGAGATAAAGACTGCCAAATAATCACAGTTGGGATTTGAAGGAATGAAGAATTTGCCTAAGTACCAATTCGAGAAGTACATTTGTCTATTCGAGAAGTCTAGCATTCGAGAAGTCAGAGATTCGATATCTCAGAAGACACTATTCGATATCTCTGAATACACTGTTCGATATCTCATTCGATATCTCAGAGATTCGATATGTCTATTACTCTATTCGAGAACTCATGGAGTCAACAAGTCAAAGCATCAATCGAGTTCTCTAAGGGTCAACAAGTCAATGCTCTATTCGATATCCCAAGGACTAAAGAAGCTATTCGACATCTCAGGGATTCGATATGTCAAAATGCTCTATTCGATATCTCAAGGAGTCCCAGAGAAAAGAGCTATTCGAGAAGTGATTTGATATGTCAATATAACACTATTTGAGAACTCAGAGTTATCGATTAAGTCAATTCGAGTTCTCGAATCAATCACTTAGCCACTTCTCGAATACATTCTTGGAGACAAAATACTGAAGAATTGTACAAGTCAGAAACCTGCAACAAGCCAAGTCACTTTATTTGACTATGTACTATAAAGCACATTGGAAAGCCTACAAAGAAGCTTGGAGAGATAAGACAAAGGGACAAGGAGCTAAAGAAGTGGATCTGAACAGGCTTTACAAAGTCAAATCTGTAGCCGTTTGGACTCTTACTCAAATAAGATAGACATACTGGAAAGTAGTTTGTTTTACCTACCTTATTTGTAGTAAGTAGGTGTATCCATGTCTATAAGGATACAGCTTCACTTCCTTAGCAGATAAGTTTTTCAAGGTACATCACAAGATATATCTCTCTAAGAAAAACGAAGCTGAGAATACTATCATTTGTATTCACAGATTGTAGCAAAATCTTTATCTAATAAAATATTAGATTAAAGTAATATTGTGTTGTGTTTGTCTTTGTTATCTGCACTTACATATCTCACACACTCAACACATATCTTGCTGCAAAGATTCAAGAACAAAGAAAAGTTCAAGAATCCATTCACCCCCCCTCTGTATTCTTTTACTGTATTCAATACTCAACAGGTGGTATCAGAGCAGGCTGTTTAATCTAAACAGAAAACGATCATGAGTTCGAATACACCAAAGACTACAGGTACGGTGAAGGTCCCTAAGTTCGACAAAGAGAATTACAACCTCTGGAAGATAAAAATGCTGTTGTTCATCAAAGCTGCCAATCCTCTCTACCCTAACATTCTCAAGAATGGTCCATTTGTACCACAACAAGAAATTGCTGAATCCACAGTGGGCACAATAGTCGTTCCTAGATCATATGTTGCAAAAGAGCCATCCAAATGGACGGACTCAGAGAAGGAAAAGGTTGCCCTAGACAGTCATCTCATGTTGCTGATCATAGACTCCATGGATATGTCGATGTTTGCCAATATAGCATCATGCACATCAGCCAAGGACATGTGGAACCACATCGAGGTGTTATGTGAAGGGACAGAGGAGGTAAGAGAAAATAGAAAACAGATACTGGTCACACAGTATGAAGCTTTCATGGCACAATCCAAAGAAAGTATTACTGATAGTTTGAGAGATTTCACAAGCTGGTGACTGAGCTTCAAATGAATGGGAAGGTTTACAGCACTAAGGAATTAAACATGAAGTTTCTACTATCTGCACCAAACCATCTAGAGAAAAGGGTCATATCTCTAAGAGAAAGAGATTTGAACAAAGTCACATATGATGTGCTCTATGGGGTTTTAAAAACTCATGATCTTGAGTTGCTTCTGAAGAGGGCTATCCAAGCCAACCAAGGCAGAATGATAAACACATCCTGTGCCTTGATTGTCAACAAATCCGTTCAAGACCTGGAAGCATCTATAAGTCAACTGAGAATAGAAGAGATAGTAGATGATGAAGAGACTGAAGAAGAAGTGACTAAACCTGTTGATGAAAAGGAAGAAGATGAGTTCTATACTCTTGAAGAGTTGGATGCCATGGAAAACACTTCATATGCTTTTATGGCTAGAAAATTCCCAAACATCAGATTTTAGAGGAATCAGCCCTTCAAGTCTAGATCTCAAAATCATTCATTCAACAAGAGCAAGGCACCTGTGAAAGTAAACAAAAACAAATTCAAAACCAGCTATGTGGATAGGTCATCTGTGAGATGTTATAGATGCAATGACCTAGGGCATTTTTCCAGTGAATGCAAGAAGCCTAAGAAGAAGGATAAGGAGTTTCTTGAGCTTGAAGCTAAGTATGAGGCTCTGCTAAAGAAGCATACACCAGGTAAGGCCTACATTGCTGAAGGGAAGTGTTGGGATGATTCTGATAGTGATGGAGAAGAACAAGAATTCTGCAACTATGCCTTGATGGCCAACTCCAAGGAAGAACCATCTGAATCAGACTCTCAGGTACCATCCCTCACTACTATAGACATGTCTGTTTCTGAATACAAATCTATGGTTGAACAACTATCTGTTGAGATGTTTAATATTCATACTAGTATGACTGCTGCTAATGAAGAGATTGTTAAACTGTCTACTAAGAATGAACTGTTGAACAAGAGAAATGAGGAACTAGAACTAACTGCTATGCAAGTAGAAAACCTTAAACAAGAAATCGAATATCTAAAGAATAAGGTTCTATGTGCTAGTCAAGTTGAGAAAACTCTTAGGGATGAACTAGCTGAAAATGAATTTAAATTGAAAACATTCAAGAATTCCTCTAGTCTATTGCAGTCCTATCATGAGAAAAATCTAGCTAGACCTAAGGATACTATTGGACTTGATTATGACACTCTCAAACATAGGAAAGGCTATGCAGTCATTGAAGATGACATTGTTGTTCAAGAGGAAGTGCCTCAGGTTTTGAAAAAGGCTGAGACCCCAATATTTAAAACACCAACACTTGAGATTGATGAGGATGCCTTACTCATTAAGCAAATGTTGGATGATGAAGATAAAGCACAATCAAATGAACAACAAGCATCCTCTAAGAGTGAGAATGTCAAAACCAAAGCCAAGGAGTCAGTAGGAGGTAGACCTAGACTTGAGAAATTTGTGAAGTTTGTTTTAGCTGGGAATAATGAGTTTGAGAAGAAAGTGGCTAAAAAGAAACAAAACAGGAATGGCAAATTAGGGATTAACAAGGACAACAATTATGCTTATGTGCCAAATGCCCCTAGGAAAGTTTGTCAAAATTGTTTTTGCACTAATCATTTAACTCATGCATGCAAGAAACCATCTGGTAGTGTTGCTAAACCATTCTATGATTGCTCTGTGCCTTTAAGACATAGAGACTCTCCTTTCTGTGATAAATTTTATTGTATGCCATGTAACATGAATGTAATGACTAGTTGCTTTAATTTGAGAAGACATTTTATGGAAGGTTGCATCAGTCACAATGTTCACACACACTACACAAGAACAAAGTCTTCAAGTCCTCCTAAAGTCTAAGAACCCTGATTCTAAGACTTCTAACAGTGACAAGAAGACTAACATCAAGAAAATTGATAAGCATGTTGTTTATGATAAGACTGTTGCTAAGCCACATGGACCCAAACTTGTTTGGGTACCAAAGGAGAAGTAATACCTTTGTGTTTGCAGGGCAAAGAAAGTGAAAGAAAGGTCATGTGGATTTTGGACAGTGGATGCTCAAACCATATGACTGGTGATATGGCCCTGCTATCACAGTATGAGGAGAAGGCTGGCCCAATGGTTGCTTTTGGAGATGACAGCATTGGCAACACACTGGGATATGGCAAGTTGGAAATTGGAAATGTCATCATTGAAAATGTAGCACTGGTCCAGGGACTCAAGCACAATCTACTGAGTGTTGGTCAATTTACTAACAGAGGCTTCAAAGTGAATTTTGACAAAGATGAATGTTTGATCACCCACAAAAAGACTGGTGACTTTGCTCTATCTGGAGTAAGGAAAGGAAGCCTGTTTGTAGCCAATATGAACTCTGCAAACAAGGACAAAATTTGTTGCTTTTACTCAAAAGCATCAAATGAAGATAGTTGGCTGTGGCATAAGAAGCTATCACACTTGAACTTCAAAGGCATTAATTCTCTAGTCAAAAGAGAGTTAGTGAGAGGCATGCCCACACTTGAATTCTGTCAAGAAGGAGTGTGTGAGGCTTGTCAAAAGGGAAAAATGAAAAGATCAAGCCACAAGTCAAAGACAGTGACATCAATAACCAAGCCCCTACAACTAATTCATATGGACTTGTTTGGGCCTGTCAATATTATGTCACTAGGAAGGAAAAAGTATGCTCTGGTGATGGTTGATGATTTCACAAGGTATACATGGGTAGAATTTCTGGCATCAAAGGATGAGGCTCCCCAAGTAATCATTGAGCATATAAAGAAAATTGACAAGGAAGCAAAGGCCAACAATGCAAGTGTGATTGCATTAAGAAGTGATAATGGAACAGAGTTCAGAAATGCCATGCTTGAAGCATTCTGCAAATTCTGCAAAGAAAATGGTATTTCTCAACAATTCTCAGCTCCAAGGACTCCACAACAAAATGGAGTTGTTGAGAGAAAGAATAGAACTCTGATTGAGGCTGCTAGAACAATGTTACTTGATGCAAAGATGCCTACATGTTTTTGGGCTGAGGCTGTGAGCACTGCATGCTATATCCAAAACAGAACCCTCATCAACAAAAACACTGGAAAGACACCTTACAACTTGATGACTGGAAAGAAGCCCACTCTAAAGTATGTTCATACTTTTGGAAGCAAATGCTTTGTGTTAAAAGACAACTCAGAATATGTTGGAAAGTTTGATGCAAAAGCATTTGAAGGAATTTTTCTTGGCTACTCTATGGAAAGAATTGCATACAAAGTTTATGTCATCACTCAAAAGAAAGTTATGGAAAGCACAGATGTGACATTTGATGACAGCAAACTACCTGGATTAGAAGAAGCAAATGATGAAGATAAAGATCCTTTGAAGTTTGACAATCTAGATGATTCTGATGAGGAGATTGAAACTGAAGTTGAGCCCACAATCCAACAAACTCAAGTGAATGAAGAACCTGTGTCAACCAACAATGAAGAAACAAGCATCCATGACACACCTGTGGTTAGTTGAAACTTCACAGGGGGAGGAAATGTAAATGATCATGATCTGGATGATGAAGCAACATCAAGGCTGAGAAATCAATCTGAACATACAAGGAAATGGGATAGATCATATACTGCAGATCAGATAATTGGAGATCCAAATACAGGAGTGAGGACAAGGAGAGCAACTCTAAATGAATGTCTCTATGGTTGCTTTCTATCCCAAGTTGAGCCTAAGAAACTTGAAGATGCATTGTTGGATCCTGATTGGATAATTGCTATGTAAGAGGAGTTAAACCAATTTGAAAGAAGCAAAGTATGGGAACTTGTGCCTGCACCAAAGGATAGAACCATTGTTGGAACAAAATGGGCTCTAAGGAATAAGATGGATGAAAATGGTGTAGTCATAAGAAACAAAGCAAGGTTGGTTGCAAAAGGATACTCTCAACAGGAAGGCATTGACTATGATGAGACTTTTGCCCCTGTTGCCAGACTAGAGGCCATCAGAATTTTCTTGGCATTTGCTGCACATTCTAATTTTGAGGTCTATCAAATGGATGTCAAGAGTGCATTTCTGAATGGGGAGTTGGAAGAAGAAGTATATGTGCAACAGCCACCTGGCTTTGAGAATCCACAATTCCCTCACTTTGTCTACAGATTGCTTAAAGCATTGTATGGACTTAAGCAAGCTCCTAGGGCATGGTATGACACATTGTCACAATTTCTACTGGAGAATCAATTCACTAGAGGCACACTGGACAAGACACTGTTTTACAAGAAACATGGTGATGATATTATCTTAGTTCAAATCTATGTGGATGATATCATATTTGACTCTACAAATGAGAAGCTGTGTGAGAAATTCTCTAAGCTCATGCAGAGCAGATATGAGATGAGTATGATGGGAGAATTAACATTCTTTCTTGGGCTACAAGTGAGTCAAAGGAAGGATGGCATTTTTATAAGTCAAACCAAATACATCAAGGATCTATTGAAGAAATTTGACTTAGAAGAATGCTCACCTGCAAAGACACCCATGGCCACTGCCACCAAGTTAGATGAAGATGGTAAGGGCAAGAAGGTAGATATCTCAATCTACAGAGGCATGGTTGGTTCTCTTCTCTACCTCACTGCTAGTAGGCCAGACATCATGTTTGCAACACGCTTGTGTGCAAGGTTTCAATCAAATCCAAAGGAATCACATATGATAGCAATAAAGAGGATTTTCAGATATCTGAAGGGCACACCAAACTTGGGATTATGGTATCCTAAGGACACAGGGTTCAATCTGATTGGTTATTCTGATGCTGATTATGCTGGATGCAGAGTGGATAGGAAAAGCGCCTCAGGTAGCTGCCAGTTTCTTGGACAAAGGTTAGTCTCTTGGTACAGCAAGAAACAACAATCTGTGTCAACTTCCATAGCTGAAGCTGAATACATAGCTGCTAGAAGTTACTGTGCTCAAGTGCTTTGGATCAGAAACCAACTTAGAGATTATGGACTTGTGTTGGAAAGAATTCCAATCATGTGTGACAACACAAGTGCAATCTCTATAGTTTCCAATCCTGTCAATCATTCTAGGACAAAGCACATTGACATCAGATATCACTTCATAAGGGAGCATGCAACTAATGGAACCATTGAGTTACATTATGTTCCCACAGAGAAACAACTAGCTGACATATTCACTAAGCCATTAGATGAAGCCACCTTCACAAGGTTGGTTAGGTGAGATTGGAATGCTGAATTCTTCAAATTCTGGCTAAGTGAATATATCAACTAGATTGTTGCAGCAGTAAATACTTATTTTATCAAATGCTCAATATTTTTAAAGTAAGTATTGGCTGGATTATGATTTATAAATATTCCACAATGCTGCATATGTTGAAAATCATACATCTTTAGCTTGAAATTTCTGTGAAATTTTGAGAGAATCACTATTTAATTTAGTAGAATATTCTTCAGTGAATATTTTTGGTAAATTTTAAAAGATAGTGAAAATTGAATTTTATGAGTGAAAAGTATAGTTCGATAAGTCAGACTTCTCGAATGGTTCATTGTTTTGTCATGGCTCGAGTTCTCGAATAGGCCTATCAAGAACCCTCCTGAGTTCTCGAATAGTGTCTTTTGGAGAAATCGAATAGCACACTTTGAGTTCTCGAATAGAGTGTTTTAGTTCTCTAATGATGGAGTTCTCGAATACTGTATTTGAGTTATCGAATCATTTGAAAAGGCTGATTTCTCGCTGACACTTAATCGTTTTTTGGATTTATATTCAAAATTTCATTTCGCTCATAAAAACATATTTTATTTAGCTTAGAATTATTTTCTGAGTTAAATAACTGCCAGCTGTGAGTTACAAACTGCTTGAGATATCGAATAAGCCTTTCTTGACTTATCGAATAGTTGTTTTATACTTCTCGAATGACTGTCTTGTCGATACAAAACTTATATCTAATCGACAACTCAAGTCACTCACATATATACAATTTCACAACTGTTCAACTCATTTCGTTCGATTTCTCAAGCATCTAAACTCTTAAAACCTCTGAAAACCCTAACTGCGAATTTCTTCTTCAACCTTAATTCTCTTCTCTTCTCTACCCAAATGGCAAACACTCAACTCACCATATCATCCCAAACCAATTTCATCGCAATTACCAGTGATGTGGAAGCACCAAATGCTAATTTCAAGTGCTTTGTTCGATGGTTGTCTGAATCTTACATCAAGGGTGCACTATCAGCCAACCCAACCCTGTACATAGACATATTAGAACAATTCTGGAGGACAGCTACAGTGGAGGTTATCGCCCTTGAGAATGCTATCACCTCATATGTTGTCTACTGCAAGATTCAAGGCGTGGATATTTCTATCACTACCGCAGACATGAATGAAGCCTTGGATTTGCAGCAAGAGGCATATGACTCCCTGGTCACAGATGCTGATTTGGAAGAATTCTTTGAATTTATCAACTACTCAGAGGCTATTAAACTTGGAAAGCTGAATAGGAAGTACTTGAGAAAGGAATGGAGCTATGTTTTTGCTACACTCCTTCAGGTATTCACTGCTAGGAAATCAAGCTTTGATCAGATTAGTACACCTGTGCAGCAGCTTGCCTATGCCTTGGCTCATGGGAGAAAGATAGATGTTGGACATCTCATCATACAAGAGCTATATGGGAGACTTGGTAAGAACACAGCCAAGAGAGGTACTGAAATTTTCTTTCCCCGCTTTATTCAATCAGTACTTAATTTTAAAAATGCTTCATTGATTGAATTGCCTGGATTAGATAAAAGTAAAATAGGCTATCCTAGGTCCATGACCAAACTTATTTTTGGTAACTTGGAGACTAGGAATGATGTGGATGTAAGGCTTAAAATAACTCCCCATATGGAGGGTTTGTTTAGATCTTACCCCCACAACATGCCAATATTTGAGTCTAAGTCTCAGTTAGCACAGCCTAAGCAAGAAGAACACAATGCTAACCCAAGGCTTGCTAACCAACCCTCTCAGACAAACACTCTACCAAACAGAGAGCCAACTGCATCATCCTCTCAAAAGGGTGATGTTAGTAAAAAGAAGAGAAAACAGGTTGCTTCTGAACCTTTAACTATCTTAACTGAAGCAGCCTTGGCTGTGGAACTAGGTTTAGGAGGTGAGGAAACTGAGTCACCTATCATTAGCCTAAAGAAGAAGAAGAAATCTAAAACCACCTCTTCAGTCACCCAAATGGCTGAAGTTGTAAAATCAGGGGCAAACAGCTCACTAGATGTATCCTCTCAACAGGGTGCATCTATAGAATCAAGCATCCTCCCCAATGCACCTATTTGTACAGAGTCAGCACATGGGATTGATAAGGCTGGCACAACACTGAGTGGAGAGCACATCACAATTGAAACTCCCTCTATCTCTCAGTGGGAGTTGCCAAAATCTAAACTACAACACACTTCTCTTCCAGAATCTACCACTCATATTTCTTTGGAGCCTGCAACTCAAGCAATTGAGGAGCAAGGCATTGATCATCAAGAATTATTTTCTCTTGATGAGCCAATGGATTCAAGTGACTTGGTGCATGACACCTTGCTCACCACCCAGGTACCATATTTAGATGGTCAGGGAATGCATGCTGGGGCATCTCCTAATGACACCATCACAAACACAGAGGATTCACTAGTTTTAACTAGAGACTCTGTGCCTGTGTCAACTACTGTTGTAACTCATCCAACTTCTGTGGAGACAACAGTAGCAGAGTCTTTCCATCCGGTTACAGAAGTTGCATCTGTAACTGAGGAGTCTAGCTTGCCTAGCTCTAGCTCTCACTTTTTGTCCCAATGGCTGAAGCCTGTGCAACATGACAGTGCTTCAGGATCAGTGTCTGTTCCACCACAAATGTCCATTGAAGCTCTCCAAAGCTATGTTGTGGATCAGATTCCTGAGTTTGTAAAAAAAGCCCAGAAAATTGTCACCTCCAACATCTCAAATCCAGATTATGAAGCCATCCTACTATGCCATAGGGATGATGTGGATATGCAGAAGGCCAAGATTATTGATGATGCTGAGAGAGATGGCAATGATGCCTGGATGCAAGGAAAGTATGATGTAACTTTCAGTGAAGCACTTCAATATCTTAGAGAGGAATACATCACTTCACTGGGTTCAAATGCAAAATCCCTGTCCCCTAGTGAAGTGTATGAAGCTGTCAATGATTCCTACAAGGGTTTCCTCAAGGCTGCACACTATCTTGGCAAGGGAGTCAAAACTGAAGTCAACAAGGTGAGTGACAAGGCAGCCACTTCAGTAGAAGAGATAAAGAGGGCCTTTGATGCCAAATTTCCTCAACTAGACAGTGTGGTCAAAGATCTCAGACACTGCAACACCACCTGCACCAAGATGGATAATGGTCTAGCTCTACTTAAAGATACAGTCACAGGTCTAGGAAGCAAACTTCAAATTCTATCTGACCAGACTACAGACGCCAATGCCATGCTTAGGACACTCTTTGCAAATCAATATGGAGACAAGCTGGTCACTGAGGTCCCTGTGCATGAGCTGTCTAGATTTGAAGTGCAGAGACTTAAAGAACAATCCCTGTCTGGCTTCAAATCTACTGCATTATTCAGTAAGGTAGATGCATTTGAGAAAGAGGTAGCTACTCTCACTAAGTCTAATGCCCATCTTACAGACAAGGTACAAACTCTGACTGAGCAGTTGAACACTCAAGCCACCACCACAGCTGATGTTCTTCTGCATCAACAATCAATGTTGTCTGCAATGATGAAGCACATGGGTCTTCCTCTACCTGAAGAATCTTCAACCCCAAAGGTCAATCCTACAGCCTCTGTGCCTGACAACAAGCCTAAGGGGGAGAAGAGGACATCAAGAAATTCAAATACAAAGGGGGAGAAACCACCAGCAGTAAAGGGCATCAAAATCATTGAAGGTGCTCATCAAAGAACTTCCAAATCTCTAATTCATGTGCCTGGCAAAGGAAAAGACAAAGTTGATGATCCTCCTACTTCTCTGCCAGTTGTCACTCTACCAACTGTGTACATCACTACTTCCAGTGGTCAAAAGCAATCTATCACAACCACAGTGGTTGCAGGGATTATGCCATCTGACAAACCTTCACTCTCCATATCTAAAAGTGCCAAGCCTGTAGAAGTGAAGGTGGTCACTGAGGCCAAGCTACATGAAAGGCAGAGTGTGTAAACTTGTAACACTATAACTAATGTAACTCAACTAAAGGAAAAGATACTTAACCAGAAGAAAATCAAGAACAAGAAGCCTCAAATAAATCAACACTAAATGAAGACAAGGTAATTGATACAATTCAACATGTTAACTATGATCAAGCCAAGAAGAAATCATTGAGAGAAGTTCAAGTCAAAGTTGTTCATGCCTCAGTGATTTGAAAAGCCAAGAATCAAGATCATAACTATCAGTATCAATAAGACAAATTGATTTCAAGTGAATAAGAAGGAAAGCTAACATTGGAAAGCCACATTACTAACTGAATATGGTAATTTATTCAAGAAGCAAAAACACTATCAAGACTAGTCACTTATGAACCAGACCAGTGCATCAAGTGTCAGGACATTGATAGCAAGTTTATGTCAGTAATAAAGATCCATGTTCAAGAGCTTGGTGAAGAATAAAGAAGACATGAAGATATCACAAGTTCAAGATGTGCATTGAAGTTTCAAGTTGAAGACCAGAATATTTTCTAAGTACTAAGTATTCTAGATGACCAAGTAGAATATTTCTAAGTAGAAGTTCTACTTAGAAATTCGAGATGGCTAAGTAGAAATTCTCAAGTAGAAGTTCTACTTAGAGTGCAGTTTCAACATGATACATGGCATCTTCTGATTGGCAGATTTCCAAGCTTTCAAGATAAGACAAGATTTATGTGGACATCATTGGGCCACGTATATCTTAGTCTTTGAAGACTACAGGACATAGATTACATGTAGTATAAATAGAAGTACTTGTGTAATGTTTTATGAGAGCAATTCTTGAGAGAAACACATGTAAAAAAGAGAGAGTGTATTCACAGAGCGTAGTATCATTCACTACTCTCTGAACTTTTGTTATACTTTGTAATGAATATTGTAGCAACCACTTCAAGTTATATATAAGACATATATTCCTTGAATCTGTGTGTTCATTTATTGCATCGTATTTATTTCTTATCAAATTCGAAAAGTTGTATTCACCCCCCCTCTACAACACATTTGGACCTAACAATTGGTATCAGAGCTATATGTTTAACACACAAAACATAGATCCTTGTGTTTGGTAGAAGAATCGTGAGTTTTCATTTTCTAGATCTACTTTTCTAAAATTCTAGAAAAGTGAGCTTTAATTCGTTTGTAGTGAAAACTCATCCGAAAAAAATTATTTAAATACTCCAGGTGTTATTATTTAGCTTGGGTGTATTTTAATTAATTTTTGTGAATTAATCTGGGTACTTTGATATTTGGTGTTCTTGAGTGTTCATCATTTGTTCTTATTAAAGAAGATAACCCAACAACTTTTTGATTTCCTTCTCAAAAAGATAAAAAGTAAAAAAAAAGTGTTTTTGGACTTTTGATGTGCGTTATTCACGGCAGAAAGCATAGCAGAACATACTCAGTACCTAGCACGTGGGTTAGGTAATTTAGGTGAGTAAAGCCTCAAAAGTCAAAAAGGTATTAAAGAGATAATATTGTTTATTCAATATTAAAGTGATCTGCAGCAAAGTTATTCCAAGGACAAAAGTTCGACATAGAGTTTCTACTTGAGATTTTCTACATAGAAATTCGACTTGGATAATTTCTACTTGGTGAAGTTCGACTTGAACAAAAATTTCTACTTAGAGAAATTTCGACTTAGGCAGAAGTTCTACATATATATTCTACATAGCCAAGTCTTGGGTACTTAGAAACTTTTGGGACCAGAATTGAAATGGCTCCTAAAAATGCATTCAAGATCCCAATGTTCAACCGAGATCACTATGAAGAATGGGTTTTCAGAATGAGACTTTACTTAGAGACAGTTAACCTTGAATATCTGGAAGTCCTTGACAAGGGTAAATTTGTTCCAATGGTGATTATTCCTGAGCAGACAGAAGGAAAGGAGGTTATACCACCTCGGTCTGAGCCTAAAAAGGCATCGGAGTTTTCAGATGCTGACAAGGAGCAAATAGCTTATGATACTTCCGTACGACAAACCTTGATGGAATCCCTTGATCATGAAATGTTCAACATAGTCAAAGGTCTGACTACAGCAAAGAAGATTTGGGACAAGATAGAAGTTGTCATGGAAGGATCTGCAGAGGTTAGAAGCAACAAGACACTCATACTCAAGATGGAGTATGACACCTTCAGAATAAGAAAAGGAGAAGGCATAACAGACGTCTATCTAAGATTCAGTCAGTTGGTATTGGATTTGAATCTGAGAGGTGTAACTCTCCCCATGGTTGAGACCAATACGAGATATCTGAGGAACCAGCCAAAGAGCATTGAACATAGGGTCTACGTTGTAAGAGAAACTAGAGATTTGCATACAACTTCTCTGGAAGAATATTATGGAATACTAAAGACCTATGAGCTGGAGACACTTCAAGATCAAGCATGGGACAATGATTCAAAAGGAAAAAAAACTGCATCAGGATTAGTTGCTGATGAGGAAGAGTCTAAGAAGGCAATAGTTGAAGAAAAGTCTAAATCATCACCTGCACCACATCAAGTTAATAATGATGACGAGTGCACATCTAACAGTGATGATGACTACTTCACCCAAGAGGAGCTGGACAACATGGACGATAGTGTCGTGGCATACATGGCAAGGAAGTTCAGCAACATGAGATTCAGAAAGAGCAACCGACCTCAGAGAAATTCTTCATCTTACTATCGGGTTGCTAGTAGTGGTGGTAGTTTGTCAGGCTACAAAGGTAAAGGCAAGAGTACCAGCTACAAATCTCCTTTGGATTTCAAAATGAAGTTCAAATGCTATAACTGTGGTGAAGCTGGACATTTTGCTACGGACTGCAAAAAGCCTAAACAGACTTATCCAAAAGAGACATATGAAGCCCTCAAAAGCAAGTATGAATCGCTGGTGAAGGAAAGACATGGAAAAAGAGCTTTATTAGTAACAGAAGGAAGAGCTTGGGATGATTCAGATGAGGAAGATGTTACTCATGTAGCAAACTTTGCCCTCATGGCTGAGACATCAGAGGAACCAGAGGTACCAGTTCTAACTCTTAAAGTAGAAATGTCCATTGATGAGTATAAGGAACAGAACGGAGCTCTTAGTGAAGAGATCTATATGTTGTGCAAAAGCCTAGACACTTCTCAAAAGGAACAGAAAACACTTGTCGCCAAAAGCAGAATGCTTGAGGCAAAAGTGGAAGAGTTAGAGGCTGCTTGCACTGTAGATACTTCCCTAAGAGACTTTATTAAATCTTTGGAACACAAGCTCATCCTTAAGGAAGAAATAGAAGCATGTCTTAGGAACGACCTAGCTGAGTTAGAAACTAAATGCGAAGCTTACAAACTAGCTGCTAGTAAAGTGTATGTAGATAACGGCACATTTAAGAAAATAACTGAAATAGGTATAGGACTTGACTATTCTAACTTACCTAAGAAAGAAGGAAAGAGACATATCGACACTAGTTCCAGTGACCTTAAAAAGGAAATTCCTAGCCCTCTTAAATCAGCTGTCAAACCTATCTTCAAACACCTTGTTCCTCGATTAGAAGAAGAGACTGAATTAATAGCTAGATATGAGATTGAGATGGAAGATCGCCAGAAAGCACAACCTATAACTCCTATCAAACAAGTTAAAATCAATTGCCCTAGAGATGAAACTAGAGTAGGATTAGGAGCTAAGGCTGTTAAATAACAAGGTAAGAAAGAAAAAGGCATAAAAAAGGTTAAGGCTGAACGAATAAAGAAAACATGTTATCACTGTAAATCTACTGAACATCTTTCTTATGCATGTAAAGCTAACATAAATGTTTCTGCTGCACATGCCATGCCTGCCACACATACAATGAATAATCTGCATCAGAATCATGCATAGTGTGGTCAACCTAATTGTATGCCATGCACTTTTAACATCATGCAAACTTTTGTGAATTTAATGAATGCATCTAGCCAGTCATGCTCAAATACTGCTGCTAGTTCAAACATCAAAAAGAAGCATGTGAGAGCCAAGACTGTCAGTCCTCCTAAAGTTAGGAGTGACAAACCTTCTTCTAAGACTGACAAATCTGTCAAGTCTGAGAAAGGAAAGGAGAAAGTCGAAAGCTCTAGTAATGTTAAGAAAAGTGCATCTCCTGTTGTTAAATCTGTTGATTCTCGATCTTATAGAAAAGCCGGGCCAAATCAAAGTTAGGTTCCGAAGAACGTCTAATCAATCTGTCAATGCAGGGCATTAAGCAGAATAGAAATAAAGTTATATGGGTGCTAGACAGTGGAGCATCGAGGCATATGACTGGAAACAAGTCCCTGCTTACAGAGTTGGTTATGAAGGCTGGCCCTTATGTTACCTTTGGAGATGACAGCATAGGTGTGACAAAGGGATATGGCAAACTGAAGACGGGTAATGTCATCATTGAAGATATTTCCTATGTTGAGGGATTTAAGCACAATTTGTTGAGTATCAGTCAATTCTGTGACAAAGGTTACGAAATTGTCTTCAATAAGAAAGGTGTATCAATTACTCACATCAAGGAAGGCTCATTGGCTTTGAGAGGAGTTCGAAAGGCAGATCTTTTTGTTGTGGACATGGATTCAGCAAATCAGAATGAGGTCACCTGTTTCTACAGCAAAGCTTCGGATGATGAAAGCTGGTTATGGCACAAAAAGCTATCTCACTTAAACTTCAAAACGATGAATGCTCTCGCGAGACGAGAATTGGTGAGAGATCTACCTCAAATGGAGTTCGCTCCGAAAGGACTCTGTGAAGCTTGTGAAATGGGAAAGTCGAAGCGAGCATCGCATAAAAGCAAAGAAATTTCTAGTATTACTGAGCCTCTGCAACTTCTTCATATGGATTTGTTTGGCCCAGTGAATGTCTTATCTTTGTCTAGGAAAATATATGCATTGGTAATCGTGGATGACTTCTCCAAGTATACATGGGTATTGTTCGCAATGACGAAAGACGAAGTACCTTTCCTAATCATTGATCACATCACTCAAATTGAGAATGTTTCAACACTTACTGTGAAGACGATTAGATCAGACAATGGCACTGAATTCAAAAACGCAGTGCTGAATGACTTCTGTGTATCTAAGGGAATACGTCGTCAGTATTCAGCCCCGAGAACTCCACAGCAAAATGGAGTAGTTGAAAGGAAGAATAGAACTTTGGTTGAAGCAGCAAGAACTTTGTTGTATGATTCGAAACTTCCTCTGTACTTCTGGGCCGAAGCAGTGAGTACCGCGTGTTACACTCAAAATAGAACCTTGATCACAAAAGATAAAGAAAAGACACCATGTGAGCTAATGAACAATAGAAGACCAACAATCAAATACTTTCATGTCTTTGGAGAAAAATGCTATGTACTTATAGATGATGAAAATCTGGGCAAGTTTGCAGCAAAAGCTCGTGAAGGAATCTTTGTTGGTTACTCCACAGATGTGGTGGCAGCTTATAGGGTGTTCTTAGTGAATGATCGAAAAGTGACTGAAAGCTACAACGTCAGATTCGACGATACCAAACTCCCATCAATTTCTAGAGATTCTAGTGAACCTGAGTCCCTAAAATTTCAGAATCTGGACTTAGATGAACTTGAAGATGAACCTGAGTTAGTTGTCCCATTAAATGTCCCAAGTGTATGTGAAGAACCTGAGTCTAGTGAACAATCTAATTCTACAAGATCAGAAGAAACTTCTTCAGTACGAACCGGCAACAACTCAGGGGGAGTAAATAGCAGCTCAAGGACAACTGTTCAAGGCTCGAGACGAGTTGACACTAGTTCTGTAGGAGCTGGCACTAACTCAGGGGGAGTTAGTGAAAATAATCAAAGTAGTCAACACCACAACTCAGAAAGTCAAGCTGAATCATCAAGACAATTTCCAAGAGAACGGGTATGGAATAGAGACCATCCGTTTGAATTAATTATTGGTGATCCAGATGCTGGTGTGACTACTAGAAGAACTGCAAGAGCTGACCTGGCTAATATTTGCTTATATTCTGGGTTCTTATCCAAGCTTGAACCTAAAGAAATAGAAGAAGCTCTTGGTGATGCTGATTGGGTGATTGCAATACAAGAGGAACTCAATCAGTTTGAAAGGCAGAAAGTTTGGAAACTGGTACCCCGACCAAAGAACATATCAGTAATTGGAGCTAGGTGGGTATTCAGAAATAAACTGGATGAAAACGGACTTGTAACACGAAACAAGGCTCGTTTGGTTGCAAAAGGTTATTCTCAGCGAGAAGGAATTGATTATGATGAGACCTATGCACCGGTTGCAAGACTTGAGGCAGTCAGGATGTTCTTGGCATTTGCAACACATAAGAACTTCAAGGTTTTTCAGATGGATGTGAAAAGTGCCTTCCTGAACGGAGAGTTAGAAGAAGAAGTGTATCTGGAACAGCCGCATGGCTTCATCGATCCAGAACTTGTAGATTTTGTGTATCTTCTCTTCAAATCTGTCTATGGCCTCAAGCAATCCCCAAGGCGATGGTATGAAACCCTATCCTTATTCTTAATTGAAAATGGTTTTACTAGGGGAGTAATTGATAAAACATTGTTCTATAAAAATGTAAAGAATGATTTAATACTTGTTCAAGTCTATGTGGACGATATTATTTTTGGGTCATCTAATGAGCGCTTGTGCGAGAAATTTGCTAAGCTAATGCAGGAAAAATATGAGATGAGCATGATGGGAGAGCTGTCCTTCTTCCTTGGATTACAGATCAGTCAGAGAAAAGATGGTATCTTTATCTGTCAGTCCAAGTACGTCAGAGATTTACTCAAGAAGTACAATCTAGAAGATGCATCAGCAGCTAAGACTCCAATGGCAACAGCCACGAAGCTTGATGAAGACAAATAAGGTAAATTAGTTGACATCACAAGCTATCGAGGTATGATTGGCTCACTTCTCTATTTAACTGCAAGTAGGCCCGATATAATGTTCGCAACTTGTTTATGTGCAAGGTTCCAAGCGGATCCTAGAGAATCACATCTCGTAGCCGTCAAAAGAATTTTTAGGTATCTCAAGGGCACACCAAATCTAGGGATTTGGTACCAAAGAGATACAGGTTTTAATCTAATTGGCTATTCGGATTCAGACTATGCAGGTTGCAGGATTGATAGGAAAAGCACATCTGGTGCTTGTCAATTTCTTGGCAGAAGATTGGTGTCCTGGCAAAGTAAAAAGCAACATACAGTATCTACTTCTACTGCTGAAGCTGAGTACATTGCTGCTGGAAGCTGTGTAGCTCAAATACTGTGGATGAGGAACCAATTGAAGGATTATGGCATGGAGCACAAGAAAATTCCAATTATGTGTGACAACACAAGTGCCATTGCCATAACCAACAATCCTGTAGATCACTCAAGAACCAAGCACATCGACATCAGGTATCACTTCATAAGAGAACATGTCGAGGAGGGGAATGTGGAGCTACATTTTGTGCCCACAATGCAACAAATTGCAGATATATTCACCAAGCCTCTTGATGAAGTAACATTCAATAGATTGGTTGGTGAATTGGGAATGCTTAACACAAGTTAGTAAAGCTTCCTATCTGTAAAATCCAATTTTTTTTTGTGCAAGCTATTTAATCATTATGTGCTTAGACTTTAAAATGCCTAATTAATGATTGTTATAGGTTGCATATAGTGTTATTTTACATGAATTCATTGTGTTTTAAGTGTATTTAATAGTACAAATCTTTGAATTTATGCTTGTTAGATTGCATGATCATAGGGGGAGTTAAATTCATAATATTCTAAATTTTGCATGATTTTTTTATGAATTTACCTATGTTTTTCATGTAATTAGAGGCCTTAGAATTATCAAGGAATGTTTTAATTATGTCACTTATTAAAAATCCTTGAATTGATATTTATATTAATTTGGAAATTTAATTGTTGAGAAATCTAAGTATCTTCAAAATTTCGAGTTAGTTTCTATCTCGAAACTCATCTAGAAATTCAACTTGGATTTCGATTTGAGCGTCCAGAGTGAAGTTTTGAAAATTCTAAGTCTGGGAAGATTTTCGAGTTAGTGTCTATCTCGAAATTCATCTCGAAACTCGACTTCGGGTTCGAGTTCGAGTTACCAGTGTGCCTAGTTCCATCTTCAAAATATTCGAGATAAGGTCTATCTCGAACTTTATCTTGAAGTTTGAGATGAGGTTCCACTTGAGGGGATATTTTGAAAAGATCCAATTCTGAGAATAACTTCGAGTTAATCTCTATCTCGAAACTCATCTCGAATTTCGACTTGATGTTCGAGATAGAATTCTCAGTTGGTTACAGGGATTTTTCGAGTTAACTCCTAACTCGAAACTTATTTCGAATTTCGACTTGAAGTTCGAGATAGGTTTCCCTGGTAGTTTTTGCTGCTTACATGGTTCAAGTGTGTTTGTTCGAGTTAGCATCTATCTCGAACTTCATCTCGAAGTTCGACTTAATGTTCGAGATAATGTTCGACTTAGGTCTTCCCTGTATGTACTTAGTGTTTCACTCTTTTTAACAGGGTCACTTTTGTCATTTCACAATCATGTCTATATATACATCTCTAACTCGATGATTCTTTCACTTTTACCTAATTTCACTTTTACAGCAGCCTCCACACAAAAACAAGGTGATTTCAAAATTACAAATCACTATTCGTTGTTTTTGTGATTAAACTCATACAGACCACGAATTACTGCCAATTTTAGACTACTATTATCTGTGTGTGATCATTAATCTCTGTGTTTGTGTGTTTTGTAACTGTTCATATACACACGCATATATATACACACGAACATCAAGTGTTTATGTGTTTGTGTAACTGTTCATACACACGATTTCCCTATTCTCTATATATATACACACACGATTTCACTGGTATACACACACGCATATACATCCCCATTAAATATTACAGATTTAGTAATTGGCTATTGTTTATATCCCGTAGTTTAATTTCTCAGAGTGACTTTTGGTCTTCTCGATAAATTAAAAGGGCTATAACTTTGGATTCTTTAATTGCTTGTTTTTCAAAAACAAAAAAAAATATCACATTTATTAAGGAAAAACATTTAATTAAAATGGCTCACCAATTTTCACTTGCCAAAAATAATTTTTATAACATCTCTACGAAAATTGGTGATCAACTCCCGCGCTTTAAGTTTTGGGTACGATTTATTAATTTGTACTCCAAGGCTATCTTCGCTTTTACTGCTAAACCCACACTGGTACATGATGCTTTACAGCAATTATGGACTAGTGCGGTTACCTTTGGGAGCAAATCTACCCCTTATGGTTTCTGGTTTACCTTGGCGGGTCAAGAATATGAGGTGACAGAGGAAATTTTCAACAGGGTTCTGGAATTCCCGGTCAAAGATGTTTATGATCCCGAACCTACAGCGGCAGAATGCCTCACATTCTTTGAAGAAATAGGATGTTATCCTCCGACTGGCCGGATCACTGGAAATGTCCAGAAACAATTCTTTCATGTGGAATGGAATTACTTTTTCGAGGCCATCACAAGATGTTTTCGGGCACGCGAAAGAGATTATCATCAGATTCCAATTCTCATGCAAATCTTTGGAGTTGCCCTAGCACGAGAACTGGATATCAATTATGGACGCATAGTTCACTCCGAGATAGTGGCTACAATGGGATCTCCTGCAAGCAGAGACCTTACTACAACTGATGTTGTATGCTGGTATCCTCGTTTCTTACAAATGCTTATTAATCATTTAGTACCGAGGGATGCTCTTGCTGTTCGACAGGGATTTGCCAGAAGTCCAACATCTGCACCGCTAGGGATGGGCACTAAGTCACTTACTACAATTGCCAATCAGGATAAACATCAAGGTAAAGCGATGTCAATTCCTGACAACATTCAACTGTGGCTTACGTATGATGCAGGAGTTACTACATTGGCGGAACCATCGCAAGTATCGTCATATGCTCAGAATCTGTCTGCTCATGCTGAAGCATTTAAAGGGATTCCTGATGAGCAAAGTGATGATGAACAAGGTAATGAAGAAGGTAATCTCTCTCTGCATACTACTCAAACCTCTTCCTATATATCTGATTCCGTGACCCAAGAGACTGATAGCCCGCAGGATCTATCCCAGGGTGAGAGCTATATTTCTGAGTCTGACACACAGTCTTATTCTCTTTCACCTCTGTTGACGGAAGCTAAAAGGCCAGCACCTGTAGATTTAGGAAATGATTCTGAGAGTGACCCCGAAGTGCAGCCACTTATTCGGAAGAAAGCCAAAAATTTTCATGCTGCCACTTCAAAAGCCCAGTCCAAACCTAGTGTGTCGCACTCAACCACTCCAACTCACGTGAGTGGTTCTCCCCTTGCACAGTCTGCACATAGGGATTTTGGTGAGGAATTTGTACCTTTTGAAGATACTGTTGCTTTAAAAGGACATGAAGCTTTACGAACTTCAGCAGTACCTTCACCGGTACGTACTGATGCTGCAAAGATGGTCGGTTCTGATGTTGTACAAGAACACTTTGCAGCCTCTCAGACTGAGATTCCAACTCAGGAAACAACAGGAACAGATCCCATAACTGCAAATTATTTTTCTTATCCAGTTTCTGCAGGTACTGCTTCTTATTTTGGATCTATTATTGAAGACATACACGAGCGTGAGACAAGGAGTGTGTATGAGCGTTTAGGGAGAGAGGGACCTTCATTTTTAAGGCCCGAAACCGAGCGCCAAATACTATCACAACCAGTATTAGAGCGAGGTCACCTAAGCCAAACACCGTCCCTTAATATTCAAAATCTTGACACACGTATGACATCAATGGAAGATCAAATGAGGCAGTTCGGGCAATCGATGGGGCAGTTAGGGATTAATATTGGAGATAATCAAAGGGCTCTTGATGACTACGCAGCACGAATGGCAAGTCAAGCTACATCATTCGATGTCTTGACAAACAAGTTCAATGACTTGGGCCATGCTGGTGGTGTCTTGGGAAGCACTCTGAATGAAAGAATGGGAGCAATGGAGTCTACAATGCATACAATGGCGGTGGAGATCAGTAAAATGATGTTTGCATTCAGGAGTTTTGTGCCCCCAGAGTGTTTCGAGTCGCAATATAATCAACCTCCCCCCGATGATGGTGCTGGTGGTGCTGGAGCCTCCGGTTCTGGTTTTGGTGGTTCCTATGCTGCTGGTGGCTTTGGAGAGCAAGGTGGTGTTCAGGATAACTCACCTAAGGGGGAGAGTGGAAAGGAGACGAGACAGCAGGGAGTTCAAATCGAAGAAATTGAAGAACAGGCTGATCTTGTCAAAGAAAAAGAAAGTGAGCCGGTTGGTCATGAAGAGGCTTTGAGGAAGAGATGGGCTAAGGCGACGATGGTTGAGCAAGATGAACCATTCATTGACCTGAGTCATCATCAAGAAAAAGTACAGGAGGTACTTGATTAAGACTCCGACATGGAGGACGTATCTTTAGCACATGCAATAAATAGATCTTTGAAGGAACAAGGTGGAGGTGCTGGGATGTCTTCCGGAAAGCCTGAAGAAATTCCTGTTGATGAGGAGACTCTGAAATCTCAACAGTTAGCCTTGGAACAAGCTCAGTTCCATAAAATGAAGTTGATGCAAGAACATGTTGCGTTCCTTGAAAAGAAAGTAGAGCTCAAAGGGAAGCAGTATGATCATGATCTTGCAAGGCTAGCTGATCCTCAAGTTGATTTGGACAAGAGAAGGATTGGACAAAAGTGGGATGATGCAAGGAAGATTTTGATGGGACCTTGTGCGAAAGGAGTTAACAACAAGGAGGCAGATGACTTGTTCTATAACTTGAACATGCAGAATCCACTGACTGTGAATTACATAAGTGCGTTGAAGAGCATAATTTCGAAAGTCAGGGTTGGATACAATGCGATGCTTAAGGAGTGGCAGGTTATCTTGTCTTTAGTAGAAGGAATCCCGACGTCTTTCCTGTATGTGGATGATCAATTCATCGCGAGAAGATCTGCGTCAAAGTTGTTCTTGCTAGCAACAAAAATTCAATACTCTCAATCTGAGGAGCTCAGCATTCTGTATAGGGATCAGTTAATGCATCTAGCAGAGGACAAGGGTCCAGAATTCTCAGCATATCTTGATGTTGTCCGAATGGTAGTAGATGGGTAAGTATGGAAGAAAATGATTTAACGGATCTTTCAGTGGAATCTCTCAAAGCTGTCTGTAGACAAATGATGAGTAAGGGGTTTTACTCTGAAATTAAAGAAAAATCGGTGAAGGTCATTGAAAGAATCATATTCAAGAAGAGCAATGAAATATGGAAGTGTGATATTATTGCTCCAAACCCTCTAGATAATGTGAAGGTTGAGCCCGAGCTAATGGAGAAGAAATGGAATATTCTTCAAGCAATGAAAAATGTAGATGAAGCTCTGACTCTTCCGTCTGGATCACTGCAACAAGGAGAGATAAGGGAGGCAGTTGGTGTTCCAGGAAGAGATAGTGTATACTGGATACACGCATATGTCGATGACACAGCTGATGCCTTGGCATTCATAAACGCAGACCAGAATCAAACACTCTTGCATATGAGTAGAACATGGCTGTTACAGACTCAAGATGCTGCATTTCTGGAGAGAGTTTTATATGTGTTCAAATGGAGCGAAGTGGAGAATGAGTATGTGGAAGAAAAGCAGAGACTCATGAGTTACTTGTCTGAGGTAGTGGTGAAAAAGAAGCGGATGGAGCGAGATGCGGCTAGTGTCCACAATACTAACCGTGTCAAGGGCTACCCCAAAATGATCTATTGTCAGTTTAAAGCTGATAAAGCACATTGGAAACCTCAGCTCATAATGAAGAACTTTGAGGACATTCCAAAGATCAGGACTACTCAGGAAGTGGACAAACTCAGAAGGCTTTTCAAACATCCTTATCCAGAGCCAAAGAATCCTCTAAAAATGGAAGCAGTAAGTTTATTGAATGCTAGGTGGAAGCAGCTTCATGATCCAGTAATATTAGAAAGAACAGCGGCAGAAAGAGAAGCACAGAGAGCGGAAAGAGGAAAAGCGCCAAGCTGCTGAAGCTAGGAAGAGGAAACGGAATTAGGATTAAAGGTCAGAGTGGTGTGAACTTGAAGTTGGAAAAACTTCATGTCTCTTTAACTCACTTGAGGAAAATTCACCTCAGAGTGGATCCAATAAGGTGATATAAGTTTGACTAAAAGGTATGAAATAATCCAGGTGATAGGAATTACTCAAATGATCTTTAATTCGAAGTTCGAATTCTGTTTCTAGTTTAAGTTCTTTGTATTATTTTCCAAGTACATTTCAATTGTAAATTATTCAAGACTTTAATGTTAGTTATCTTTTCTCGTCTCATTATTTAGTTGAGTTATCCTTCATT
The DNA here is from genome assembly GCA_036435485.1 of Saposhnikovia divaricata. Classification (NCBI taxonomy): domain Eukaryota; kingdom Viridiplantae; phylum Streptophyta; class Magnoliopsida; order Apiales; family Apiaceae; genus Saposhnikovia; species Saposhnikovia divaricata. Next base: position 197,173,252 of record CM071594.1, read on the forward strand.
AATTTGAATGTCATTGTTAGACAGTCAAATAGGGGGAGATTGAAAGGCAGAGTGTGTAAACTTGTAACACTATAACTAATGTAACTCAACTAAAGGAAAAGATACTTAACCAGAAGACAATCAAGAACAAGAAGCCACAAAGAAATCAACATTAAATGAAGACAAGGTAATTGATACAATTCAACATGTTAACTATGATCAAGCCAATAAGAAATCATTGAGAGAAGTTCAAGTCAAAGTTGTTCATGCCTCAGTGATTTGAAAAGCCAAGAATCAAGATCATAACTATCAGTATCAATAAGACAAATTGATTTCAAGTGAACAAGAAGGAAAGCTAACATTGGAAAGCCACATTACTAATTGAATATGGTAATTTATTCAAGAAGCAAAAACACTATCAAGACTAGTCAGTTATGAACCAGACCAGTGCATCAAGTGTCAGGACATTGATAGCAAATTTATGTCAGTAATAAAGATCCATGTTCAAGAGCTTGGTGAAGAATAAAGAAGACATGAAGATATCACAAGTTCAAGATGTGCATTGAAGTTTCAAGTTGAAGACCAGAATATTTTCTAAGTACTAAATATTCTAGATGACCAAGTAGAATATTTCTAAGTAGAAGTTCTACTTAGAAATTCGAGATGGCTAAGTAGAAATTCTCAAGTAGAAGTTCTACTTAGAGTGCAGTTTCAACATGACACATGGCATCTTCTAATTGGCAGATTTCCAAGCTTTCAAGATAAGACAAGATTTATGTGGACATCATTGGGCCACGTATATCTTAGTCTTTGAAGACTACAGGACATAGATTACATGTAGTATAAATAGAAGTACTTGTGTAATGTTTTATGAGAGCAATTCTTGAGAGAAACACATGTAAAAAAAAAAGAGTGTATTCACAGAGCTTAGTATCATTCACTACTCTCTGAACTTCTGTTATACTTTGTAATGAATGTTGTAGCAACCACTTCAAATTATATATAAGACATATATTCCTTGAATCTGTGTGTTCATTTATTGCATCGTATTTATTGCTTATCAAATTCGAAAAGTTGTATTCACCCCCCCTCTACAACACATTTGGACCTAACACTACAAGAAATTGCAAACTCAAATGTCTATCATGATGATGCATTCTAGGAGTTTTTGAAAGTCTCAAAAGAACAGGCTGGTAACACTCAATTGTATCTAAGGAGCTTGAAGGATCAGATCGATTACTTCACTGTGGTACCTAGAAAAGTTGATAGCTCATGGCTCAAGGAAGTAATGATGGTAGCAAAATCCAGAATCTGGCATCTAACCTACAAAACTCTACAAGCCTTGAAACATTCAGAGATAGATGCATTGATTGAGCTAATAGAGAAGAGGAATGTAAATGAAAACAATAAGAGTCTGTATGATGACTTGAGGAATGGCCAACCTTCAAGGCTGCCAGAAGTGATTAAGAAACCATGGACAATCATCTATCAGTCTGGCACCAGAATTGAAGAGATTAAACAATTGGTCATTCCCAATGATCTCACTTCTCGAAATCACAGACTCATTATTTCCATTATTTATCTACTGCAAAAGAAGAAGGGGACAAGTACTGCTGAAGAGATAGAGGCACTGCACATTCTCAGATCATACATTGCAACTGGTGTAATTCCAGAAATGGCCAAGCCAAGGAGGAATAAGGATGATGAAGATGAAGACAAGAGTGATGGGAGGAGAAGTCATCACAGGAGTGATAAGGGGGATGAGGATAAGAAGAAGAAGAAAGATAGCAAGGATAAGAAGGATGATGACCAAGGCATTGCTAGCAGTAATCTCACCACAACACAAGACTCTAAGTCTAGGGTGAATGCTGTTAGTAATGACCTACCAAAATCTAATCACATGGCTTCTGCAACTGTTTTACCACCTCAAGAAGAGAAGAAGATTCAAGTCAAGAAACCATCTGTATATTTCAAAAAGCATACTGCTAATGGAATACTACAATGGTCCACAAACAAAGGTCACATGCTACTGCCAGGCAACCATGTCAAAAGGATCAAATTCAAACAAGCTGCAAGGAAACCAAAGCTATCCAAATCAAGGACTCTGACAATCTATCCAGGCTTAAAACTCCAGCCACTAGATGAAGATTTTGATGAAGACCAACTGCAATTCTTACAAGCTCAAAGAATCTATCATGTTGCCATTGTTGATAACTGCCTTGAGATCAAATATACTGATGGAAGGGAGGAGAAATTCAAACAAGGAGGATGTCAAAACTGGGGCAAGCTACATGACATAGAAAGAATCATTGCATTGTTGAGCTCAGAAGATAAGGTGGAAAGAGTATGGAAGCTGGAGCTAATTGATTTTGTGAAGATGAAGAGAGACCATGAGGAGAGAATCAGAAAAGAGTGTCTTGAGAAATGGCTAGCAAGGGAGAAAGAAATTGAGAGACTGGAGGTTGAAGCAGAAAAGCTAAGGGCAAAGGGATTGTGTAGAGTTCAGTTTAACCCCTATGTGGTGAAGTATAGGAGGAGAAATGGGAATCAGATCCACATCAGAATGAATCTACTCAACCACTATCCTACAAGCATTCTGAATTCAGTACTTGAAGATTTCAAAGACTCAATTTTGCTTGAAGAATTGGATGCTATGGCAGAAATCATAAAAGCTATGGATGAGAATACAAGGAAGGAGAAAGAAATAAGACAGAAAGCATATGATGATTTGCAAGCCAAGGCTATGGGAAGGGAAACAAATGACAATGGCTAGTACTTCATCATAGGCTGTAAGATTACTCATCATGTAGTTCTATCCACATTGCTAATCGAAATTCATACATGTACTGTCAAGTTTTTATCTTTATGTATGTTAGGCTTGTTATCAGACATGAAATTGTGACTAAGGGTCTTACTCACAATTTGGGGGAGATTGTTAGTCACAGAGGCATGCCTGAATACATCTAATAACAAGCCTAAGTATGTGTAATGATATGCATTACCTACATGACCTCTTAACTGAGGGAACCTCTAGTTGTAGAGTTTTTATTTGTTCTGTACTTGTAATAGGCATCAAATTCTAGTTGTGTTACTGTACTTATAAAGTCAAGAATAATGCTTGAAAGAAGTTCCAAGGTTCATGCCTCAAGCAAGGAGATAAAGACTGCCAAATAATCACAGTTGGGATTTGAAGGAATGAAGAATTTGCCTAAGTACCAATTCGAGAAGTACATTTGTCTATTCGAGAAGTCTAGCATTCGAGAAGTCAGAGATTCGATATCTCAGAAGACACTATTCGATATCTCTGAATACACTGTTCGATATCTCATTCGATATCTCAGAGATTCGATATGTCTATTACTCTATTCGAGAACTCATGGAGTCAACAAGTCAAAGCATCATTCGAGTTCTCTAAGGGTCAACAAGTCAATGCTCTATTCGATATCCCAAGGACTAAAGAAGCTATTCGACATCTCAGGGATTCGATATGTCAAAATGCTGTATTCGATATCTCAAGGAGTCCCAGAGAAAAGAGCTATTCGAGAAGTGATTTGATATGTCAATATAACACTATTCGAGAACTCAGAGTTATCGATTAAGTCAATTCGAGTTCTCGAATCAATCACTTAGCCACTTCTCGAATACATTCTTGGAGACAAAATACTGAAGAATTGTACAAGTCAGAAACCTGCAACAAGCCAAGTCGCTTTATTTGACTATATACTATAAAGCACATTGGAAAGCCTACAAAGAAGCTTGGAGAGATAAGACAAAGGGACAAGGAGCTAAAGAAGTGGATCTGAACAGGCTTTACAAAGTCAAATCTGTAGCCGTTTGGACTCTTACTCAAATAAGATAGACATACTGGAAAGTAGTTTGTTTTACCTACCTTATTTGTAGTAAGTAGGTGCATCCATGTCTATAAGGATACAGCCTCACTTCCTTAGCAGATAAGTTTTTCAAGATACATCACAAGAAATATCTCTCTAAGAAAAACGAAGCTGAGAATACTATCATTTGTATTCACAGATTGTAGCAAAATCTTTATCTAATAAAATATTAGATTAAAGTAATATTGTGTTGTGTTTGTCTTTGTTATCTGCACTTACATATCTCACACACTCAACACATATCTTGCTGCAAAGATTCAAGAACAAAGAAAATTTCAAGAATCCATTCACCCCCCCTCTGTATTCTTTTACTGTATTCAATACTCAACAAATTATACATATTATAACTTGTGCGCATTATTTTTTTTATAATTATTTATAGACCTACCCAGCTAAATAAATTTTATAGAAAATTTTCTTATATTTTTTAAATGGAGAAAATAATTATTATTTCGAGATAAATTGTTTTGGTCATAATCTCATATATGAAATGCATAGATAAAATAATTATTCTTTGATATCAACTATTTTGTTAACAATATCACATATGAAGTGCTCGTGGTTATTTTTGTTGTGAAATCTAATAAAAAAATGCACTAAATTAAAATTGGTTGGTCAAATTAGAATCAATTAAACTATAAGCATACTAAAAATATGAATTTTAAGAAAATTTATAAAAAATATACAAATGGGAGTTGGATTACATATCAATTATTGGTTAATAATTACATATAATATATAATTTATTTATAAGACGGTATGATAAATACGATACAAAATATAGCAAATTCATTAGCGAAATAAGAAAGATATAAAATTTTAAAAGGAAAATTTAGAACATATCCATATCTTGCACGGACTACAAAGCTAGTGATAGTTAATAGCTCTAACTCGAGAAAATAATTAAAATGTGCACTAAAAACAAAGACATGACTTGTTTGGCTTCATCAATAGCTTCTTTTGTTTTAGATTGCTAAATATTTTCTTGAGTTATTTGATCACGCTGTAGTTTGTTAATAGTATTTATAAGATCAAATAAATTGAGTTGCGCACTTAACTTCTAAAACCATCTTGTATTTTTTAGCTTCGGTTGGGGGTTGTTTTTCTTTAGTGTCATTTATATGTCATCTTCGAATGTCTTGGTTAAACGTGTATTTCAGGACACACAAATCTGTTTAGAATTTTACCAGGACCGGCCGACCAGCTCTATAGTCAACACCGGCATGTAAATCTGTTAACCGTAAAATTGGTAAAATATTAGTTCTGTTATAATAATGAATTTTTCCTACTTTTTTTTTATTTAAGAATTCAAGATGTAAAATAAAAAGTATTATTCACTTGGAATTTTCAATCATAATGACATTACTAAAGTCTTGTTTTTGAAATATTTTAACAGAGTTCGCAGGAGCCTTAATTCTTCCACCTCTCTCACTCCCATAGTCCCATGGGTTGTTTTAGGTGGAAAAGTATTTTAACGGAGTCCGCAAGAGCCTTCCTCCACCTCTCACTCCCATGTTTTAGGGGTCTACCATGTTGATTTTATAAGAAATAGTTTAAAAGGACACACACTGTATGTGTGTTATTAGATACAGCTAGAAACGAATACAAGCACACAAACAAGTGGTGGGTGACGCTTGCATCAACTTATGCAGTAGTTGATGAGTGGAGTTACAGTCATTTCATTCCCCACAATTTCCAGGAGTTTCAACAAGCAACTCTAGCTATCTTTTTTATACTTGGGCACTGTAATTGTGATGACAAATGCTTTGGTGTTTAAACAAATTCATTTGATATTCAAATTGAGTTTCTTATGTATCCAAAGTTTTAATGATAGATCCAAGTGTATACAATTCATATTAGATGCTGTTACGAATATACCAGTCAATTTTTTTTATCTACTAAAATTATACAAGAACTCTAAATACACTGATTTGGCCCAGAAAACACAAAAAGCAACCTTCTTCGTATGGCCAAGAAAAGAATGATTTTCTTAGGGACTGACCTGAATCTTTGCCCCCAACTCGCTTGGAGGGTGACGATTCAAGTTATTGCACTTTAGATTAGAATATAGCAGGGATGTTGATGTCGATGTTCATGATATTACATCAAAGTTATTGAGTGTAACAGAGTACTTCATGGGTCCAAATAATATGGCTCTTCAGTGTTTTGTAGGAGCAAATTCAGTTTTTCTATTTCACAAACACGCATGTTACATGTAGGTATGTATATTTTTTAAGATTCGGTTCGACTCGACTCGCTTATGATCCTACATGTTATATATATGTTTGCTCATTCTTTTAGTTAGGGAAGGAGAGTGATCATTTAAAAAGAGGCCATAAAAATGAAAATGAGCATAATTGTTGATGGGAAATGGTGAATATTCATGACTGGAATGAGTAAAGATAGCGTACCAGACATGAATTTGTGAAGAACAAATTGAGTACAAGAGAAGAATTGGCACTCATTTGAAAATCTAAAGAAAAGTATGTTGGTAGGAACTAGGAAGTGATGAAATCAAACAGATAAAAAAAGAGATATATTAGTGTACAAAAAATAATTAAGATTTTATTGCATTCCACCCTTCCATTCCTACCAAACATAACCTTAGCCTATACTAACATAATCGATTGTTGACGAGTGCTGATGCATTGCTAAAAAGAAAAGAAGAACAGGTCGTTTTATTCATAAACAAAAAACAGTAGAGCACTAGCTTACATTTCACATGTACTAGTGCTGTAGATGGTTGACTATGTCATTACAAACTTGCAAAGTGATCCCGCACAACCAAGATACGTATTAAACAACAGTTTTTCAATAGTGCAAATTGAAAATACACACAATAACAATAAAAATGAGCATGGTGGTTATTTGCTCAAGACCAAACCCACCACCCCAGAGCCTCACCCTCCTCCCGATGGTGCGGCTGTGGCTCGACCCGTTCAACCTCCACAAACTCATGATAAAAGTAATTATTGCGCCCGTCACCAGTACCATCATCCTCATCTGAATGAACCTGAACAATTGACAGACATGTTGAGTAGTCATTGACGTTATCGTCGTTAGGAAAATAAGAATCTCCGCTGTCCACAAGTTGAGGCCCGTCTTCCTCCACCACCGCACTCCCACCTGTCCCCGTGCTCAGCCGATCCTCCACCTTCACTGTTACTGGTAAACCACCTCCTGCTGCTTCTTCTGGAAATACTTCGTCCGGTTTTTTATCTGGCATCGGCTCTCCTACAACTTCTTTAGCTTGCAGTTTCTCAGACAAGGATACAACCTATGAGGAATAGTATTATACGTCAAGGTTTATCATCCATGCCGACCGGAAAATATCGAATGAAATAAACCCTTTCTTTATACATATATATATATATATATATATATATATATATATATATATATATATATATATATATATATATATATATAATCTTGCAGACAATCGGACGTCCTAACCAAGAACCGTTCGAAATGAACAACTAACAAGTCACTCAAACGCTATTTCAGCTAATTATCCCAAATAAACTTTTAAACTTACTTTACGTAACAAATAATTTATCGGATTAAACAAACACGCTCTTAATCAGTCCAAAGAAGCTAGTATATGGTACTATTACATAGGAGTAAATATCAAGTAACAAAGTCTAAGAACAAGTAGTGTTGGGAAAAGGACCTGCAGAGTGAATGAATCTGGGCATATTATAAAGAACAGGGCAGAAACAGGGTGATTCGTCCATTTGTATCTGAATCATCTTTTCAAATCAATTGGTTTGTGGAGTTAAAACCAGATACTACAATTTTTCTATGACAAGAGAGTGTTGGAACCGACTGAAAGTTCAACGCATAGTGCACTTATTTTATAAGCTAATTAGGAATATTATCGGGGACCAGTTCAGTAATGTTCCAATTGACTAGACGATAAGCCAGGTGTTAGCAGATCGCGACTCCATTGTCTGTAGCCAATCCTTTTTCAAGTTATAATAAAGTACAAATTGTCTATTTGATTCTTTGATCCATGCATTCTTAATACTCACGTATATATTACTACAAAGAAATGCAGATTCATGACTAATGATGCTTATGTTTTGTCGCACCTCTTTATTATATCGAAAACTTGTTTACTTGTTATTCGTAGCACTGTAATAGTATTAAGTTATGGGATCTCCTAAATAATTTAAGGTGTCAAACATCTCTCATGAAAATTAAACGTTTCAATTAATTTTGCTTTTGTACTTAGCTCCAAAGATCCCAATTTAAAAAATAAAATAAAAAGTGAAATAACAGAAATTAACTTTGTATGGCCAGCTGCTAAACTTATGATGAATGAATTGTATACATAATACTATACCATGTGAATTTTAGTTAAGCGCTGTTAACTAGCTGTAAGTAATTAGTACCTCAGCTTTGAGCTTCTCATTGTCTTTGTGAATGGAATCATAGTCGGAGACAAGAGAGTCATAGGAGGATTTGAGGTGATCGTAGTCCCTCTCAAGTTGTTTGGTCTTCCACCTTGCACGGCGGTTCTGGAACCATACAGCCACCTGTCTCGGCTGCAGCCCAAGATTCTTGGCTAGCTGTGTTTTGCGATCCAGCTCCAGCTTGTTTTCAGTCTCGAAACTCTTCTCCAGCAAGTGCACCTTTATATGTAGTCAAATAGTAAGCAAAAACAGTTCACGACACAAGTCATGGATTTTCCATTTCACCATATTTATATGGTATGCTAGGTGATCGAATAGGTTCTGATGAGTTAAAGAAATATATGATAAGAGGATTTGATTCTAGCTGATGATATGACATGGCTGTATAAGCTAGACAAGATAGAGAAGCAGTTGGTAACTGAATATATGCTGTTTAATTATGAATAGAATCCCTAGCTAGTATTGTAGCATAGTAAATAAGTGACAAGATGTGGATGATTCAAGTCTTGTTGACATGTGTGTATCATACTATCAAAATTCTACTTGCTTTAAAGAAACTAATCTGATCAGAATTCCAGAAGTATCGAAATAAAGTATGAAGAATATAAGCACCTGCTCAGCAGTGAGGCGACGCTTCTTTTCCGGCAACTGTTCATCATAATATTCCTCGTCAAACATTTCATCTGGCGAGCTAAAAAAGGGTCTCCTTTTCGCCGTGTCCTCCATGTTAACCACTGATCTTCCCCCTACATGAATGATTACACATCAAAACTTTACATAAATTCCGAAAAATAAAGTCAAACAATTTTTTTTAAAAAAACACAGAAGGGGAATTATTTGATGAAAAACAATAAATAAAATATAGGAGCAGTAAGGAGATCTACCTCGCAAAACTGAATCACCATTCCCGAGGAACAACATGTTGCCGTTGCATGTGGGATTATTGAAGAAAAAATGGCCTGAGTCCATTCTTGATCGAAACTTGTGTGAATTTTGTTATGTATAATCAATATCCGGCAATCAAATATTAGTTTTCCGGCTTACGGAAAACTATATACAACTTAATAGTACAATAAAATTGTGTGTGTGTGTGCTTAAATGGTTTAATGAGGCAGAAAAGGGGCTGGCTAGTTTTAGAAAATCCTAATCTTATGGCGGAAGAAACTAGTACTCCATAATAACCTCGCCGGAGACTGCAACGGACAGATAAAAAATCCCATAATCCGCGCCACCTTACTCTCCCCCTTGCTTGATTCCTTTGAAACTAACTAAGCTAGCAAATATGTGTGTCTATGTATATATAGTTTAAATATAAAGATACAGTTGAGATGATTCTGAGGGGAGAATAAGGATAATAAATAACGCCGGTAGCCGGAAAATAATATTCCGGCTTTACTTCTTTGAGTGTTTGTTGAAGTGTTTTTTGCAGCTAAATTTGGAAGAAAGACGGTAGGGTACATTTTATATTTGTTTTTTGAACCCAAATGACATAGATACCCTTTGTCGTATGGGATTTGGGAAATATGAGGATTCATAACCGTAACTCCAACAAACTCTTAAATTTTTTGTTAAAAATAATATAATTAATTACCTCCTACTCATTTAGGATAAAAATTTAATACACCATCTCCAACAATCCTCTTCAAAATTCATCTCTATTTATTTCTAATCTATTTTCTAATATTATTACCCCTAAAAAGTTACTGCTACGAAATCTCCTGTATTGTGGGAAGGCACTACTAAGTACTACTTGAAGTTATGGTACCACTCAGTAACTTGAAGTTACGGTACCACTGCTTCTCTCCCTACTTTCATTTCTCTTCCCCACCGCCTGTTTCTTGTTTACACACACAGGCATACATACACACGCACACACAGTTGTCACCTGGGTTTTGTGGTTAAATCACGTATCTAGTCAACAAAGTTGAAGTCCACTCTTATTTTAAAAAATGAAGTGAGGAGAGGAGAGAGAGTCTTAAATTTGAGGAAACAATTGAAGTTCCTAAATATTTAGAGAGGAATTAAGAGTCAGTTGAAGTGTGTTTTTGCATCAATCTATTATCTATTATATATCTAAAAAGCAAATTAATTCATAGGCTCAGTCCCTCCGAACCTCACTCTAAATATTATTAAAAATATTGTTATTCAAAAGGTTTGAACCCATGACCTTGCAAAAC
>CM071594.1:201386215-201623715 GCA_036435485.1 Saposhnikovia divaricata
ACTAAAAGAGTATGTAATTGAATATTAGTTGAAGTGTAATTAAAATAATTTGTTATTAAGTTAAATAAAATTTTTATGAATTTTTATTTATTTTTTCATTTTTGGAAGGGGTTAACAAACATTTTAGGAACCAACTAATTATAACCTGTTTTGCTTGTAATAGTATAGTATAGTATAGATTTATATATTGTTTTGGAATTTGAGTTCAAATCCATATTTGTGCTTGATAAATATTGTTGGCGTAACACGTTGTTAACGTTTATGTTTAAAAACGCACACCGGACAAACTCTTATTTTAATCCACAATCATTATTTATTATTATTATTATTATTATTAATTAAGTATGCATGCTACTTCCATACAGGAGACGAGGGCACATATGTCATTTTCACTAAACCCACACCCCCCCAACCCTTTACTCATTTTCCGCACCATCACTCACACATACACACACTCATCCCCCCTCTCTCATCTCCAGGATTCTAAAAATCGGTAACTCGGTCCGAGTACTCGGCGGCCGAGTACTCGTTTTGGACCCCTAAACCGATCCGAGTAGTGACTAATCGGATCAAAAACCGGTTTTTGCTATAACTCGGTCAAGACTCGCGTTGACTCCGAGTAATCGGGGTCAAACTCCGGTTTGACTAATTTTTTTTTTTTTTTGCTAAGTATTAAAATATAATTTTTATTGCTCAACTTATAGACTATAGTTATAATCTAGATTCGGCCCAATTAAAAGTCCTCTCTCTCAAAGATTCTATACATACACTTATATCACGTTTTAATATTATTAATAATATTAATATTATTACTTGGACACATGTACACTAAAATTAGAATATGCAAAAATTTCAGAAATCTAGTATATTTCTAAAAAAAGCTCTAAATATTATTAGTAATATTAATATTATTACTTGTTAGCAGGGTTGTAATAATATTATTAGTAATATTAATATTATTGTTAAGTTTTAAGTTTAACACATGTACACTAAAATTAGAATAAATACATATAAATTATGAGGAAAAAAGAGTTAAAAAACAATATCCGATTAGTAGTCCGAGTACTCATTCCGAGTACTCGCCGAGTTTCCGATTACTCATTTTCCTGGACCAAAACCGAGTTGGTCCGATTTCCGATTTTTACAACCTTGCTCATCTCTCTCGTTCTCTCTCTCCACTCGATTGTTGTTACTCCATTAATGGCCACTAGAATCCCATCTCACCAGCTCAGCAGTGGTCTCTATGTTTCGGGTCCACCCGAACAACCCACTAAAGAACGCACACCCACTATGGCTTCTCGTGCCGTTCCTTACACCGGCGGAGATGTTAAGAAGTCCGGCGAGCTCGGCAAGATGTTTGATATTCCGGTTATTGGGTCTGCCTCCGGGTCGGGTCCTGTTCCGGGTCATTCGCCGGTTTTGAAACCGACCCGGTTGTCTAATTCGTCTCAGCAGACTAGTGGATCGGTTAGATCCGGACCAAATTCCGGACCCGTGAGGAAAACTTCCGGGTCGGGTCCAATGGTGGCGTTGCAACCCACGGGTTTGATTACGTCGGGTCCTCTCGGGTCGGGTCCGGGTCCGGGTCGGAGGTCGGGAGGACCCGACCCGACTGTGCAGTCGGGTAAGGCGGTGTACGGACCGGCTGTGACTAGCTTGACTGAAGAAGGGAAGTTTGGGTTTAAGGTGTCGAAATTGGCAATGTGGCTGTTTTTGATATTATTGTTGATGGGGTTACTGGTGAGTGTTTTCGTGATGGTTGCTGTTAAGAAAGCTTTGATTTTGGTGATGGTGGTGGCGGTTTTCGTGCCGGTTGTGATTGTTTTCCTGTGGAATTTGGCTTGGCGGAGAAGAGGTTTGCTCGGGTTTTTGAACAAGTATCCTGATTCCGAGCTTCGAGAGGCTATTGATGGACAGTATGTCAAGGTTACTGGGGTAAACACCTCTATCCTATATTATTATTGTATGTCATGTGTGTCTGTGTGTGTTTTACGATATTGCCAACCACATTATAACTTGAAGTAGTCTGTACAGGGATCCCATTTACTTTATTGTTAGATTTTAGATATTATTACTATATATTGGTTATATGGCTGTTTTTTCTGAAGTGATTAGCCCGAAACTATGAATTTTAACTTATTGAGCAATTTTGCGTTAAATGTTTTTGTAGGATTTCTACTAGTTGATGCATAAGATGAAGCATGCCAGAATAAAATCTGTAAAATAAGGGAGAGATATTCCAGGGATTGCATTCTAAAATTTTTCTTGAGCTTATGTATATGCAGTTTATGAGGGCGGGAAAGCTATGGTTCCCGTAGTTGAGTGGAAGAAAATTTATGAAATGAGAGATTATTAAAGACAAAATGGCATTGAGACAGAGAGGTAGTTAGCAGTCCTCTTTCCTGTTTAGGGTCTCTATAATATGGCAAACCTAATATTGTTTATATAATTAAATAGGATAGCTTGTAGGTTAAATCTGGGTTATGTTGCCCAAACTAGCTTTAGGTTTTGAAAGTCTCCGATTACAAGTGGCATATAATTTTTTTGCTTTATTATAAATTTTGTCATGCTGTCTATTATAATTTCATGTATATTTATTCTATAGTAATATCTGGATCAAAGATATCCTCTCTAAAGCTTGATCAGTTGATCTAGTTCACGGCTTTTTAGATGAAACCTAGAGAATTGGGCTAAGCCAACTAGGTGTATCTTGATTCTGTGTATGCCACACCTACATCATTAGGTGCTACAAGACAATAACTGCGTTGTTGGATAATATGTTTGAGTGCTGATCCATGTGACGTTTTGTATATGAGAATAGCGACCCAAGTGCACAAAATGTCAACAATAGCATGTTGACGTGTCCTTAGGTATGGGTGTCTGATTTTCTCTCTTCACGACCGACCGATATTCAATTCTTTAGGTTTTCATGCAATACTGCATTTGGATATATAGATAGGGTAAGATATTTGGCAGTATAGAAAGAACAATTTTGTTATCATTTTTTTGGACAATCAAACCGTATAGATGAAAAGACCAAGCAAAAATAAGCGAGTAATTACTAGGTTTATATAGTTAATGTTAAAAGAGTACAGGCATGATAACGTTATAAGTTAGATTTCTTTGATATATATGGTACAGTTTAGATTTGTTAGGTTATTATGTACGATGTCAAATTTATAAATCCACTTACTATTTCGTTATCTCCCAATCCAAGCAGTTGGATCGTTTTAATAAATATAAAAAATTTGATATTAAAGTGCTAGGGGTAGAGGCCGTAGAGCAAATATCTTATTATCTATCTTGACAAGTCAAAACTCTGTACCCATATATATAACTGATACATTTTATTTGTATGTCATAAAACAGCTTCATTCACTTAAAGCCACTTCTTTCTCTTTCTCTTACATTCACATACTGGCATGAAACACATTTTATGCTGCATTATACCTTTTAATGTTCTGCATTTCATGATTAGCACTTTACCTCTAGAACAATCATGTGGCTACCTGCTCCATTGTTCTCAACAGATCTTGGAAGTCGTATGTCTATCAGTCTATGAGGCCGTTTGGGATTGCTTAAAATAAGTTACTTTTGACTTAATGGAGGTGTTTTTAACTTAAAGGAGAAAGTAAAGTTGTTTGCTTTAAGTTGAATGAATGTGTTTGGGTAATTTTACTTAAAGTTAAATGGGGGTTTAATAATTTGACTTAAAGTGAAATTTGACTTAAAAAAATTTTAAATTCATAATATTTAAACTTTACAAGAATCGTGGAAAAAAAAAACTCGATAAGTCATAAGTCAAAAGTACCTAAATGGAACTTATGACTTAAAGCAGTTTTTTAACTTAAAGCCGGTTTAAAGCCCCCATTGCCAAACACCCTCAATGTGATCTTGTAATGCTTAAGCCACTTAGTTTGAGCAAATTGTTCACTGGTTAACCGTGAGGATACTTGGACAGTTGTACAGTTTTAAATTATGAAATGGTTTTAGTACCCAATAAATTTCCCTGGGTGGTTTCTTAATGAGTTTAAGTAGAGTTAAACTTGGAATTTTTAGACTCAAGTGACGGGTGCCATCTTTAGTAAGATGTAACAGTAATGGCACTTTTAATGAACATTTTGTTGCTTAGGCTTCGGCTATGTTACTCAGACTCGGGTACGGAGTGTCGGATACGACACACATCTGAGTGTTGGATTCGGAAATCTCGAAAATGAAGGACATGGGGACACCATCCAAATTTGTGGAAGCTTCGGTTTGTTTCCGATTGTCCGTGTTCTTTTTTTTATGGAAGCTAAAGTCTGAATATAATATCATTCATCTCACCACACCCTAGCATGTGGTATAAGTCTGTAATTATTAACTACAAAAACGACTTCATGTAAAAAAAAATGTGCACAGAGATTGTGGGCTTATCAAAAATGGAAAAAGAAATTGAGTATGAGTATGTGAGAATAAAAGTTAAGCTAGAAGTGATTGTTACATAAGGTGATGATGTAGCTAAGTAGTTTCTCTCTCTGGAAATATTTTTTAAATTCTAAAGTACCCATAACTAGCAATAGTGTGTACTGTTACTGCTGTACCAATAGAAGGAACTGGGAACATGACTGTTAGATATCATGTCAGTTGGATATTAATCAATGCTCCAAGATTAAAATTCAAAACTAAGGGTTTAAGATAATCTACGGTCATCCATTATAAAAAAGGAAGTCATACTAGTGGAAAAAATGTCAGAAGGTATATGTTTATGTGAACAAGTATCATTCTGTTGTATTTTTCATGGCCATGCACATAAACTTTATCTATTGCATGCTTACTGAAATGAACTGTCATCCTGGAGAAATAGACACAGTACATGACACTACATTATTGGTTACAAAATTGTAAATGGAAAAGCATTTTACAGATCTTGTTACATCCCTATCTGAAGCATCTTGAAAATTTTATTTAACTGATCATTTGATGTGTTATTTATTTTTTTTTTTGTCATAAATTCTCATGTAGTTATATGCATGATTATGATTCTGCATGATTCAGGTCGTCACTTGCGGCAGTATTCCTCTTGAATCACCATTCCAGAAAGTACCAAGATGTGTATATGTGTCCACAGAATTACTTGAGTACCGAGGATTGGGTGGAAAATCAGCAAATCCTAGACATCACTTCTTCTCATGGGGATGTAGAAATTGGGAGGTGAATTTCTTCAACTAGTTATGTAATTTTTCCTAGTACTCTTTCTTGCTTGAACATCTAAGCCTTGAGTTTCTAAAGAGGGCTATACATAATATCAGCAGGACTTCTTGTTCTTGTTGACGGCAACCTTAAAATCTAAACTGGACGTAGGTTATGTCTCCTGTGATGCTGTCAACCAACCAACCAATTATAGTTTGTTCCCAAGAATCACTTGATATTTTTTGTCTGCTTGAATGGAATTGGGTCATAGTAATATTTAGAATTACATTTATAAGTCATATTTTTAGTGGCATGTGGCATGTCCATTGAACAGGAGTTTAGTCATTAATGAAGAAATGTTCAATACTGATGATTGGAGTCTGTTTGTCTTGCTTGCTAATCTTGCAAATATACTAGGGTAACTCAACCTCTTCCTCTTTAAACAGAAATATGTAGCCGATTTCTACATATCAGACTTCCATTCTGGGTTAAGAGCTCTGGTGAAAGCAGGCTATGGAGCTAAGGTTACGCCCTTTGTCGAATCGACAACAGTGGTTGATGTAACAAAGGACAACAAGGATTTGTCACCAAATTTTCTTAGTTGGCTATCTGACCGCAGTCTCTCAAGTGATGACCGGGTAATGCGGCTAAAAGAAGGGTAAGTGAAAGAAGGGTAAGTGAATCTTACACGTGGTCAATTAAAAAACCACAAATTATATTACTTTTATATATGTGTGTGTGTGTATATATATATATATATATATATATATATATATATATATATATAGGCTAGTGATCAAATAGAAACCTCCCTTAATATAGAAACTAGAAACCAACACTAAATATATTATATTTCATTTATTCTAAGGGCACCGCCAGGGACACCTTTACAAAAAATGTCATAAATTAACTCACCAATGTTCAGCAAAAAAAAAAAAAAGTTACTAAATAGAGGGTAGATTATTATACGTTCTTTGTATTGAGGTATTCCTAGTTTGGTTATTAGATTAGCTTGAAATGTTGTATTGGGGTTTGGTTTCTAGTTTCTATTCTAATTTGGTTTCTATTAGAGTAGGACTCTCTCTCTCTCTCTCTCTCTCTCTATCTCTCTCTCTCTCTCTCTCTCTCTCTCTATATATATATATATATATATATATATATAAATATATGAAGTTCTCTCTTCTAGGAAGGCATGTCTTGATTCTGTATTCTATATTTGACTTCCTTTCTTAACATTAATAGGATGTTCTGTAATTCAAAATGATTAAACTGTATCCTAGATATTTTTAAAACTTAAAGAATTGATCCAGATATCTCCTTGCAACAGCTATATCAAAGAAGGGAGTACTGTCAGTGTGATGGGTGTTGTACGCCGACATGATAACGTTCTTATGATTGTTTCTCCACCTGAGCCGACATCAACAGGCTGTCGATGGGCCAGGTGCCTCCTTCCAACATATGTTGAAGGTCTTATTTTGACATGTGACGAGAATCAGAACGAGGATGTCATACCTGTGTAGATATAAGAACCTATGTAGATAAATGCAGATAATCATGTTTCGAGATAGTGTTTTTGACCCATACAGGCCAGTTCATTAAACTTATGTAAATTGGCTCCCAAAGAAGTGCCGAAAGAGTAACGGTCTTACCCCGAATAGAGCTGGTCTTGTTTGAGGATCTGTAATGCTTAAGGGAAAGCTAGATGGTAATAGCATGCATTTCTTTATTTGGAAATAATAAAATAATGTACCACCATTTTGGTCATTTGTAGGTGAGTCAAATGTATAGCGACTTGCTGGTGGTTTCTTGTATGCATATATGTTAATGCTAGATTTCTTTAAATATAGTAAATAGTAGTTCTGGAGTAAAATCAGTGATCTATTAATCATGCATTCCCTACCTGATATCATGTCATTTATGCTGCAAGTCTTTTTCTTTGTATGTCTTTTGTATTCCGCTTTGAATGTAAATTTGCAATTTGCTGTAATTAACTTTGTATTTTGCATCTACATTATCTGAGTTTTTCCAGATTCGTTATTAAAGCACTGCACACTAATCACATAGTTGTCTAATCAGTAAGAGGGATGGAAAAAACAAGAATTTGACATTCTGAAATCGTTTCTATGATTCCACCAGGAAGCATGTTGCAAAAGAAAGTTAAAACTAAACCCTTGTAGGATTCCACCATTGTCAACAACCAATGTTTCTCTGGTGTCGTAACAAGAATTATCGGAAGCCAAAAAAAAAAAAAAAAAGCAGTGGCAGTTGCAATGTTTTGCTTTCTTCAAATCATTCTAGTAAATTTTCCTCCCTTGAAGGTCTTTTCTCTACTTGCAAGGTAACAAAAAAAGATTTCAAAATAGTCGTCTAGAACATTCAATCTTAATAGTCGTAAAAGCTTTTCGTATCAAACCCAAGAAACTTGCATTTGCAGGCTTAAATTTTTGAATTTTACTCATGCAAGGGTGTGCGTACGAAACCAGGAGCAACACAATTTACATGAGTATAAGGGGAAATTTTAGATGTGAAAGAAGTTACATTTTAAATATTTATTGTTTAGGGATATAGCTAAGTAAATATATCAGAATAGAGACCAACCAAATTGTTTAGAATGTATACATGCTTGAGGCATATCTGATGCAGTAACATTCATGATCGTTAACATTATTTATCAGAATCATTTGCTCTATTACCTTCGTAAGTCCAAGGAGGGTTGTTTTGGAATTGTACTGGAGAACGGAGCCGCATCATCCTTAGGAAAAACAAAAAAGGAGCAGTATTTGAGTAAACTGGAAAGAGATGTTAGGTTAGGTAACTTACACAATCGGAGATTTACAATCACCAATGCAAAGTACACACATAACCAATTGATTAATTGACAAGATCCACCAAAGCGCGGTCATGCGTTATTCAAGTATCACTTCTACTTCTATCAACAATAAGTAAAAGTAAAACAAGAACACCAAACAATATTTGACGTGGAAACACCCACGTACCAAACTTGTATTATTAATCCAATCAATAATTAATAATACATCAAAACAATAACACCTTAACGGTGTCTCAACCCCGATACTTGAGCCAACAATGCTCAAGCATCTCCCAAACAATACTTAAGACTACATCTCTTAAACTTTCACCTCATCAAACAAATATAATATGACTATGTATATATAGCCCTCCAAAACTTAGCCATCAAGACTTACCATACTTGTTCTACAAGTCTTACCATTCTTGGCACATAATTTCCCAACTTAGTGATCAAAACATACCATATATAATAATTTTCTACACATACAATTATTATCTTACCCATATATATCTTGGATCGTCCAAAAGCCCATAACATCATATTGGGTTGATACCCAACAATCCTCCCCTTCAACCCAATACCCATATTGGATTGAATGGTAAACATCAAGCAATCGACGTCCATTCGTCAACGCCTCACCTCGAACAAGAACCTCCTCTTGTTCTTCCAAACATTGAGTGTCGCTAAAACCTGTATAGTGACCCTCCAAACCACCGTTCTTCACCAAAACGATGTATCCATCTACAAAATCACGTGCATCAACCACCATGAGTGCTCTGCCGCATGTCGAGTCACCCGATCTTTGCTTTCACAATCCTTCGGTCTCCTGAAGAAAATTACTAGTATCATCCAAATAGTTCACCTGGTTGATCAAGCCATTGAAACAATTGCGATGACCTCTTCCATCTTCTTCCATCTTGAGTCCGAACACAGGATTGATCCACGGTACAAGTCAACCTTCAAACCGCACATAACTTTGTCTCATCTTAATTTAGTAGCAATCTCCTTGTCAGCAAATCCTTCATTGTACTCCGCCATACCAATTGAATCTCGAACTTTCCATCAACCTCATCCATCTCGAACCCGAACCTTGGCTCTGATACCACTTGTTAGGTTAGGGGACTTACACAATCCGAGATTCACAATCACCAATGCAAAGCACACACATAACAATTGATTAATTGACAAGATCCACCAAAGCGCGGTCACACATTATTAAAGCATCACTTCTACTTCTATCAACAATAAGTAAAAGTAAAACAAGAACACCAAACAATATTTGACGTGGAAACACCCACGTCCCAAACTTGTATTATTAATCCAATCAATAATCAATAATACATCAAAACAATAACACCTTAACGGTATCCCAACCCCGATACTTGAGCCAACAATGCTCAAGCATCTCCCAAAAAATTCTTAAGACTACATCTCTCAAGCTTTCACCTCATCAATCAAATATAATATAACTATATATATATATATATATATATATATCCCTTCAAAACTTAGCCACCAAGACTTACCATATTTGTTTTACAAGTCTTACATAAGTCTTCCAATTCTTGGCACCTAATTTCCCAACTTAGTGATCAAGACATACCATATATAATAATTGTCTACACGTACAATTATTATCTTACCCATATATATCTTGCATCGCCCAATCCCATAACATCATATTGGGTTGATACCCAACAATAGAAAGCAGAAGTAACAACTTTAGTCACTGCTAGAGCAATAGAGGAAAGAGCTTTGAAACCTTCAACGTCTTATATTCATGGACATAAGTGTTACGATTTGGAAAATGAAACTGTTTTTGTGATCACAGATCAAAGATCACTAGTCACGAAGTTACCAGTGCACATTTATTTGTATAGCAATTTATACTTAAGAGAACTTTTACCTTTATGTTGTGTTTGTTTGGGGTGAATGGAATGGAATGGAATGGAATGAGAGAAATTAAAGGAAATTAGTGAAGATTAGAGAGAAGATTTGCAAAAAATTGAGATAGTACAAATTTGTTATGATAAGAATTGTGAAGAAAATGGGGATGGTAAGGAATGGAGCATTCCTTCTCAAAATGAGATGCTTGAATTATAATATCAATTGTTAGGAATGGAATGGAGGAAAGAATGAAAATTTTGAATTTCTACTCATTTTATACTTGAAATCTCATTCCATTCCTTCCAGTTTCATTCATCCCAACCAAACACAACATTAGAAGTACACCACTTTTCACATATTCCCAAAGTTTTTAAGGACTGATTCTCCGGTGTCCAGAATGCTGCTTTAGCAGTATTGGATACCCGGATATGTATTTATATCCATATTTCTGCAACCAATATGCTAGGACACTTAAAAATAACTAAATATTGATTAGAACTGCAAATGAAAGAATAAAGATAGTTTACCTGTTTCCAGAGCGAGATTACAACAGATGCGGCTTCTAAAGCGAGACGCCCCATGATGCCAAAGCCAATGCCCTGAGCTGAAGTCGTCACAATAGCCACTTCCCCTTCAAGTCTATTCTTCGTTTTCTTTTTTGTGTAAAACTTCCTTAGACACTGACACGGTATGTATAAATCGGGAAAAGATAGACAAACAGCCTCTTGCATTTTCTCTTGGGAACCATGCCCATAAATTGTTGGAACTTAGCTACGCTATTTACCATACATGGTCTGCTGTGTGCGACGGAGAAACAACAATTTTGCCTCTTCAAGTCATGCACTCATGCCTTGTAAATACAGCTTTTGTATTTGGGGATGCTTTTCTCTGTGTTCGACAACACTATATGCATGTTCTTAACGAGTGCTTGTCTTTAAGGGTGTTAACAATTACGGAGTATAAACTGGATTTCTAAATTCATGTAAATGCATTTTCTGTAGTATTGTAAAACATTAATAATGCAGTTATCAATCTTTGAATTGTTACTCAAGAAAACAAATCATTCGATAGGACTGTAAATCAACCCTCTGGTGTGTGCGCAGAGCACTTTCCTGTGTGTATAGTTAGCTTTAGGCACATTTTAGTTCTATGTAGCTATCAGTCTACCACCAGCTATTTAGCAAATAACAGATGTGCATAAACTTCATCGGAAAGATCAATGCAGTATGATGTAGTTGACCTTTAAATACTGCTGTGTTAAATTACTCTACCAGCATGTAAAACCTGCAATAACTCTTATCACAATTCTGTATGGTATAATTTAAACAAGTTTGACACTGTTTGATAATTTTACATCTATGCTTCGATGGGGAATCACAAGACACTCTACAAGGAACACAAGGGGAATATAAAAAGCTTTCTAGAGCAGAGCAGAATGTAGTGCTACACAGCCTGGAAGGCACTCCACCAGCAACTACCAATGTTTCTCCTGTTATATAGGAAGCATCGTTAGAAGCCATAAAAGCAGTGGCAGCAGCCATGTCGTCTGTAGTTCCAAGCCGGTTAAGCAATGTTTTCCCCTCAATGGTTTTCCTCTACAAATAAACCCCAATGCAGGATCAGATCAGAAAACTTAAAAGGCCAAAATAATCTGACTAAAGACAGTTACCATAGTCTCACTCTTGGCAATAAAATCAGCGAAGTATGTGGGTACAAAACCAGGTGCAACACAATTAACTCGAGTATTAGGGGCCATCTCTGTTGCTAGCACCTACAACAGAATCAAGATTCAGGAATACGAGTAGTGTTGTACAACATATAGCGACTAGTTTCCACAAGCAATGCATCAGAATCATGTACTACCTTGGTAAGTCCTAGGAGGGCTGTTTTTGTCACCCCATACATGGCCATCGAAGGTGCCAGACTGTAGCCTTCAAGGGAGGAAATAAAAAATAACAGATGAACCTCTTGTTCAGTGTGGAGATGCATCCTTGGTAGGGAGAAAAATGTATAGGACCAAAAAAAGAGTTAGAAAAAAAAAATTAACTACAGTTACAATGAGAACACTAGTAGGCGCCAGATGGGAGAACTTCATCTAGATGTGTACAGGTAAGTGATGGATATTTTAGTGTAATTGGATTGGCTAGTTGATCAATGTAATCGTAATGTTACATCGAACAAGTCGGGAGAATGTGGAGTGCATGCTCTGTTCGAGTTCTTTATGATTTCAGAATTATTGCTTATGAGACATGTCTATTGGCATCAAACACATCTGCTAGAATGAGATGTGTCTATTGGGAAAAGTCACATCTTGAGATGTGTCTATTAGCATTGGATATGACTGTTGGAAATGGGATGTGTCTTTTGGCAAAAGACACATTTTGAGATGTGTCTATTGGCAAAAGACACATCTGTTGACATCTATATATAGGTGTGGCATTGATCATTTTCTGGATAGGTTCATTTGAAATTCACAGCAAAACACATTCTCTCTTCTTGCAGAATTTCTGACTTTATCCGATTGAATTATTTGGGTGAACCACAAATAACTTCAATCTGAAAGTGTTCACACGACTTCAGAAAAATCCAAGTAATTACCCATATTCCCTAACAGAGATTGAAGTCATTTGTTTCTGAAGATGGCGAACGCAGAATCTGCAAAAGACATGACAAGCAAGTTTGCAAAACTGGACAAGTTTGAGGGCCAGGATTTTAGAAGATGGAAGAAAAAGATGCATTTTCTGTTGACCACGCTGAAAGTTGTGTATGTTCTGAGTACCCCCATTCCAGAAGTGATCGAAAATGAAACCGCTGAACAGACTAGGAAGCGGTGCAAGTGGGAAAACGATGACTACATCTGTCGCGGCCACATCTTAAAAGGTATGTCTGATTCCCTTTTCGATATATACCAAAATGTTGAGTCAGCGAAAGAATTGTGGGATTCTCTTGAATCCAAGTACATGGCAGAAGATGCTTCTAGTAAGAAGTTTCTGGTTAGTAATTTTATGAATTATAAAATGGTCGATTCTAGACCAGTGATGGAACAATACAATGAATTGTTAAGGATTCTGGGGCAATTTGCCCAACACAATCTGAAGATGGATGAATCTATCTCAGTTTCTGGTGTTATAGACAAACTACCACCATCATGGAAGGATTTTAAACACTCCTTGAAACATAATAAAGATGATATGACTCTGGTTCAACTTGGAAGTCACTTTAGAATTGAAGAGGCTTTGAGGACTCAAGAAATTGAGAATAATCCTAAGGGAAAGAACCAAGTCGGTAACTCTTCTGTGAATATGGTTGAAGATGGTGGATCTTCCAAGAATTCTAAGAATGGCAAGGGTGATAAACGAAAGTTTAAAGGAAACAACAACAATTCTTCCAATAAAAGGCCTAAGATGGCATGTTGGAAGTGTGGCAAACCTGGACATTTCAAGAATGATTGTCGGGTTGGTAAAGGCAAGCAAGAAAAGCATATTGCTGGTCCAAGTGTATCCAAGGATCCAGAAAAGCAACAAGGTCAGATTTTAATACAGAATTATAATTCTGGTCAGAATTATGTATCACTAATATCTGAGGCATTTTATGTGCAGGATGACAATGTTGCTTGGTGGATTGATTCAGGAGCAACGAGTCACGTATGCAAAGATCTTCGTTGGTTCATAGACTTTCAACCAATCGAAGATGGATCTATCTAAAAAAATGGGAAATGTTGCAACTGAACCGATCAAAGGACTAGGAAATGTCAAGATAGTTTTTACTTCTGGCAAATGTATATTGTTGAATAAAGTGTTGTATGTTCCTGGGATTCGGAAGAATCTCTTGTCTGGTGTTGTATTGAACAATTGTGGATATAAACAAGTTTATGAAAGTGACAAATATATATTGTCAAAACATGGCTCTTTTGTTGGCTTTGGCTATTTGTGTAATGGTATGTTTATGTTGAATGTAAATACTCCATTTATTGATGAATCTGCTTGCATGGCTTCTACTAGTACTAGCAATGATTTGAATAAATCTGAATTATGGCATGCTAGACTAGGACATGTACATTACAAAAGAATAAAGGATATGTCAAAAATGAGTCTCATACCTGCCATTGATTTAGATAATGAAAAATGCAAAACATGCATGTTAACGAAGATAACCAGAATGCCATTTAAAGAGGTTAATAGGGTGTCTGATGTTTTAGAACTAATTCATAGTGATTTGTGTGATTTCCATTCTACACCATCATTAGGAAATAAAAAGTATGTAGTTACTTTTATTGATGATGCTACTAGATATTGCTATGTATATTTATTGCATGCTAAGGATGAAGCTCTTGACTTCTTTAAAATTTATAAAGAAGAAGTAGAGCTACATCAGAGTACCATGATTAAAAATCTACGTACTGATAGAGGAGGTGAGTATTATGATCCGGTTTATTTTCAATCTACTGGTATAATACATCAAACCACGACTCCTTATACACCACAACAAAATGGTGTGGCAGAGAGAAAGAATAGGACTTTGAAAGAAATGGTTAATTCCTTGTTATCCTACTCGGGATTGAGTGAGGGTTTTTGGGGTGAGGCTATGTTAACAGCCTGTTATTTATTGAATCGAATTCCTAGCAAGAGGAATAAGATTACCCCTTATGAACTTTGGTATAAAGAGTCACCAAAATTGAGTTTTCTGAGAGTTTGGGGATGTAGAGCAGTTGTAAGACTCACTGAACCCAAAAGAAGAAACTTGGGTGAACGAGGTATAGATTGCATATTTGTTGGTTATGCTGAGCATTCCATAGCATATAGATTCTATGTGTTAGAATCTAATGACTATGTATCTGTGAACTCGATTATCGAGTCAAGGGATGCTATATTTGATGAAAACAGATTTACATCTATACCTAGACCAAGGGACATGCTTCAGAATTCTTTTAGTAGGAACTCAGTTTCTACTGAAGATGTGAATGGACCGTCTGAACCAAGGAGAAGCACTAGAGCTAGAAAAGCAAAGTCTTTTGAAGATGATTTTCATCTTTATCTAGTAGAAGGCTCTAGAGATGAAATTGAATATCAATACCAATATTGTTTTGTTATTAAGGAGGATCCAAATACATTTAGCAAAGCTATGAAATTTAGGGATGTTGCATTCTGGAAAGAAGCTATCCAAGATGAAATGGATTCTATCATGAATAATAATACTTGGGAATTGAGTGATCTGCCCCCTGGTTGTAAGCATTGGGAAACAGATGGATCTTCAAAAGGAAAATGAAGGTGGACGGTACCTTAGATAAGTTTAAAGCCAGATTGGTAATCCAAGGTTTTAGACAAAAAGAAGGGATTGATTATTTTGATACTTATGCTCCTGTTGCTAGAACCTCTACTATTAGGTTGTTAATAGCACTTGCTGCTATACACAACCTTGTCATTCACCAAATGGATGTGAAAACTGCATTCTTGAATGGTGAATTTGATGAAGAGATTTATATGAAACAACCCGAAGGGTTTGTTATGCCTGGTTGTGAAAACAAGGTGTGTAAATTGAAGAAATCAATTTATGGTCTGAAACAAGCACCGAAGGATTGGCATGATAAATTTGATATTGTGGTCTTGTCTAACGGTTATTTTCTTAACCAAGCAGACAAGTGTGTATACAGCAAATTTGATGCTTCTGGTAAAGGAGTTATAATTTGTTTATATGTGGATGACATGTTGATTTTTGGTACTGACCAAAATCAAGTGGATAAAACCAAGAAGTTCTTGTCATCTAATTTTGATATGAAAGACATGGGGGAGGCTGAGGTGATTCTTGGTATAAGAATCAAGCGTGAGAACAATGGCATTTCAATTTCTCAATCTCATTATATTGAGAAGATTCTGAAAAGATTTAACTTTAAGGATTGTTCTCCTGTTAGCACTCCTCTTGATCCTAGTATTAAACTCCTACCTAATACAGGTGTTGCAGTATCACAACTTGAATATTCAAGGGCTATTGGTAGTCTCATGTATGCCATGATAAGCACTAGGCCAGATATTGCCTATGCTGTTGGAAAGCTTAGTAGGTATACTAGCAAACCAAGTTCACATCATTGGAAAGCCTTAAGCCGAGTGTTCAAGCACTTGAAAGGAACCATGGATTATGGTTTGACATATACTGGATTTCCTTCGGTTATTGAAGGTCATTCAGATGCAAGTTGGATTTCCAATAAGGAAGATCATTCTTCCACAAGTGGATGGGTATTCCTACTTGGGGGAGGTGCTATCTCTTGGGCATCAAAGAAACAGAGTTGCATTACTGATTCAACGATGGAATCTGAATTTGTGGCATTATCAGCGGCTGGTAAAGAAGCTGAATGGTTAAGAAATCTGATTTATGAGATTCCATTGTGGCCTCAACCGATATCACCCATATCTATCAGATGTGATAGTGAGTCTGCCTTGTCTAATGCTTATAGACAAGTGTTCAAAGGCAAGTCTAGACACTTAGGTGTTAGACATAGCATGATTCGTGAGCTTATCACGCATGGCGTTATATCAGTGGAGTTTATAAGAACTCAACATAATTTAGCCGATCATCTAACCAAAGGGTTGAGTAGAGATCTTGTGCACAAGTCGGCTGTGGGGATGGGATTAAAGTCCATCGAATAACCTCTCATGTTGAGATACCCAATTCCCATCTAATATGACATTAGGTGCTGAATTCAATGTGGAAAGCTTAACATCTAGAGATTGGAACACATTAAAACATCATCCCAAGGTATGTGTTCAGACCTGCAAGTTAAGGAGGTTGAAGTTTATCTTCTTAATAGTTCTTTTGAAAAATTGCATATGCAGGTGCGAGAATAAAAGAACTACCTATTTGAGCATGAAGTTTAGCCGCTTCAAGAAGCTTGGACTTGGCTTTGATATGCTTAAGAAGGATTAGGACACTAGGCTAGTAAAACATAGTGTCGAGTAAGAACATTTGAGAATGTAAATTTATGTGTATATTATCTTCATGTATTCACTATGAATAACCAAGGTTCAATCCATAGTGACACCTTGGTATTCGAATATTTGGAATGTGTAATATACTAATGTGAAATTCAATCGTCACGATATTTCATTTATGCATAAGTTTGTTGTTTGTTGTGATTTTGTTTAGTTAATCATGGATTACGATAAAATGGGGGAGGATTGTTGGATATTTTAGTGTAATTGGATTGGCTAGTTGATCAATGTAATCGTAATGTTACATCGAACAAGTCGGGAGAATGTGGAGTGCATGCTCTGTTCGAGTTCGTTATGATTTCAGAATTATTGCTTATGAGACATGTCTATTGGCATCAAACACATCTGCTAGAATGAGATGTGTCTATTGGGAAAAGACACATCTTGAGATGTGTCTATTGGGAAAAGACACATCTTGAGATGTGTCTATTAGCATTGGACATGACTGTTGGAAATGGGATGTGTCTTTTGGCAAAAGACACATCTTGAGATGTGTCTATTGGCAAAAGACACATCTGTTGACATCTATATATAGGTGTGGCAGTGATCATTTTCTGGATAGGTTCATTTGAAATTCACAGCAAAACACATTCTCTCTTCTTGCAGAATTTCTGACTTTATCCGATTGAATTATTTGGGTGAACCACAAATAACTTCAATCTGAAAGTGTTCACACGACTTCAGAAAAATCCAAGTAATTACCCATATTCCCCAACAGTAAGTCCCCACTTAAAGTTGGGTATAGGTACCTCTTCAGAAGTGAAAAATTAGACTGGTCATTCAGAGGTTGAACATCAAATTTTGCTAATAGTTTATACATTATTATGACGTACCTGTAAAAGAAGTATAGCAGTTTTCACATTAACTTCCCATAGCTTATCAAGGACCGACTCTTTACTTTCCAAAATGGTGGCGGTAGATGGATTTGCGGCAGCATTGGACACGACCACGTCAATTTTGCCGTATTTCTACAGATAAATTAACATACAAGAATAATTTGAGCACTTGCATAAACATGTGAGTACAAAGGATGGTAAACATCTAATCAAACACAGCAACAAGACATGAGGAGAGAACTGGAGAAGGACCATGGAATTTTTTAACTATTTGATTCGACAATTACAAATAAATTGTATTACCAATAGGCAATAGCAACTAAGCGTAAAACACCTTAAAATCTACAACCTCGATGAAAGACACAAAGCTACTGCACCATGCTTCAAACTACACCAGCACCTCACACATAGTTGATAGTACACATAAACACCTAAAACCCACCGAATAAAGGCCCCCAATATCATAATTTTAAAGCAATTGGTCCAAAATATCACAACTCAAAATATTTGCCCAAAATATCACTTCAAAACAAATGATCGTGTAGCGTTTTAAGTTTTTTTTATTACTGGAAACGCTATTGCGTTTAGCGTTCTTATTGTTTTTTTATTTTTTTTATATTAAAAAGATGTAAAACGCAAGATAGATTAGCGTTTCCTGTAAACAATTTTTTAAGTAGCGTTTCCTTCCTTTGATGAGTGGTGTTGGGAGTGGCGTTGGGGAGTGGCGTTTTGGCATTTTTTTAATTTTTTTATTTTAAAAGTACTGCCCAAAGTGCTAAGTCGTGGAAATGGTGCTAAGTGGTGGAACACAATGGTGGAGAAATTTAATCCGAATGATTGTGACCTGGTCAACTGGTGGAGAAATTTGGGTCTCATTAAAATATTCAATTTTTTATTTAAATTTTTTAAATTTATCTATATTCTTTTAGGGTTCAACAATTAATTTTGGGGTTCAACATCTCCATTTTGGAAATTAGAAATATTCAGAACGATGTCTAAACCGTATACGAACTTAGGGTTTAGGATTTGGGATTTAGGGTAAACAACCCTAAAACTAGACCCTAAACCCTAACTTATCCTGATTTTTAAACGCGTTAGCGTTTAAAAATCAGGCCACCGAATTCAATTTTTTTATTAAAATTTTTAAATTTAAAAAATACAATTTTAATTAAATTTATGGGTTCAACAATTAACTTTTTGGGTTCAATGTTTCCATTTTGAGTTTTAGAAACTTTCAGAATGGCGAATAAATCGTATACGAACTTAGGATTTGGGGTTTAGGGTTGTTTACAACCCTAAACCCTAACTTATCCTGATTTTTAAACGCGTAAGCGTTTAAAAATCAGGCCGTCGGATTAAATTTTTTAATTAAAATTTTTAAATTTTATTTGTATGCCCTTGGGGTTTCAACGGTTAACTTTTGGGGTTCAACAGTTACATTTTGGGTTTAGAAATATTCGGAATGACGAATAAAATTGATCATTTAAAAAAATAAAATTTTAATTGATCATTTGATTTTCAATTTTTTAATATTGTTTGTAAATATATATTTTGAAAGAAAACAAAAAAAAAACAAGCAAACATAAATAAAACAAAAAAACAAAGAAAACGCCACATAGTCTGGCGTTGGCCGAGCAGAACACCACCTCAAACAGCGTTCTTCCCCCACCACGCTAAACAATCTAGCGTTTATAAAAAAAAAAAGGGAAAACACCCCAAAACGCGAAACGCTTTAGCGTTTTAATAAAAGAAAAAAAATAATACCCAAAACGTTACACAATGTAGCGTTTTCAGAGAAAAAAATGAAAAACGCTACACGCAACTGTGTCTTGGAGTGATATTTGGGGCCATGTTTTTTAGGTGTGATATTTTGAACCATTTTCTTTTAAATTGTGATAGATAGGACGAATCCCCAAACACACCATATACAAAAATAAAAATTAAAAAACCAATTAGATAATTAACATCTTCTTCTGATCTTTAGTGGCTCGAATGGCAACCTTGAAGAGGATATCTAGGAAAAATGAAGCCGGAGTTCTAATATCTGTTGGAAAACTATAGGGCTCACGCCAATTGTGATCCACACTTTCTGCAAACAAAATTAGAGACAACTGATGCTTGTTTCTTAATTCCCTTCCAGATTACACTGCTTTGCTTCGTACTCTTTCCACATTTTACTGCTCATTCTGATTCCGAAGTAAAATTCTCTGCAATTTGGCCTCTAAAACTGCTTAAAAATTTAGGACTTCGCCCCAAATATCCTTGGCATATGAATGAATAAAAAACAGATGATCCAAATTTTCAGGAGCTGGATTACACGAGGGAGTAAGGGACAACTATAAATTCAACCAATCTTCCAAGCAAATAACCTGCCCTGACTTATTAACTTATAACCTATTCCACGCAGCAATCCATGTGATGAATAAAGCATTAGTACTGGCTTTATTATTACATAAAACTCTTCTCCAGGGCACCTTTGCTGGCACCCCTCTAAGCTGATCATACAACTTTTTAATTGAAAACTTTCCTATCTGAATTAGAGCATTCCTTCCACCAGGTGTAACAGATACCTCAATACCGTCTATAGTTACTCTTTAACTGTTTCTCACAGGAATTTCTAATCTCTATATGATTAATTACTATACTGATAAAAACAATTACAATACTGACGACGTCCCGTAACATCTAGAAATATTATAATATAATGAAAAAATCCTATCCCCCAGGCGAGATACCGATTCAGGAGGAAAAAACACTCATTGTATGTCCAGTCTAAATCATAGAAAATCACACAAAAATAAGGCGTGTAGGGAATAAAAGAAGAAAAGTAAACTAATAGTATAGGTTTGTAGTGGAAGATCAGAAGCTTCTTGAGGTCTATGTCCAAACACTTGAGGCATAATATTAATATACGATCACATAATTTATTTGAAGAAGTTATTAATAAGAAACTATATTCATGGAGCAAATTATCGACTTTCAATTGAATTCAGGATGGTGCTTGTTAAAAAGAGGAGACAGTTTAAACACTGTTAAAACCTAAAAACTATAAAGTTTGAAATGCTACTTCCCTACTCCATTTTAGATTATGGAACTGAGGTAAAGATTTCATTCTTACTACTAGTTCAGAAGAAGCTAAAATCCAGGAGTTAAACAAGAAGCTTGCTGGACTTGTGACACATGTATGGCTTTGTTGATAGATCTAGCACTTTCCAGAATGGCTTTTGGAACTCAGACACGATTAAATACAGCGCCCAGAGGCAGCCTCTGGAGTAGCGTAAAAGCCGTGTAAATCTCACTCTCCTCAGACCCTACTTACGAGTGGGATAGCCTGAGGTTGGAAGATTTGATTTATTTTACATAACAAATTAATTTTCACCAGTGCCTGGCTATGTGATATCATACAGTGATAAAAGTGGTAGTTCTATACTTCTAGTAGTCAGTCTTTCATAACCAAATTGAGTAAACAAACAGCACTATATGAAATTGCATAAACTTTAGCACAGTGCTAGCGCTAATAACATATTCACAGTTTAAGTTCTCCTACAGAATAAACAATAGCATCTTTAATACAGAATCCTTAACCGTTCAAAAAACTAAATATTTCAACCGCAACAAAATAAACAACTAAATCATAGTCCATTAGTCCTTGAATCAGTAACAGAGATGAAAAATAAACATGGCTATCACCTGAACTGTTTTGTCAATGAGATTCTTTCGTTGTTGAGCATCTGACACATGACATACCATCCCCAACACTTCAATTCCTTGCACCTTGAGCTTTTCCACGGCCTCATCAGTCATCTACATTTTCTGTAAAACCATTACAAGGCCAACAAAGAATCACACTCACCTAAAACCATAATTACAATTCTAAAATCTCCATGTAAACATGATAAAGGTTCAAACTTTAGAATATATATAACTTATCATAAATTACACAAGACTAAGAGAATCAACAATTGCGCAAATTTTTAAAAAAACCCAGATGAAAAAATATCAATTTGAGAAATCATCCAAACAATAAAAAAAAAAAAATCTAAAATTACATTAATTTAGTCAGCAAACTAATATAAACTAAATGGCACCACGAATCAATTCAAGATTTCAATCCTACATAAATTATCATCAAATATGTCCAAGCATTGAATCCAAACAAATGCCATGAATAACCAACCAGCTGCAGCTGATCATGTCTAAAGTCAAGAAAACTTGTTGAAGAAATGATAAGAGCTTGTTCACAGCAGCTGATCATATTATAATAAACAGAAAAGGAAAGATTGAAGAAAGAAGGGACCTGTTTGCGAGAGTAGATGACAACAGAAGCACCCTCTAAGCCATCATGCTGAGCAATGGCAAAGCCTATGCCTTGAGTTGAAGCTGTCACTATCACCACTTTCCCTTCAAATCTCTTTCCCATTTCTTCCATTTACACCCCCCACAAACCAAACATACACAAATATGTCTATTTATACACATACTTAACAAGGATATTCTGTACTTACTATACTATGGCGGGCGGATCAAACAACGTTTGTCCAAGTTCATGTCCAACTTTTTTTTTAATTGGATTTTTAAAGAAAAGAACAACGTTTGTCCAAGGAATAACTTGGTGTTGATTACCAGAAAAGTACTTGCAATTTTACAAAAGAACAGAAGCTAAAACAAGTGATTAATATTAGATGTCGTTCGAAATTTACCAATTTATTTTTTGTTCATGTATATTGCTTTGACTACCCTCACACACAAGTACACAACCATTGCATATCATACTAACCAGTTTCAAATTCCAATATAAAACAAGGAATAACTGTAATCTGAAAATTGTCAACCATAATATCTCAACACCTCGTAAATACGGTTACAATAATTTCCCTTGATCTTATGAAAAATAGTTGACAAACTCAAATTGTCTTTATTTAACATGAATCACAATGTATATAGCTACAAGCAAGGAGTAATAAGGATTTTTGCACTCAAAAGATAAAGGTTCACTGGTATGGATTTCTGAAATTAGTGAGGAGGTCTGGGATGTCATGGCCAAGCATGTCGTCGATAACTTGAATCATTTTAGGCTTCACTTTATCAAATTTGTCAATACTATAAGTGCTTAAAACCTTTCGAAAGTGCTCCACATCTGGAAAATCACCTGCCGATAAGTGAAATTCTGTTTGAACCTGATTCAAGAGAATATAATATTAATTAGCAGAGCATTTAGGATTCACAAGTATATGCTACAACTATAATAGACGAAGAGTTAAACCTTTGCAAATACATCTTCAAGATTATCTATGAGGCGTTGCTGAGTCTTAGCTTTACCCATCATTGTCGGCATCTCCTTTTTCAGCTGTCTAATAATGTAGGCATGAATTTTTGCGGCTCTAGCTCGTTTAACAAACTCGTTAATCTGTAAGTCAGTACTGTTAGACTTATTTAAGAAAAAAATGTTCAACAATCACATTTGAATAATATCAAAGCATGATAAATTGGTAAAGATATCCACACATTAAATTGAGCAAAATTATAGGTCATAAACATACACGACGATCACATGCTTTCTTTGGGATGTTCATCATGTCTACAAGAAGGTCAGATTGTTCTTTCTCAAAGAGCACTTTTCCCATAGGACCAACAGCTGTTTCATCTACAGGCTTGTCATTGAATGAGCTGCATAAACCATGAAAAACATCACATATATTTTCAAATCACCAATACTATGGGCATCATTAGTGAGCTTCTACAGAACATTTTAACAAAAATCATGCTTAAAAGATGACCTTAAAAGTAAGGTTATAATACTTTCACTCTAAGACTCGAGTTTTCTTTTAGTAGGTAAGAGTCAATTATGTGCATTAACAGATTGTTAATCACTGCATAAAGATCAAAATATGGAACTATTCTATAGAACAGGGGAGTTCAACATACACTGATGCGGCTGACAACAGTATGAAATACTTGTACATAGGTGTAATTTATGCTAGCTACTTTACCAATATAAACTGTACATCAAAGATTTAAGCAAGATTAGAACTTGGAGTCATCAAATACTTGTAACATAGGTGTAATTTTTGCTAGCTACTTTACCAACATAATTGTACGTCCAGAAAACCATGTTACCCCTTTAGAGAATGTCAATCTTATCTACAACTAAACTGGATCATATGATTTTGTGATACAAACGTACACAGTGTCAGAGATAAAACTTACCCAACATAAATTTCTGCTAGCTACTTTACCAACATAATTGTACGTCCAGAAAACCATGTTACCTTTAGAGAATGTCAATCTTATCTACAACTAAACTGGATCATATGATTTTGTGATACAAACATACACAGTGTTAGAGATAAAACTTACCCAACATAAACACGCACAACTTCAGGTGTGTTTAGAACTTTTCCGAGCGACCACATTAATGCCCCATACACTCTCATCAGCTATAATTAGAAGGAACTGTTAAGCATATCCACCTAATGCAGTACTAGACTGAATGAGTTGCAAGGAAAACAAACTTACTTGTTGTGTATCAACTTGGTCGGCTTTGTTGAGGACTACACGAATCTTGTCGTCATGGCCTCGTAGAGATGAAATGACACGCTTGAATTCGTCGCTTATATCAAGTTTATGTGGATCAAAGAGAAGGAGAATAAGATCACACTTTGCAGCAAACCATGATATAGCACCTGTAAAGTCATAACTTCTTTCTGTTCTTTGTTTTTCTCCTGATAGAACACCAGGAGAATCCACAAATGAAATGTGTTCTAGTAACTGTAAATTTACGAGAAATCATTAATCTAAAAGGTTAAAATATATCAACAGGTACTAATGTGAAAAAAGAAAATTAATAACATAATATACCTCATGTGGCATCTGGGAACACTCAAATTTTGACAAAAATGCTCCACCAAAAGTTGTTAGACCACTAAATGGTAGATCAGCATGAACAGCTACTGTGTTCCCAGGTATGCTCCTCTCATCAGGCCCGGACTGTACAAAATTCAATATACATTAAACACTAAAGTACAGCTTTTGAATAGTTAATTAAACAGTAAGCAAGGTACCAAGTTATCAATGTGATCCAGATTAACAAAGACTTAAAACTAGAAATTATACCATGACGACAACAAATCGGTCAGTTGTTGGCTCAGGCCCAATGTGAGCTCCTGCACAAAAAACAAAAATGGAGTAGACAATTTAAGTTAGTATTAACATTGATTAATGTACATTAGTATCATTTACGTGAAAAAGGGAAATTGAAACATAAATAGATGTACCTGGGTAATTACATTTGAGCAAATGTTTGATAAATGTAGTTTTTCCGGTTGAGTACTGACCCAAGAGCATAACCATTGGTTTGGCATTAAAATCACTATCTGTCTGCACAGACACATCAGACATGAAGTTAGATAAAGATTTAATAACATATTTTCGTCACAAAAATCCATCATGCATGTGTTAACATTAATGTATTTCTTTTACAGTGTACTCACCAATAAGGGCAATCCAAAATCATTAAAACGGTAAGCAACTTCCAAAGGCTTTAACTTTTCAACATACAATCGTTTCAAGCCATCATTTATCGAAGTAACTGCAGGTAAAGATCCTTGGGACTTCTAAACAAAATTAAAGATTAAAACAATATGTTAGACAATATAATTTGGATCAGAAGTTTTTGATATACAAACTACATTCTAAGAATTGAAGAAAATATAAGAATATGACATATAAGACATTAGTCAAATCAGGATTTCCATAGAACTGTTTAGATTCACATGTACTAGAAAGGGATTCTGACACAATTACTACAATCGCAGAAGTAGATTATAATGATATGTAAATAAAAATGGTCATGTAAAAATATGTCAAACAACTAATCTGATTCTAATAAATTGAATTTAACCTTACCTTCTTACTGAATTTTGAGGTAAGCAGATTAAATGATGGTGATTGTTGCACATGCTTTGTTCCTACAAGGTGCTAAAACCGTCAACACACTTTCATCGAAGTAAAGAACGAGTGATACTTCACATTATTCAGCAAATGCCTATGCGCGCGCACACACACACACATAAAATTATATTTTAAAGAGAGAGCACAAACCATTCAACTCTGTTTCTCCAGTGGTTGTGGAAACCTTCTTATTCTACAATAAACGATGGGAAATGATGAAACCAATTCATTTGGAAGTTGATGTTAAAGGGACAGAAGTTCATACTTAACACTACTTACATTCAACAAAGAACTCAAACCTTCCATTATTGGGGGTTGCAGATTGTCATAGTCAACTACAAGAGAAAAAAAAATGCAGCAAGTTAGTTCTATTAAATAAAAAGCCAAATGTTATGTAATTGAAACATTTACAATTAACGTCAATGGCAACATATCACAACCTGCTTTCGAACAGCTTCATCTAACGTTGTTATGGGCAAGATTTTGCTTTAGTCAGTTTCAACAATAATGCACCAAGTACATAAGCTTCTAATAGTTAGTACTTACTACTGTAATATTTAAGAAAATAAAGACACTTCTCCCCCAACTCATAATTACGACACAATGCTAAAAATAGGACAATGGTGAAGTAGTCAACAATTATAGCTCATAACATGTTTCATTCCCTATCATTTAGCAATGATAAAAGAATATAACTTAGTCCAGGTAATTAAGTCTATGACTTATTAACTACAAAGGATATTAACTAATTGACGCTTTTTTTCTGACTGACTAAATGAGGTTCACTATACAAAATTATATATGCTTGAGAGCATGCTAAATTGCAAGTGAATATACTTGCCTTTAGTTTTGAGAAAGTCTTGCTTAAGTTCATGCCCTGCTTGTGCCAATGATATCAACTGTTACAAAGTTATCATTAGAATACATAACAAATTTTACTGGTAAACATGAAAGTATTAAGTAGAGGACTGCATATCAATTAGCAAAAGAGAAAGAACTACAGATCTAACCTGCATAGCAGTGATAAACTCATTCAAACCTAGAAAGCCTTGTCGCTTTGAATCCGCAATTGCCCAAACCTTTTGACAGAAACACGACCAATCATCCAAAATTAGAAATAATAGTACAAATAGCTTTTACCAAGAAATTAACTCCGAGCAACAAGGTTAAATTTAATAAAAAATGAACACAATCTCCATTTGAAGAACCAAGCATTGTACTAGCACTACCATGTAATAGCTGCTGCTTAATGTCTCTCTAACATAACTTTATATATAACACTAAGATGCTTCCGAATCAACCAAAATTTAAAATGAAACACTATCTCGCAAATTAAATAGGCATAGGAAATCAACCATATTTGTCATCATAATAAAGGTTATGCCAACAACACCACATCTGCTACGATTCACAATTTACAACTGAGGGATATGTCATGTGATAAACTCACCTGGCACATTCATCCACATATACTACACATTGAAACCTTCAAGCAATTTAACTAAATTTCACACTGAACTTACAATGTAAAACTTATATACACTCAAGGCTTCTTTCCGGATGTATGAATTTCGGCTCGCAAATATCCGAGACAATCACAAGTACATTACACATAAATCCAAATAACTA
This sequence comes from Saposhnikovia divaricata, assembly GCA_036435485.1. NCBI lineage: Eukaryota > Viridiplantae > Streptophyta > Magnoliopsida > Apiales > Apiaceae > Saposhnikovia > Saposhnikovia divaricata. Next base: position 201,413,485 of record CM071594.1, read on the forward strand.
CAAGTATTCAAATTAAATTGTAATACCTGAAAGAAGTTATCAATACACTAAAATGCTATATAATAATGAGGTAAAACTAATATATAATCAAATGAATATTCCAGATTTATCGACTTTGTTTACGCCAATATCAGAAACAAAAATAAGATTACAATTTCCGACATACAATACACATATCGAAACCAAAACATTACAAGCATTCAGATGAAATGTTAATACCTAAAAGATGTTATTAATACACTGAAGTGCTACATAATAACTTCTTATTCATACAATCACCGGAACAAAATAATTAACGCATAACCAAAACTTAATTGAATCACTGTGTGTGTCAGAGAGAGAGAGGGAGGGGAGGGAGGGAGGGAGGGAGATGAGAGACAGAGAGAGACCGGCGAGAGAGAGAGAGAGAGAGAGAGAGAGAGAGAGAGAGATTGCAAACCTGTTTGAGTTGTGGACGAGATAAATTGGACATGGAGAAGAACTTAGTAGTGTCGATATCGTTTCCGGATAATCGACCATCGCCATCTAAATACAAATGAACATGTTTAGATATGTATGTAAGTCTACATAGATCAAGTGATAAAAACAAGTGTACCTGAATCAGCAAAATTAAACCAGTGTTGATAGATTTGGTGATTCTGTTTTGAACAAGGAACGATCAGAGCTGATACGTTTTCCATTTCTGTGAATATCAAAACAGAGTCAAGTTTGAAAACAATTGGGGGATGGTAATAGTAGTAGGAAGATATATGCAAAAGAGTGTTTGATTTGGGGGGTTTTCAAATTTTGAAATTTGGATAACAGGGAAGTCTGTCATGGACATCTTTTATTCATTATTTCATGCTAATTAATAATTAAAAAATATTTATGCACCATAAAATACTCAAGTGTCAACAAACTTATCTTTTATTGTTAAAAAACAAACTTATCTCATAGTTTCAATTCTAATCGAGATATATGAGAACAGATAGGCATATAAGCTTAATTATTTAAAAATAAAATAAAATTAAAAAATATTTGGTTTATGTGGATGTTTTTATTTGTTTTTCACATTTAATATTTTTGTTTGCTCGAGCGATAATTTTTTTGTATAGTTAAAAAATTAAGTTTGAGAATGGATCATGAATTTGTGAGTTTAATTCGTTGAGTAGTCACTTTTATGGCTAGATTAGTACTTTTATGGATTTATAAGTCAATACAATTTAATGGTATTATTTGTTATTCATTTATCTGGTATAAATATAATTTAGATTTTTTTTAAATGTATCTAATATTTGTTTATAAAAATAATTTTTTATTAGAATGTCCGAGATGAGAGAAAACAAAGAGTTTGGGACCAATTTGCCAGGTTATAATCCTCATTCTTCTTGACCTTAACAATCTATTATCCTAAAATTCTTGATCCAGCTCTGACTATTAGTTTACGTAAATGTTTCTATTTGGTTTTCAAATAAAAATATTTGGTTTTCAAATTTGGTAAAGAATTTAATAACCTTGTTGTAAAAAATGAACTTAGTTATCCTACAAATTTCGTGAATAATTTCAGTATGCATGCATGACATCGATAGACATCCTTGTTAGACTTATACGTTTGTCTGTTTATGTTATTTTAGAAAATTTTGTATTCCGGAGAAAGAAGTGATTATTATTTAAGTTAAAATAAACAATTTACACAAATTGTATAAATTTTTATTTGATTCACTAGTTGAAATTAAAATGAATTTTACGAATTTAATTCGATCGCTGTAAAAGTTGTGGATTGTGTGTTACTTTTACTGGAGTTCGCCAAGGCTGAGTTTTGATAAAAGAGAAAAATAATAATGCTAGAATATGAGAACCCCACATGTAGATGAGTATATTCAGAGCATCTCTAAGAGTCTTTCTATTGTAGCTCTTAACTCAAAAAATGAGGAGAGAGAATAAAAATCAAGCTCCAAGAGACTCTTTAAAAAATTAAGAGCTTCTTCTCTCTCCTCTATTTTAGGAGCAACTAGTAGCTCTTAACTTAATATTTTACTAGTTGATAAAGCCGCGCTTCGCGGCGGCATTACAATATTTTTTAAAAATTCAATACATTTACGTTTATTTATAATATTAATATTAAATTTTAATAATTAAATAATCTTCTGTAATGAATAGATTTCGTGTTAAATACGATTCTTTCGATTGAGCCGCTCTCTCGTTAAAACCGAAATCCCAACTTTAACATATATTATAAAGACTTATATAATATTTTTTAACCATAAAATCGAACCGTAAAAATTAAAAAATTTATAACTTCGGTATCAAATTCTAATTGCTAATACAATCTTTTCTAGCGAGCCGTCTTCCTGTTAAATACGTTTCAAGCCGCTCTTATTTGAAACCAAAATTCTAACTTCATTATATAAAGAGAGTAAATTTCAATTTTTATATTGTTTAAACTTTCTAATATTTATGGAGTTTTAAAAGATGAAAATACATCTTATATTTTCTGTATATTATAGATATTTTTGTATTTATTTACAGTTTCCGCATGGGAATGTCTTTCTGTTATTTTAACATATAAAAAAAATTAAAATACGAAGACTTTTCGTTACGGGAATAATATTACATTTATGGATATATTTTTGTAATGCAATTATAATTAACTTGCATAAAAAAGTTAAAATAAAGGATTTCTAGGAAAAAAGATGTATAGCTTTAAAAAATCGTATAAGACATCTCCACCGTCCTCGTATTCTACTTCCAATAAAACATTTTATTTTATGTATTACTTATATATTTAAACATCTTTTATACGGTCTTATCTAATGAATCGCTTTCTTGTTAAACACGGTTATTACTATTGATCCGCTCTCTCGTTAAGACCAAAAACCTAACTTTTACGTATATTACTTGTATGATAATGTTTATCCATAAAAATCAAATCCTAAAAATAGAATAAAATTTATAACATTAATATAATATTTTAATAGCTAGTACAATCAATATATATATATATATATATATATATATATATATATATATATATATATATATATATAAAGGAGGATAGCGGAAGTTTAGGCATATAATTTAAGAAGATCGCACTTTCTATAAAATATTTAATTATATGTTTGCTCTATATATTCAAACACCTATTTTACTTCTAGTAGAACTTTTATTTATATATTTTTTTCTATAAATTCGAACTCTTATTCTCTATAAATTCGAACTCCTATTCTACTTCCAATAGAACTTTTAATCGTATGCCTTAGAAATACTTATTATAGTTCCAATAGAACTTCTAATCATATGTATTCCCTATAAATTCGAACTCTTATCCTCTATAAGTTCGAACACCTATTCTACTTCTAATATGTTAATTGATATTTTTATATTAACTTTTATTTATATATTTTTTTCTATAAATTCGAACTCTTATTCTCTATAAATTCGAACTCCTATTCTACTTCCAATAGAACTTTTAATCGTATGCCTTAAAAATACTTATTATACTTCCAATAGAACTTCTAATCATATGTATTCCCTATAAATTCGAACTCTTCTCCTCTATAAGTTCGAACACCTATTCTACTTCTAATATGTTAATTGATATTTTTATATTTATTAGTGTTTAAAATTCTAAAATTCTATAAAATTAGAAAATAGATTGAGACGATCTTAGAGCGCCACCTAAACTCCCGCTATCCTCCTTTATATATATATATATATATATATATATATATATATATATATATATATATTGATGATTAGTAAAATAGTGATTCTTCTCTCTCATCTATTGATTGTTTGTCTAAGTGGAATTGAAATATGAAAAAAATATAAAATAAAGAGCCATAAAAGAGAGCATTGTTGGAGTTGACACACAAATCAATGTAATAACTTGCTAAGAGCTTAAATGTTTATAATATATTTAGGAGTGAGCTAAGAGGCTCTTAATTAATTTTAACTTGCTAAGAGGCCCCGATATAGCTCAAACAATAGCTTCATCGGGGCATGATGAATAGGGTACCAGTAATCCAACGATGATGCATGAAGTAGGTACTTGTATTTGTATATACATTATCTTCAAAATATCGTTAAACTGTCTTTCATGAGAACAGGCGACTAAAATTTACTATTTGTTCGACTCGATTATTGGTGTAGATGCCGTATGGCTTTTTATTATTGAATTAACATTTTTTTCTTCAAAAAAAATAGTTATTGATTAAAGAATTTGACTAACATCCGGTAACATTTAATTTATTTTGTATATGTATTAAATTTTTATCTAATAAAAGGTATAATTCCTAAACTTTTATCACAAGTACTCCTATATGTTTATTTGTATTTGACGATGTTGGGCTGCAAAAACTTATTTACAATAGAGGTTTTTGATAAATATATTGTTAAAAGTAATTTTTTGCAATTTTACTTTTTTTAAGAAAAGTTATTTATAATTTTACTATCTTAATTACAATTATATTAATTTTTTTAAAAAAAATTGTAAAAATACGTAACAGTAAAACTGCGGCCAGTAACTCGTTTTTTGTCTCGTTTCTTTGTCTCTATTGGAATGTAGACTACTGGTTTTGTGGTGTTTTCTCTCGTATTTTATTGAAAATCAGGCGTATAACAGGGTTCAAGAACTCAACTGTTTTAAAGAATAAAGATAATAAAACAAGTGAAGATGGTAACAAGAATCATGTTGACCAACAGCTCACCTCCTCTCCTCACAACAATCTTAATTACACGTGAACCATCCATAAACGTCTCATTAATGTTTGTCGGAATTCTTCAAAGCTCGCCGGAATTCCTTCGAAATTCATCGGAATCTTTCGAAATTTTCTCTCCGATCTCCAACAAATCGGAGAAGACGATTAAAGACGATGGCCTTCGAAGCTCGTCATTGAGGACGGTCGGTTTGTTTGTTTTCCATGAGAGAGAGAGAGGAGGTGCGGAGAGAGAGGATAGAGATGATAGTGAAGATGTGGGTGTCTGTTTGTTTTGTGTGCCAACTGTGTTTGATTCTACTGGGACCACTTACATTCAATATATTTGGAATTAAGACAGTATATTTGCAATAAATTTGGGAAGACAGTATATTTGCAAAACAAACTAGAAAACTTACTATTTTTTATAAATTCTCTTTACAATATTGACTGCATAAACTTAGGCGTGTGCCTGCTAGGCTGCTACCTTTCTTGTTTGGACTTCAATTTTTTTACCCTTTTTTTTACTGGACCTCCGTCTTAAGACTTGTACTTATGGATCGGGTTTGGCCTATTTGGGCCTGCTCAGAGTGAATACGATTAGCAAACACACATATTCTATGAAAAATTTACATAACATGGTCAGTTAGCCACGTTTGCATTTATGTCTTCTTTTGTCTTTTCAATTTCTTAAAATATCCATATAATGAATGAATAATTATATGAAAAATATTATAGGTACCAAATTGGATACCAAAAATTGTTACTAAATGATTGTTTGATTGGTTATAATTGTAATGGATCTGCCAGGATCACCCAATTAAAATATCCTAAAATGTAAGAACCGAGAATATTAAATTTATATAATTACTATTTTTCGTAAATCGGAATAAAAATATTTTGAATTATTTTATTCCAGTTTGACAAGTTAAGGTGTAACTGTTGATTAGTATCTGAGGATATATGTTATTATTATGTGATCAAGATGAAAAATATTTTATTATAATTTATTTTAGCTTATTTTGAATTTATATAAATATTTCGATTCGGTTTGGAGGATAATTATATCGCGGAGATGAGATGGTATCGTTAGACATGAGTAAAAGGATCGAGAATGATGGTTTGGGGACCCTTTATGTGTTTCGTGATTGTATTAAACTCCAGGATAATTATCTTTAAAATTTCTCGTAATACGAGCAATCAGTTTGTTCTTATCCATTCAAAGCTAATTTCAAAGTCCCTGGGGCTTCGATTTAAAATCATTTTCATATCTATATTCGTCAAATAAATCTCAAAATTTGCCAAACTCGTATTTTATTCGTTTTATGAGTCTTATAAATTTTTAATGATCGATTGGTTATTTTTGTCAAAATGTTTTCATTCGAGTCGGACCCATAATTGATTAAAGGGATATTATGAATGGTACCCTTCTGGTATTGACTTTTACGAATGGTACCATTGCATATTTTTTACTTACGAGTGGTACCATCAAGAATTTGGTTTCTCAACAAAAATGCCCTTCCGTTAAGCAAAACGTTACTGAAACATTTAATACCTTGAAAACACTAGTCCAATACACCCATTTCCCCCTCCCTTTTGTTTCCTCTCCGTCGACCCACCTATTATTCCACCCCACCGTTGCAACACCCCATTTCTTTCAATCGCCCCACACCTTCACAATCTTCTTCACTCAACCACTACCTTCAACCCACCTCGTCCCCTTCTCGACTCCACCAATTCATCACCGTCCACTAATCCAACCTCCAACTTCCGCTCGCAGTCCACCCCCTCCTCCTTCAACCATCACCTCCTTTCTCCTACATCGTTCTCGACCATCTCCTCCTTTTTTTCTACAACACCCGTCTCCCACCTCTCCTCTACATCCCTTCTCCTCCTCACTAAACCACCTCCACCGCAGGCCCTTTCTTTCACCACCACCAGCCCTGCCAATCACCCGCCTTCTCCTCTGTTCTCCACAGCCTTCCTTCTGTTTTCCTCTCCACCCAATTAAGTACTTGATTGGCCCGAATTTGATTTCTCTTTTCCCCTCCTCGGAACCCTAACCCCTCGATCTTTACTCGCTTATCTGAATAACCCGATCTGTTTACACGACTCTATATAGTTTTTAATATTTTTTATTTTTTAATTGCTGATTATATATTAAATAAATTAAAATTATTGTTTAACTAACGTTTCATTAACTTTTTATTGACGGAGTGGCATTTTTATTGAGAAGTCAAAACATTGATGGTACCACTCGTAAGTCAAAAATATGCAGTGGTACCATTCGTAAAAGCCAATACTAGAATGGTACCATTCATAATATCCCTTGATTAAATCGGTACGTCCCGAACCGATTAAAAGTTAATTAGGGTTCCGAGCATTTCGGGAACCAAAATATTTTTCGTAACTTTATTTTGACCAATCCAATCTTATCACCTTCCCAGCCAATCAGTATCATTTCCAGCTGGCCAATCAAAATCAAGGAAATTATTTTTCAAAAATTAAAAAAATTATTTTCAAAATGAAAATTTCTTATTGTTCTTCAAGATCGAACATCAATTTGAAGGTGATCCTGGATTCCGATTTTGGCGTACAAATACTCAAATCGAAGCTCTTGGCATCTAGTTTCTGAATCCATCAACAAAATTCAGTTTTGGTAATATTTCGATTTTATATGAATTTTTATATGTTTCAGCCGAATTAGGGTTCATGTGCCAAAATTGGGGCTTTTTGATTTAGTGATTTTCTGGTTGATTTGATTGTTTGTATAGCTTCTAGGGGTCTTAAGGATCATGTGTAAGTGTTTAATTGCATCGTTAGAATGCCGGATTGTGTAGTTCGACTAAGGAGTTTTCTTGAATTTTTTAAATTAATTTTTCGAATTGTTCAGCAATTGTTCGTGTTAGTGGTTATGGGGTTTAGTTTTGTTGTGTTCTTAGCTTCATTTTGGTATCAAAAATGCAGAGTTTCGTTTAAAATTTGGTGAATTCGAAGTTTGACCGGAGCTTGAACCGAGCTCGCAGGAAAAAGTTTTTGGTTGATCGATTTCGGTTCGTTTGAACTGTTTCGATCTTGTTTTTGAGGTGTTTTCGGTTGCCCAGAAGCTAAGGCTCAGTTTAGTAGTAATTTGAAGTGCAAAGGAAGCTCGACGGAGTGTTACGGACTCACCGAAAACTGCTAGTGTCGCCGGATTCTGCAGAATTTTCGGCGATGTTCATAAAATCCACCGAGTGTTCTTGATTTGTTCTTTTCTTTTTATTTATTTTCAGCTTCTTTGATCTGTTGTGGTAATAGTGTGGTAAAAATATATGATTTTAACCTATTACTACTTACCATGGTAGTTAGTTTTAAAAAGGGAATTTACTTTTACCTTTTTGTGGTAAAAAAATTCTATTTACTTTATAATTAACTTTGATATTGTTATTTATTTTAAAGGATTAATCTTTCTTTTTAAAAATTAGAAAATCATTTCTAAAATTGAGATGTAAATTCAGAATTATTTCAGAATTAATTATTTAAATGTTTAAATTCAAAAATCTTATAATTTATTTATTTTAATTAAATGTTTACTAATTTTCAGAGATTTAGAAATAGTGGAAATTGTTTAAAAATGTAGAAAATGATTTAAAAATTCTAGAAAAATTCCTAAAAATCTAGAAAAAGATTTGCAAGCATTCAAAATATTTAGAGTCGAGTTGTATTTCAAAACAAAGCTTGTATGTTGTTTTAAAGCTGTATCTGAGGTTCAATAAACCTAGAGAACGATTTTAAAATGTTTTAAAAATATTCGAAGTCGAGTTTTATGTTAAAACAAAGGTTGAGAGTTGTTTTAAAAATATTTATGAAATTCATTAAGTGTGAAATATGTTAGTGTGGCCTCTCTAATGTGATTTAAATGACTAAGTGTTACGTGATTTACGTGCAATATGTGTTAGTGAGTCATAAAAGTGATTAATTGTTTGACTGAGTATTTAAATACTCTATTTGAATCCAGTGTGTCTGCGAGAGATGTTTAAAGTAGAAAAAGGTCAGTCAGAGATATTGATATGAGATAAAGATTGTAGAACCGAGGGGACGAGACGTATGAAAGTCAGTAGTTAAGAGAGACGTTCAGACAATTAAACGGGTTAAGCTGTAATTACCAGGCAAGTATTTCCTTTCACTTCTTGTTCAAGTGAAATTATTCTTTATTTATATTGATGATGAAACCTACCACCCCAATTATTTCTATCGAACTTGTTGATACTTGTAGTTATTATTGTTTATCCATTTACACCCCAGTACTTATATCGAACTTATCGATACCTGTTGAGATTGTTGCTCTTCATTTATTACCCCATTTATCGTGTCGAACTTGTCGACACATGTTGATCCTGAATTCTTCAATGATTCTTGGATTTTGAGTTGTTGTTCTGGAACGTGAGTTTTCCAGATTGTTTGATTGACAGAGGTTGTCGATTGTTCTGACACCTAGTGCATGGGATATAGAATTGGAATGTTTTTGGAAGTCCCTTCGGGGAGACCATATTATGGTCAACGGAAGTCCCTTCTGGGAGACCATATTCGTGGTTAGAAGTTAAGGCCAATGTGTGCCATGGATCCATTAAAGGACATTGCTGTGTGCGTTTGTCCGGGGTTAGTGCGTGACTGATTAGCAGCCTAACCTTATTGTTTTTCTTAAAAATATATAAAAACTCAATTCTAATCCATACATTGAGTTTGAATTGCTTAAAGCTTTATTACTTTGAAGCCTATGATGTTTATTCTTATTGATCAGAACTTATTACTGTTCTTGATATTTATATACATTTATACTTGCTGAGCACTGTTGGCTCACCCTTGCATTGTTGTTTTATTTCTCCAGTTTATAGAGACGAGATGAGTGGACCTTGTGGTCAGATGAGTAGTCTTGTTCCTACAGCGAGAGGTGATGTTCGAGTTGTTGACTCGGTCGGGTAGGGACTTGAGCTTTGTTAGAGGTTGGTTAATTAGTTCAACAGATGGACTTAGTTGTTAGTAATTTGTATAACAAATTTTATTTGGAGATTGGATTGTAATTATGTAATTTAATAGTTTGTTTTCATACCATAGCCTGTATGCGATCTTGGTTAATGGGTTTTCTTTTATTATGTTAAGCTTATATCCAGGTATGTATTATATTGATTGTGGTTAGTGGCCCCAAATCTGTACCCCGGATTTACGGGATGCCACATAAAATGCCAAGTAATTAGTGCCATGTCATTTGGTAACAAATTTTGGTACCCAATTTGGTAACTCTAGCACCACTCTAATTATATATAAACTCTAGTTAATGATAAGTCCTACATTTTTCATTTAATTTATTTGGTAGTTACGAACCAAATTTCATGCTCGAATTAAGTCCTCAAAATCATTCATACCGAGCTTTAAACTTAGATTCTGTAATTATAAAAAAATTCAAATAATAATACAATAGGTCGGATAACAGATGTCGCAAAAACATACAAGCGGAATCACCAATATCTCAAACCTTGCACGGGATGGGGTGTATGTTACTTAGTGTAATTAGAGCCGGCAATTTCGTACACGACACGAAAATTATTTTGGTTTGGTTTGGTTTTTTTGACAAATCGATTCGGTTCGATTACATGAAAATTGATTTTCTGTTATTCGGTTTTTCTAATTCGGAACCGAACCGACTGAATGATCAACCCTATTCACCACCATTGTTACATGCTACATCTATCTCACTCTGTTCTTTTATATATTTTTTGACTAAGTAGGTTTATATGTCTTACAATGAGTATCTGTTCTCATAAATTTTGGGATGAGCGAGAATCGAATCGAGGACCTGGAATCACAAGAGATAAGCTCTTTATCACTTGAGCAATCTCATCGCGCTCTATTCTTTTACATATTAATCATGTGTAATATTTGTTTGTTATTAGTTTTTAAAGTGTTAGTTTGTTTGTAATTTTAGTTTGTTTTGTTTAGTTTAACTGTTTATGTCATTGTTTAAATTATAAATTTTGTTATTTGTGTAATTGATTGTTGCAAATTAATTCTTTTTAAGTGTTATAAGTTTTACTGTGTAATTTTTTAAAATGTATACTCATTCATTAATTGTTTGTGTTTATAAATGTTAAGTTATAATCATTGCTTTTATTTATCCATCAATTAAAATACATAAATGTATCTATAGTTGGAAAAGCTACAGAGTCTGTGCTGATGACAAGATAAGAAAGAAAGAAATGAGAATTTGGGAAAATTAGCTATTGTATCAGAGGGAGTGTGTGGCGACAGTAAAACAAAAGCTTCTTAAATTCACTACAAACTTATTTACATATTAAACCATGTCTTTGCTGTTAAAATTAAATAAATAGACATGGGTTTTAGAATTAATAGTTTCCAACAGCCGGGACAGATAATCCAAAAAAAAAAAGCAATGTTGATTGTGCAAAATCAACAGCTGAAATCTTTCTTAAGACAAAACTAAAATTAAACAAAGAAACCTGACCTCGGGAAATGTCTAAAGAATAGCAAAGATTATTGCTGCTAATCGATAATATCCACACACACCCTAATATATGAGAAATCATTACATCGAACAACCTATATACAAAGTAAATTATTAAAAATCATCTCCTAAATTCTCAATATATATATATATATATATATATATATACTTGTTTGGAAGATCAACATAATCAATCCTGTTTCCGAGCATGACTGTAATCAGTTGTTAGAAATTGATACATCTCCTTACCTTATGGAAGTGGTGATTTAAACTACTCGGTATTTAAGGGGAGCCGTGGTAAGCTATCGGGTTTGCGTATATATACATATTAAAAGGCGGATGTGGATTAATTATCCGGATATCAATAACAGCCTCAAAGTCATGTCTTTCTCAATGGATCGTTGTTTATAAGGTTTATGGAGTTAGATATAAGTGTAATGTTCGAAGTAAGGAAAGGAATGAAGGAAGGTAAAAAGGATTGCAGCAATGTTAAACAGTTACAAATATTTGACAGATAATAGAGTTATAACCAATTAAACTACAATTAAATAAGAAATTAAATCACAGTTAAACTACACTTAATAGTTAATAATTAATGATTAATGCTAAGAGTTATTAGATATTGGATTAAGCTAGTTAGGCTAAGAGACTGTTGGGCCATACTAAGAAATTAAACTACAATTAAGTTATCCATTAACAGAGCCCAATATTGGACTTAATATTTAGGTCCAGTTAAGCTTAATGTATAGCTCTTCTCAATTATGGAATGAAATGAAAATTTGCTTTTAATTTTCTTTTCCTCTACACTTTACCATTTTTTTAGTTAGCTTGTAATTTTAGTCCTTGTAATTTAATTTCTAGATGATTACAAATTGGTATCAGAGCCAACATTTCTCGGACGTAATGAACACCAATTTTTCTACTATTAATCCATGATATTATATTGTGGCTTCCTCTCCGTATCCATTTTCTATCCCCAACTTTTATCGTCCTCCTGTCTGTTGTATATATTCCCCCCTCCAATACCACCTCATGTTTTTCACTCTCCTCAACAACCACCATATTGTACACCTTACAAACACCCCTATCCACCAGACACCAATAGAATACCTTCGTGTTCTACTAACCAACATGAAACTCAAACACATCTAAACCCAAATTTCCCTTTGACTTATCAATCCTACAACGTCCAAACCCCTTTGAGTTGTTTTATGAGTCCACCTGTCATTACAACACAATTTCCACCTGGTTTTATCTTTGAACAACAACCTGAATTAGTCACATCTCAGAAGTTCAATGAAAATCCCGAGTCAGAGATGTCGACTTCCAATGCTTTTGATGATAACTGTCAGTCTGTCACTGGATGGAGGATAAATACAATGAAATGATCCAAATCCTTGAAAATATGGGGAAGAGCCTTGCAGAATCATAAAAAATACTTAAGGGGATTTCCTTAAAGCCGGTAAGTCACTCTTCTCCTATGTTAAATCATATTTCAAATGTTGATTACCTAGTAGTGTTGGTATACTAGAGAAAACATTGGATATTGAGACTGAGGATTCAAATGACTCACAATTTCCACAACTTGATATATCTGCTCCTCACATGTTTGACGAAAGTCCTGAAAATGAATATGTTTCAATTGATAAACATCTTTACACAACTTTCTCTACTGAACAAGTTTATTTTGATGTTGATTCAACCATAGTGGAAAATAGAAAGGGTTACTGTAGAGTGTTTAATGGGAGTACTGGGAGAAATTTAAATGAAGAGAATATGATCATGAAATTGTTTAGTGAAGATAATGATGTCTTTATTGATGATAAATCTAGATCGGAAGGTATTATCAACCAGGTTTGGAAGGATTTTGTGGATGAGAAAGGGAATAAAAATATGTTTATCTATGACCCTGGTGGAGGTACATTTGATATATATTCACTTGCTATTGAGGAGACTATTTCTGGAGTTATAAAAATTATTATAAGAATGGCAAATCATTTTTTACAAGAGCGTAATAGAAAAAACAAAAAAGATATAACTGGAAATGTCAGTGCATTAAGAAGAGTGAAGACTAGTGAGTGGAAGAAGTGTTTGAAGAACACTAAGTTGGACAAGAATTATGTCCATAATGTCATGAAAAATGGAGAGTCTACTATGGGCTAAAAGGTTCCTCAACTACTGCATGAATTCCTCGATGGAAAAAAACTCGAGCATTAATTTTGATGAGACTGTTGTTTATGATGCTCTTGCTCCGGCTACAGTTTTGAGAGGCAAAGGGGAAGAGAATAGGCAAGAATGTTGTTGTGGGATCTTATAACATTGTCACTTGATGTTGAAACTACTTGTTATTTCCCAATTATACATCACAAGATTGTAGAAGGGGGGGTTGAATACAATCTTGACTAGAATTTAGAATTCTTTCCGAGTTGGTGAGGTTTTGAATTGTTTGTATAAGAACAGATAAGTAAGCCAATAAACCAAACACATTCAACACGATGTTAAAAATTTCAGGTGGGTTTTTCTGATCCACCTGAGGGTTGTATGAAGAAAATAATCTGTGTAAAATACACAGCTGCTGGTTACAATATGTTTATTAGAAAACCTAATGATCTGTATCTTATGCTCTGTGTTTTTCTTGCTTACACTATGTTGCTCATACAACATATATATATTGTATGAAGACAAGTAAAATACTCGAAATGAAAAATACATTTTTGGTATAACTTGTCGCGCACACATGCTTGAAGTGATAACCATTTCTGGAAAAGTCTTGAAGGTATTCTCTTCTTGATTTGGACAATTCCAGCCTGCTTCAAGTCCATCTATGTTGCTTTCTTTATAAGTTACTAAGTTCTTGAATTGACTTAGCTCCCAAGCCCATATGATGCTTTATGCAAAAGAATCTTTCTGATTTGAGTTTTTATCTCTTAAAAGTTGCTTTAGCAAAAAATAATCTTTTAGTAAGTCAATAAGCTTTTCTGCTTCTTGAGCTATTGTGACGCCCCTAGATCCGGGGTCAGGAATACAGGTCATCACGATCCAATTTCCATTTTTAATAACATTATATTCTTGACAGTTGAAATATAAATACTTTCTAATACTCACACAATAGACCCCACACTATAACATTACACACCAGTCATATGCTCAGAGAACAACATCCATAATAATAATAGTTTAAAGTTAAAAGAGTTATTACAACCCAGAATCTTACTTAAGTCGTGTTGCTGAATATTACTTCTAGAAGAAGCATTTCAATAACAAAAAGTTATTACACAAGCTTACACACTTGATTTACATATGTCTACTAATACCCATCCGTCCTACAAGAGCTACCTCAGGGATAGGCGCCAGCACTCTCTCAAAAGCCCTTACCCTCTTCCGGGGTGTAGTGCGAAGTATCGGCATCTGCCCTAGCTGTTATATAATTAAATAGCAAGAGTGAGCTATAATAGCTCAGCAAGATAATATTGTAAACCAGAATCAAAGTTAAAACATATATATATATATATATATATATATATATATATATATATATATATATAGGGGGCTACTCCAATACAAACCTCCTTAAAATACAAACCTACAAACCAAGCATAATCTAATATTTCAAGCTAATTTAATGACCAAACTAGGGGTACCCCAATACAAAAAATGTTTAAAATAATTGGCTCTATCCAACAAAAAAAATAAAAAAATAAAAAAATAAAAAAAATTCACTGTTCACGTGATGACGTGGCAGTGGATTTCACTGGTTAACGGTGCTTCGCACCTTCTTGTACGGCGCTTCGCGCCTTTATCATTCTAAAGTTGTAAGGAATGACAATCAATGGTAAAGGCAATAGACGATTGACGGGTGTGTCGAGAGCCTTCGGCTCTCATGACTACCTAACTCATCCGTTTACTGTCTTAAATGCTTCGCATTTCCACGACAAGTTTTTTTTTTTAATGGATAGAGCCAATTATTTTAAGTATTTTTTGTGAAGGTACCCTTGGCGGGAACCTTAGAATAAATGAAATATAATTAATTTAGTGTTGGTTTGTAGGTTTGTATTTTAAAAGTGGTTTGTATTTGAGCACTTGCCTATATATATATATATATATATATATATATATATATATATATATATATATATATATATATATATATATATATTAATAAACGGAAAGTCCACTATAATAATTAAGAAAAGAGTTAATCATTACTTATTCAATACACCATCCATGTTTCCTTTATAAACAAAAATTATATAAAATAATATAATATCAGTTTCTCTTTAAATCATATAAGATCAGTTTCTCTTCAAATCATATAATATCAGTCCATCATTTCATACCAATTTTCCTTTCACCTTTCAGTACATCAGTCTATAATCATTATCAATGTTTCCTTTAAAAGTTTTGGGGGTATCCACTGTCGCCTGATACGTTAGGACGATGATCAGTCGCCTAATCGTAGAAGGAATGGCAATCATCCCTGGAGGAAGGTTCTCCATTACATCCTCCTTCAGCATCCGTTGGGCCATAATAACATAATGAGGAAGGTTCTCCACTACTTCCTCATAAAATGATGGATGCTGGACTATGCTAAACACAGCCACTTACGCAAGTATGTTGTAATCCCCCTTTTTGTAAAATCATTATTCCATTTAAGAATTTCATTTCCATTTCCACCCTTATCCATACATATATCATTATACTTTAAATATAACTCCCTTTAAAGAAACCTGAGATCATTAACTCAAAAGACAGAAATATTCCAGATACTTTGAAATAAGTTCAGAAATATCCTCCGTATTTAATGAAGTCAAATATGATTTTAAATA
The DNA here is from genome assembly GCA_036435485.1 of Saposhnikovia divaricata. Classification (NCBI taxonomy): domain Eukaryota; kingdom Viridiplantae; phylum Streptophyta; class Magnoliopsida; order Apiales; family Apiaceae; genus Saposhnikovia; species Saposhnikovia divaricata. The sequence continues at coordinate 201,429,486 of CM071594.1, forward strand.
CATAACTATTCCATCTATTTTTAAAGTATTAAATGATAATCAAATAATATTTATTAAATCACAAATGTTTAAAGATTATAATCAATAGAATATTATAAACCATATAACCCTAGATAACAACTGATACCATTCTTTTTCATATCTCTTTAAACCATAAAGTATATTAGCTCTATCCATATTCATATCTATATCCATAATCCATATCCATATTCATATTAACTAATCTCAACAAACAGGGAATATCCCTAACCATATATGTAATAACCCTAACTTTAGAAAGACTACAGTGCCTAAATGAATAGTGATTTTGGGGAAATTATGAAAATGGTGTGTAGGTACCCCATGTTCGAAATGGATAATAAGTAAACAGAGAGCAGGTGATTAGGCGACTGATCACCGTCTTAACGTATCTGGCGCTAGCAGATATCCCTAAAACTTTTAAAGAAAGAATTGATAATGGTTTTCAGATTGATATACTGAAAAAGGAAAAATGGTATGAAAGTATGGAATTATTTTATGGTTAAAAGAGAAAGTGATTTTATATTATTTTTATATAATTTTTGTATAAAAGGAAATGGAAAGATTATATTGAGAGATTTTACTCAAATGTTATATTATCTTGAGATATTATACTGAGATGAGGTATTGATTATTATATTGTTTTAGAAAAGAAACTAATATTATATTATTCTATATGTTTTTCTTATGAACGAAAATGAAAGGTTATGTGGAGTAATTAAGGATAAATTCTTCCCTTGAATTATTATAATGAATTTTCAGTTTATTTATATATATATTTTCGGTGATGCTGGTTTACAAAATTTATCTTGCTGAGCTATTATAGCTCACTCTTGCTATTTATTTATATAACAGCAACCCGGAAGAGGGTAAAGGGGAAGTCTACCTTATGAGAGAGTATCGACACCTGTTCTCAAGGTAGTATATACTTATATATGGGTATAATAGATGGTATTATGGGATTGTAACAATAGTTTATCTTTAACTGCTATCATTTATGGATGTTGTTCTCTGAGCATATGACTGGTGTGTGTGATGATATTTGTGTGGGGTCATTTGTGTGAGTATTAAATGGTATTAAAAATAATTAAAAAGATCAAAGAGATATTACGAATAAATGGAAATTAGACCGTGATGACCTGGATCCTTGACCCCGGATCTAGGGGTGTCACAGATGGTATCAGAGCTAAGAGTCATAATGCTCGGGAACAAAAGTGATAATAATAAATATATCAATAATAATATAATTGTGAACTCCCATCGAGTTCAAGGGTGGTATATCGAATGTAGCATTTATTCTAAGTAGTGTTTATAATTTTATAGATTATTACTAATAAAAGTTTATGTTTTATTATAGGGAGAGGAGATGGAGAATGGGTGAGTTGAGTTATATTCGTGAGTGGCTAGGGATATATATATAAATGTGTTAATTGGTGATATAATTATTGAATATGGAATAATGTATATTGTACCCTAAATTTGGGTAAATAATGGAGAATATTGTTATGTACAGAATCATGCCGCCTAAACGTAATACTAGGGCAAATGTAAGGGAAAATAAGGGAGTTTAAGGTAATAGTGTAAGTAGATTGGCGAATAGACACTGATTGTTTGTGGAGATGAAAGGGTGAAACTGAGGTTGGTCGGTAAAGCCAAGATATACCTTAAGGACCAAGACAGACTGAGACATTCTGAGATTGATTTAAATGAAAAGGTTATTATGCCAAAAGTGTTAAGTTTATGTAGCACACGGGATCGATGTAAAAAAATGGAATACTTGATGTATCGGGAAGTGTACGTTAGATAACCTTGTGAGTATACAGGGTATGTTAGAATATACAATTTAGAATTATAGTTTGAAGGGTCCTTAATACCAGAGCAGTGTCAGGTCAAGATGATCAATATTACGTAAGTATATCGATTAGAAGGTTGTGTTCTATTATGGATAAAGGCAGAAAGTATTGAGCCAAGTCACGACTAGGTAAATGACGATAACTGGGAATATCAAACGATAGGTTAATGATAAATGGTGAGTGCCAAATTTAAGAAATTTTGGAAAGTACGCAGTCTAAGATATAAATGGTATTTGAGGAAAACCTTCCATTATTGGGATTTTCAATTGGCTTGAGGCTATTAACAGGAACTACTTTCAAATTTCCTAAAGCCCTGCTAAATTATGTTATTGAGTTTCAAATTTTCCTCCACCGGTGGGTAATTATTTATTAAGGGCCTGTATTTTTTTTCAAAACTTTCTAGTACCCTGGGAATGTGTTTCAAAAATGTATTTTATGTATCTTAGTCAAAATATTCTTCTAAGATTATTTTCGAAAGATGGTATTTATCATCCCGATTTAAATTTTCCTCTATATTTCTTACTTCAACTAAGAGGAACAACCATATATGTGTATACAAGGACGATCTGTCTGTGTGATAGAAAGTCGGAGGGGACGCCCTCACTTGTGTGACATACGGGTTCTTCCATCATATTGATTTCTCAAATATTCTTTTGTTTCGAATAAAAGTTATTTAAAACTTTTAATTTTATAAATTGTTCTGGGACCCTTGCTTGTTTCTGGGTTTATTTCAATTCAAAGTCTCTTAAATTCTATTAATTGTTTCGAATATAGAAGATTTCATTAATGGATGGAAGCAATGTTTATAGTATAAGTGATTATACAAGGAAACTTGAGATTCCAAGGGAAATTTCAATAAGAGATAATTAGAGCTAGAAGCGTTTCAATATAAGAGAGGAAGGAATTTCGTGAGAAGAAATGGGTATATTTGATGATTAGTAAGAGAAAAGAATATGAGGAATTTTAAGGCATACTTGAGATTTACTATTGAGGGTAAGGTGTATTTTGAGGATAGAGTCAGAATAAGGATAAACAAAAGAAGTGGGGATAATTAATGAAGGATTTCGAGGTGCAATAACTATTAGTGGGGGAAGGCCAATATTGTGACTAATACCCTAAGTAGCAGAGAGAGATTAAAGATGTTAATTATTCAAAGGATTAATCCAAAAGGTGTGAATGAGTAAAACTTGAGGTAAAGATTTTGATGAGAATAATAAAGGGAAATTACAGAGGTGGAATAAATAGTATATCATGAAGGAACTAAGGTGGATCAGCAAGATGTAAAGAGCGTATAGTGAACAATAGACATATGGGATAAGGTATCCGGAGGAAATTGCAGGTACGCTATAATTTAACCTCTTAAGTGTAAATGTTTGGTTAGGGATCGACTAAGTCAATGAATGGTGTAAATGGGCTGATAATATAGATAAGAATAATCTATCTGTGAGGAAGTAAACTATGGTGATATAAGAAAGTGAGTTATTCTCGTGTCATCCAAATCAATATCTGTTAAGAGTCAGAGAACTCTATAAAAAGGGGATTTGGGAATAATGGGGAAAGTGCAAGGATAATTCTTAGAATGAAGGGAAAGTATCTGCTCATATAAGTACGAACATGGAATATATATCATAATTGATATTTTCTTACAATTGTTTCAAGAAATATTATTATAGCTTATTTTCTGGAAAATTTTACAGAAATGATATATAAAAATGTTGGAGTATTAATATTTTATGTCATGATAGAGATTAGAATATAACCAAACCATAGTGAGATACACTACCATTCAGAAAAGGCCAATGTGGTGGCCGATACCCTTAGTTAAAAGAGAAAGGAGAGATGAGATAATATAAAATGATTAATTGAGGGAGAAGTTGTAAAAAAAGAAGATAATGAAATGACTGTTATGGATAGGCTGAATGGCATGTTGATAAATGACAAGTAGGTTATGTTGGTGTATTTTTGCGCAAACAAGATAGAGATATGTATATCATGTAGTTTTATCTTTTAACATAGATTGAAATTTTGGTGGTACTAGGAAACGACATGAGAATTAGAAAGCACCTTATGAGAAGAGAATTTTTTCATGTGATTCCGGGACGGAATCCTTTTAAGGGGGGAAGGATGTAATAACCCTAACTTTAGAAAGACTACAGTGCCTAATTGAATAGTGATTTTGGGGAAATTAGGAAAATGGTGTGTAGGTACCCTATGTTCAAAATGGATAATAAGTAAACAGAGAGCATGTACGATTAGGCGACTGATCATCGTCCTAACGTATCTGGCGCTAGCAGATATCCCCAAAACTTTTAAAGAAAGAATTGATAATGATTTTCAGATTGATATACTGAAAAAGGAAAATGGTATGAAAGTATGGAATTATTTTATGGTTAAAAGAGAAAGTGATTTTATATTATTTTTATATAATTGTTGTATAAAAGGAAATGGAAAGATTATACTGAGAGATTTTACTCAAATGTTATATTATCTTGAGATATTATACTGAGATGAGGTATTGATTATTATATTGTTTTAGAAGAGAAACTGATATTATATTATTCTATATGTTTTTCTTATGAACGAAAATGAAAGGTTATGTGGAGTAATTAAGGATAAATTCTTCCCTTGAATTATTATAGTGAATTTTCAGTTTATTTATATATATATTTTCGGTGATGCTGGTTTACAAAATTTATCTTGCTGAGTTATTATAGCTCACTCTTGCTATTTATTTATATAACAGCTAGATCAGGTGCCGAAACGTCGCAGTACAACCCGGAAGAGGGTAAAGGGGAAGTCTACCTTATGAGAGAGTATCGACACCTGTTCTCAAGGTAGTATATACTTATATATGGTTATAATAGATGGTGTTCTGGGATTGTAACAATAGTTTATCTTTAACTGCTATCATTTATGGATGTTGTTCTCTGAGCATATGACTGGTGTGTGTGATGATATTTGTGTGGGGTCATTTGTGTGAGTATTAAATTGTATTAAAAATTATTAAAAAGATCAAAGAGATATTACGAATAAATGGAAATTGGACCGTAATGACCTGGATCCTTGACCCCGGATCTAGGGGTGTCACAATATAATGATTAAGATTCACATATTATCTAGAAAAACCACTTTTCTTTAAACATAAATAGTTTATCAAAATAAGGATAAAAGAAATCTTGCCTCGATCTCTAATCCCAAGAGGAATGATCTGGTGTTCGTCTCGAGTATCTATAGAAACGAAAAGGACCACCATCAGAATATATTTCAATTAACCCTTAAATATATATATAGTAACACCCTTGACACATAATATAAGTTTAACATACTATTTATAGACCAAAAGTTCCAAGAACTTATCTATTATTAGACTCCATAAAAGTTTCAGTATTTTTCACCATTTCCTTATTAACCAATCATGACTGTAAAATTTCTCATAAATTATAAATTTTGAATTTTGACACAAGGTCAATGGGATTTGATTCACTATTCACCCTACTATATTGTCTCAAAATTCCATAACTTTTAAAGATGTTTAAGTATGGTAATTATAGCCTCAAAGTTGACACAATTGCATTTTCTCGGTTTCCGAACGAATTTCACTAAAACTCACTTTTCTCCTAAACTGTTCATTGGATTTTGACGTACTTTATATCAAACCGATCTATGAACCAAGATCTATCCTCTCATGGTCAGTTAGTACTCTGGACATAACCCTAACCGTACAGGTATGGGTGTCAAAAACAGGGCATCTTTTGGTTTAACAAAAATCGGGCATTATAACGGCTATATTTTTATACTTTCCATAATATAACTCCTCCAAATCCAACATCAAACACATATACCAAACCCTACACCATGTGGTCATCATACCAACCATGGTTACAAGCACTCACAACACCTCCATGATCCATCAAAACACTTATAAACATTTATATAACCATGATTTTATATTTTACACTAACTTATTCCAAAAACCAACCATAAACTCAAGATTCAAGCTAGGGTTTCAAGTAGTATACCTTTCTTGGGGTGTGTACAAGCCTTAATACACCTTGTATAACCTTTATATCACCTTATTATAGCTTATATCTTCCAAAGAAACCAAGAAAACTAAAGTTAGTTTCTAAGATTTACTATTCATCATCAATCTTGTAAAATTCATAACAAATCGAAAAATAAGAGTTTGGGTCTCAAATTTTTACCACATCTTGGCCTCTTCATAAGCTTTGATTTGAGATATAGATCACCAAAAACAAAGCTTCCTAGCTATGGTTTTGATTCCATTTTTCCCACTGGACAGAAGCTGTAAAGGACTAGGCAGGTTCGGTTCTTCAACTTGGGGAAGGAATTTGACTAGGCTACACTTTTTTGTTGGCCATGAAATTTTGAGATAATGATACTCATGGAGTGGAGAAGCTATGGTTAAAATTTGGTGATTTTATCATGGATAGAAATGGAGATATGAATTTTTCTTTGTGCTTGCTTCATGCTGGGCAGTTTGGGAGAGTTTTGTGTTTTGGTTTCTTTTCTCTTGGATAATGACTTGTAATGCTTATCTATACTTTTTTTATCCAAGCCTTATCCATTTTAATGTGTTGTTGGAAGCCTATTGGTCCAAGTGTTGATAGTCAAGCACCTTACTCCACTTTTATTTGCATGGAAGTCATTAGCTTTTAGCATATTGTCTCCAAGTCCTTCCTTCCCTTTTCTTATTGCACCAAGGGGCTTCCACTCTTAAATATCTTCAAATAAGCTCCTTGTCTTGTGGTTGGGCCGAAAATTGGGCCTTCCCTATGACCTTGGGCCTTCTGTTTGGGCTCCGTTCTAAGTTCTCTAGTCGTTTGATCCGTCGATTGAATTCTATGATCGTTCCAGTGGTTTCTCCTTTGTAAATCTCTTGAATATATTTTATCCTTTCCCACATCATATATTAATGTGTTAGGATGGTTCAAATCCCCAAGTAGATATTAAATCCAATATCCTTGGTATATTCTCTTTATTTAAGAATTTGCTCTCCCGGTTTCTCAAGCGTTCTCAAACTAGTTGCATTCTCTTTGCTCTAGGATTATATTCTCAATCCTCTTTCCCTCTCATAATATATCCTCCCTTAGACTTCTAATATTTATTATCCTTAACCCATGATTCGTTCACTTGATCGCTTAATCTCGTTATAAAGTCTCAGCGGTTTCTAGAACGTTCGTTTCACTGTCTCAGTAGTTTTCGTTCTAAATTCTCAAATCAAATATAATAAAATTCCAAAATATTAAATCCTCAATTCCTCAAATTTAATATCTCATTTCCAAGTGGTTCTAAATTGTTTGACAATCTAAATTCCTTTGGCATTCCCTTGACTTAATAATCCCTTGGTTTAACTTAATTTCACATGTTCCTCAAAGTATACTGTAACACCCTCACTTACCATTATTAAAAATTATACACTTTTTATAATGAATTAAACACTAATATAGGGGAAATTTTAGAAAATTCGGCATGATGTGTTCGTAAATCGAACTAACCACCTGTAATCCAACCAACCATCACTACTTCTAATCATCTTGTCCACATGCATAATAAAGTTCAAACCAAATAACTACATATAACTACTACTATCAAAGACCGCTCACAGGTCACAGTATGAAACAACATCCAACTAGCTATTACAAACCAAATCCAAACTACATATTAATATTTTACAACCCAAAAGCCAAGTGAACTGTCTAAACTGATACTACAACAATATAATATAAAATAGAGCTAACAGCGGACTACCCGTCCTATAACCTCAACTCGCTGGCTGCCTCTATGAGACTGTCCGCTCCTTCTAGACATCTTCGAATTTAACTGAAGAAAACAGGGTTAACACAAAAGTGAGCCAAGGATGCTCAGCAAGTATAATAATATATATATAAATGGAAGCATAAACTAGAATTAAATCTGCAAGTATGATTAAAATAAATGACTACCAACAATTTCAGGTGCTCGGGAAATTTGAAAATATAACATCTTATTTAAGTCAAGAAATGGAATAGAATTGGACTATTAAGCATTTTATAAATAAAACAATAATAAGGTTAGGCTGCTGATCAGTCATGCACTAACCCCGGACAAACGCACACAGCAATGTCCTTAAATGGATCCACGATCCACGACGCACATTGGCCTGAACATCTGACCACGAATCTGGTCCTCCCCAAAGGGTCTCTATTTTTTTTTTAAAAAAACAACAGTCCAATTCTATAAACTGAATGCCAGGTGTCGGAACAATCGACCACCTCGACCAGCCAAACATACTGGAATCTCACGTTCCAGGTCAACAACTCAAATCCCAAGAATGAATGAGGTCTAGTAACATCTGACCTAGATATCGATAAGTTCGATATAAAAAGGGGTATTGATTTGGAATATATCACTAGGAAGGATCAACGAGTTCAATTTTTTTCTGTTCGGGAACCGGACAACAGATATGCATATTTATTGAAATATAACTGAGCGATAATATCAACAGTAAATCAAACTAATATATTGAACAAGTTATGAAAAGCATGATTCACTTGAAAGATAAGTGAAATGGTTTACTTGCCTTAACCAGGTATTTACTGAAGTCGCAGGTTCCCTACGTCCTCAACTTTCGCCTTTCCTTTATCCTTGGGATCTACACACAATATAAACACTATTTTAGAATTCTATTTGACGTTTACTGTTTACTACCACTATTTAACCTTAATCTACCCTTGCGAATAATCCCCTAAATTCATTTATTTAATCATATATCATCATTTCATAACCTCTGATATAAGCCTTATCCATAACCAACAAACACTTATCAAATCATCAACAACTAATTAAATGTAGTTCGATTAGTATTTATACTAGTAGTACAATCATATACACATATATTCGAAAAATAATTTAAAAGTTTTTAGAAAATTTTGACCACATCCCCTTTATACGGGTGACTGCCAGTCGGAACATAACCGACACAACCATCAATATAACCATCAATCGCAATACAATCACAATCCAATAATCCATCTTGATAGTATTACTAAGCAATTATATAAATTCAGAATTTAAAACAAGAACTTAAAATTATAGCATAATTGTTAAAATTTAAACTTTTGGCTCAGAAATATCATCATTGCCAATTCCATCGACTCAATTTAATATCACTGTCGATGGGGCAAAATCCCGGTGGTACCCGAGATAGGCTTCCTACACGGGACTCTACACAAATTATTATACGATAAATTAACAATTCATTTCTCGGACTTAATTAACAAACATCACTGTAATAATCAGGAACATAATATCAGAACATACATCCATTACAATGAGATAATTGTGTACAGAACTGTCCGAACCAATACAACAGCAAACCACACTATTTCACTCACAAGTACAACCATACGTACACCCATCAACACACTGCACCTCACACACACAACCCACACGCCAACAAAAAAACATGGCACACGCCAGCACACACATGGCACACGCTACTATTACCAGCTCGGAATCGATTGTAACCAGAGGAAGAAGAAGGATTTACAGGGGTTTTCAACGGGACTATGGAGACTCTACACACACACCGCTTGATTATACACATGCACACACACAGATACCACACTCACACACACGACCGCAAAGAAGAATAGACGAAACAAGGCTCACCAGATTCGAGAGAGAGGAACAGAGCTTGTATTGAGAGGGATGAATCGAAATTATTTGAGAGAAACAAATGGAAGGTTCGAGGGCCTTGAAGAACGCGACTAAATATGAAATTGGGAAGATATGAACTGCTAATTTAGGGATTGGGTTATATTTGATCTGGGGGAAAATTTAAAAAGGCATTTTCATGTATTCTTTTAAATGAAACTCATAAAATCAATTTTTAAAATCACAATTAAATACAAAAATGGGTGGAATATTAAATTTTAAAATTTTAAAATGAAGAATGTAAAATTACGATCACCCACATATTTTTAAAATATTTTTAGGATTAAAAACGAATTAAATATGGATTTTACAAGATTGAATCCATAGAATGGAAAAATAATTTATAAAATCATTTTAAAATTCTCAAAACCAAAAAAATAATTCATCAAATATTTTTAAAAGTCATATAAACTAATAAAGTTAATAATGCAAAAGATTTCAGGATTTCTGCTAATCCCGAGGATTTTATAAAATTCACAGAAGGTAAATTTAACACGATTAAATAGGGATAAATCCCCAAAAATATAATTAAAAATACCCGGGCTTACACCTCACATATAAATCATCAACTAAGCCCACAAATATTATACCACACATACTTCACCTCCTCAACAAATTTATACGCCACATAATTCACATTTAATATTAAATAAATAATTATTATTACTAAAAATTTCTAAGGCGTTATATATACACCCTTTTCATATTCCATACTCTTTAATATCCAATACAATAGTGCTCAATTGAAATCAAACATCTTAAAAATCTATACTCAGGAATTTCTGAAATCCGTCATCGTTTCGAGTCACTCATTTTCATAGTACGACAATAATATGGTTTCTGATTATTCATTTTCTGTTTCACTTATAGGGTACCTACATACCATTTCCCTAAATCCTCAAAATCACTATTCATTTAAGCACTGTAGCATTTCTAAAGTTAGGGTTATTACAGCTATGCTTGAACTTCTTAGATAAATAAGCTAATCTTTAAGCACTTATCAAGATATCCCTTGAGTTCTTCAGTAGTAATGTAATCATGTTGGGGATTGCTTCCACTCTTATTCTTGCCCTTGAAATCGGATAAACAGTGACCGATTTCATCTTTCACTTGGAAGAGTTTGAGCCTTCAAATATCTACAATTTGACTCCCTACTTGTAACATCCTCTGTGTAATTGATCGCTGTCTATAAGTCACGGGTTGCAAAGTGATTCTGGGTTTGTCCTTCATTCGATATGTTCTGTTAGAGAACTCTCACGTAGTTTGGCTATTAACTATCTCGCAAAAAAAATAATGTACAGAGCATGAAGAAACAACAAGAAGGCTAAATTAGCCAGGAAAATAAATAGTAGGGATATTCCATTTGGTACCATTGTACTTTTGGCTTTTCAAAATGGTACCACTCAATGTTTTTTCTTCCAAATGGTACACCTAAACTTTTGACTTCAACCATCCAATAACACTCTGTTAAACAAAAGTTAATCCTACTGTTAAGTTATTACTTAAATGCGTTAAAAAAAGGAAATATATAAGCAAAATAAGAAAAAACATAGTAAAAAGAATCGGTTTAAATAAAAAAATTAAAAAGAATAATAAGTAGAACTCGCAACTCGGTTGAAAAACACTAGAGCAGTAGAATCCGGCGATGAGGCGGCGAAGAACAAAGCTACGACGGCGGCGAAGTATGCAATCAACTCGCCTCCACTTATTTTCTTATTTTGTTTATATATTTCCTTTTTGTAAATGCATTTAAATAATAACTTAACAGTATGATTAAATTTTGTTTAACGAAGTGTTATTGGATGGTTGAAGTCAAAAGTTTAGGTGTACCATTTGGAAGAAAAAACATTGAGTGGTACCATTTGCAAAAGTCAAAAGTACAATGGTACCAAATGGAATATCCCTAAATAGTAAGAAGATTAAAGTAAAAATGATTAGAATAACATTTCCATTCCAAAATGATGGTCATTACAAAATCTTGCTAATATCTTCCAACATCACGATAATACTTAATTTATCTTTGGCTAAGAAATTTCAAAACTAATGGAAAATAAGTTGTAGTGAAAAAGCGGACAACATCCCACATGGATTCATTTGGTAAGATAACTTCTTCGGATTTAGGCAACTCAATCAGATCAATTTCAATATTAGATCCTTGATGGATATCAATATTATGCTTAACCTGGACATTTTCTACAACCTTGACAAAGCCATCTTCATCTTCTTTAACCTGGGCAAAACCATCTTCTTCTGGTAAACGATTCAAATCAAAATTATCCATCTTAATAGCAGCGAAATTTACTTACAACCCGTAATGTTTAAAGTAGGTAGTAGCGCCTGTATATATATAAAGTAGTCATAGTTTCCTCTAAAAAATAAAACTTGAACTCTTTGTTTCTTTAGCTGGATTAGCAATGAGCAATCAATGTAGGAAAAAGAGTTTGTCTTGGAAAAAATAAAGTAAAAGGGTAATATTGGAAGTTTTCTTATAAAACTGTATTGGAAATTGATATGGACAACTATTGTGGGAATTTTTTTTTCTCCAAAACAAACTTGTACTTCGGGACGGAGAGAGTATTTAAATTGCAACAAGATCGTATCTTTCCCCTCTACTATATGATATCAATTTTAAATATCAAATATGCACATTCAAAATCACGAATCTAAGGCATAGTATTGTTGTAGCATTAACTTGTTAGTTAAATTAAAAAAAAAATCTATCATAGATGACCAAATGACAAGAATATGTTGAGGGCATTAGAACCCAGACCATGCCTTTTGGAATCACATGTCGCTTCTTGGCCACGCCCGTCGTCGATGCGCCAAATTGATAATAAATGTTAATGCTCTACTATGTTCGCACTTAACTACAAATGTGGAAAATGTGGTAAGTGTAACACCCCCAGATCCGGGGTCAGGGATCTGGTCGTTACGGTCTCAATTTCTATCCATAAAACCATAATAAATTTCAACCTCGTGACCCAATAATAACAACAACACACCCGTTATAGTCCCAGAGATGAAATCAGAGTAACCAAATTTTATTAATCACAAAATTGAGTTCTTACAACCCAAAGAATTACAATAAGAAATCTACACACTCTTTGCCTTCCATTTGCATATGTCATACATATAATATAAGTCTGATGAACTTAAAAGCTGGCAGTCTAGCCTATTGGTTGCTCCTACCTCAGCAATGCCAACATGACATAAGTGGGCAACCCTATGACTGCTGTCCCTGATTGCACCGAGTACTCCTTGTGCTGGCCATCAGGTCTAGCTGTTGTTGTGATATAATAATAAAGCAAGGGTGAGCAATAGCCCACCAAACAGAATATAACTGAACAGTGACAATATATAACAGTTCATAATATCTTTGAAACCATATGCCATGCATTTACGGAAATGATGCCTGTATAACTTGAAAGATGAAGTTACAAGGTAACTTAAAATATATTCAATGGAAATATCTGCTAAAGATGTGCAAGATATTATCATTTATAACAAAAGAGGAACTTGCAGGAAGAACATTGCAATTCCAGTTATGAACGCTTTTTCCAACTCTGCCAACAATAAACATGTTGCAGAAAATAATAAATTTGAATGATGAACTAATGCTGGAGTATTCACCGCGCCCGCTGTTCCAATCTCGATGATCAGTCGAAATCGTACAGCTCAAATTAGATTTAATACCGGTAGAAGGAAGAGCTGACGGTTGGGCCAAATGGGATGGACGGACACGACTCGGCCTCTTACACAACTCCTAGTTCAAATAGAATCCATGATACTGGACGTAAAGTCCTTCCCCCTTTCCCCAAGTATAACACTTGTTGATAAGACTCCACGAAGTAGTCGTATCTAGTTGGAAAGGAGAATTCACCAAATATCTTCCCAAGCTATTGCTTGTTAACGGATATCAACTTGTTCCAATAATCTTACCCCTCGAATAATGAGAAGGTAACACAACGATTCAATTGATAACCACTCAACCAAGTTGAGAGTGAAAGGAATAGTTTCAAAAGATTTATGACCGGGAAGTCACGAGATAAATAACATTTCTCAAGTAAGGTTCCCTTATAATATGAATGGTATATCTGAATGAAGAATGGAATTTTGAGAACCTTTCTTGATATAAATATTAATGATAATATGACTCTGAAATAATTTACATAATAACCGAAGGTCGAAGACAATATTTGAAGTTATTTCAGAGTATTGATAAATATTCAGAGAATATTTATTGAATCAGAAATGGTTACAGGATATTTATAACTATGAACGAACATTTAGATCGAAGTATTTCTCAGAATAATTCTTGAGTGAATATGGAGAAAATATTTATTGAATAAATAAATATTTAAATGAATATTCAAAATAATATTCATTTAATCAATAAGACTTGAAAGGAATATTTGAACTAATATTAGTTAGGCAAATAGAACTTTAGATGAATATTTAAAATAATATTCATCAATAAATATGAACTTAAATGAATATTCAAAAAGCAATATTCATTTAATGAATAATATTTTAAATGAATATCAAAATAATATTCGTTTAGTAATCCAAGCTTTAAAGGAATATTCGAAATAATATTCGATAAATGAATCGACTTTAAATGAATATTGAAAAATAATATTCATTGAATAGATAACATTCAAATAATTATTTGAAGTAATGATCGTTAAATAAATAATCTCGGGCGAATATTCAAAATAATATTCGTCACCAAATAATGGAAAATATTTACTTAAATATTTTCCCTCGAAAGTAATTACGATATAACAAGAAGTACTTACTCCCGGTCTATATTCAACGAATAAGAATCAAATGCCCTTCTTTAAGGGTCTTAGCAATATCCGGCTTATAACTGATATATAACTATCTAGCTTATAAGCTAACAATAACATTCAGGGAACAAGTATATCAATTCAACTTGAAAGTAGGCATGCATGCAATGGCATATGTATATCAGCAATCATATATATAATATTATCACAACAGCAGTTCCAAAGCATTGGAAAGTTGCCTGGTAATCCTGTAGGGGTAGTGTGCCTCGGGTCGATCCGGTGATCTATCAATTGTCACAATATCCGAGGTTAATCACTTAATATTTTGAAAGGCTAAGTATAAACTTAACTTAAGTCGACGCACGTTTTTGAATTATCTTGTTATACACCCTTTAGTGTAACTCTTTTTACTATCGACACGATCCGATACTTGTTCGTTATTACGGCATGCCATGACACTTACACTAGGTAGGTACTTATGCCACAAAAGTGCTAAGGTCGGTCGTTTACGAATCAAGATTATACCTTGAGTTTTATCGCCCGTTTTCTGAGTGATTTATGAAAGTTATCACCAAGTGTACTTTTAAGGGGTTCGTTCGCGTTTAACCTTGATTCAAACATTTTTATAAAATCGAAAAACGATCCGATCGACATGTGGTTTTCACTCACACCTTCCTTTTTATCTCTATTATTTAATTACCAAGATTCGCCACCGAATTACCCGTCTTACGAGGGTTCAATTTCCATTACAAACTTTCGATTACGGTTACAAACCACTTTTACGAATTCAGGCATATCTCCTAAACCGTAAGTCAGAATGCCTAAATTCTTGTGCCAAAACGATCTATGGCTCGAGAACTATAAGGACATGTTAATTAAGCAACAAGGTGAGACATTTAACCCTACTGTCAATTTTGGTTTCTAAAGGTTTAACGAAATTCGGGCATTACGACGGCTATAAATCAAACATTTCAAAAATAATCACATCGATACCAAGCCACACCGGGCATACCATTCATTATTCATCAAAAACTCATCTCCTAATTCAATGCTGCTGATTATATATCAAGTCCATCATACCTCTTTAAATCACAAAAATCAATTACTTAATCATGCTTAAAACATCACCAAAATCATACTAAACTAACAATCATCAAGAACAAGCATATACTTAAAATCAAGCCTAGGGTTTCAAGAGTGTTATACCTTCCTTGGGGTGTATGTGAGTCTAACAATCCTTGATCTAGTCCTTAGAACACCTTAATATGGCTTAGATCATCAAAAGAAAACAAGAACTCAAAGTTAGTTTCTTGGATTTACTATTCATCATTAATCTTGTAAAATTCATAATAATTCGAAAAATGAGAGTTTGATGCTCAAATTTTTACCACATCTTGGCCTCTTCACATGCTTTGTTTTGAGTCCTAGTTCATCAAATTTAAAGCTTCCTAGCTAGGGTTTGGAGCCCCCTTTTTCCGTTGGTCAGAAACTGTCCAGAACAGGCAGGTTGGTTTCTTCAACTTGGGGAGGCGATTTGACTAGGCTATACTCATTAGATTGCCATGAAATTTGGAACGAACCTTGACCATGGAGTGGAGAAGCTATGGTTAAAATTTGGTGATTTTAGAATGGATAGAAATTAAGATATGAATTTTTTTCTTGAGAGTGTTTCTGCTGGGCAGTTTTGAAGAAATGGAGAGAATGGAGTTTGCTTTGGCTTCTCTTGCACTAATCTAGCATAAAGTGATTTATTATGATAATATCTTGACATAAAGTAGCTTAAATAAAGGTGGTATGTCATGCATGATGTATTTGGATGGACAAATGTCTTGATCTTGTGGTAGGATGATGAAATGAAGCTAAGTACTTGGTTTGATTCTAATATTGCTAGTTCCTCTTGTAACTAACTTGGTTACTTGATATTATCCACTTGCTCATGCATGCATCTTGATCCTTGCTTGTTTCTTTGTCCGGTTATTGCTCAATTTGATTGATCGTTCGAAGGAATATCTCAAGGATTTCTAGTTAGGGTTTTACCGGAAACCTCCTTAATATTTATACTACCATTCTCATTCCTCCTTCATAATCTTTGAATTTAAATTCCTTAAATCCTCTTAATAAATTATTAAGTCTTTCGGTGTCCAGGGAAATCTCGGAGAAAATAAAAGTACTGTTTTTCAGAATCCGATAGCTTTTACATACACTTATTTTCCCCTTGGATCACTAATACGAACTCAGAAATCCGTTCTGAATACTTCTATATAGCGTCGTCTAATAATATTATCATTTTAACCAAAACACTATTCATTCTTTATTCCATCTTTATTCCTTACCTTTATAAAAATGTCTGTGTTCTCCTTTGGGCGTTCCTTAACCCTTTCACGGAACCACTGGACTACTAACAGATATTGATTTGGATGACATGAGAATATTTCCTCTACTTGGAATTTTCATATCTTATCTTTCTAGGAGATAGATTATTCTAATCTAGGTTGTCAACCCGTTGCATTCTTCCTAACATATAAACCTTGGAGTCTATATCCATGCAACACTCATTCATTAGAACTGTTACTACCTTGGAGTCGGAATCATTGTTCCTTCTTTTCTCAAAACTTAATAAAAAGTTTTAATTCTACCGAAAATTTGGGTTCTTACAGTCTCCCCTCCTTAAAAGGATTCCGTCCCGGAATCAGGTAGAAGACAATTGAGTACTTGTTGGTTATTTCACTTTCCAGTTCCCTAGTCAATCCTTAATCAATCCCAATCCTTTTTCAACACATCTTACTAGTGCTACAATACATTCTTTATCCTTTTTCATTAATCTTCGCTACATTTCGTACAATACACTATCTGGTTTATGCTCTTTCCCAGTCATATGCTATTTTCCTTATTGGTATCGGTAGTGACTTTGGTATCACTATCGCGCTGCGAATTCAGAGATAACCTCACTCGTAATTACGCATTTCCTAATCGCTTTAATCTTCGCAATCTCGATCAATATATAGAATTAGAGGAATTTAATGAGAGATCACTATGATCAATGAACATTCGTCCTATTGCATAGTTAGTACAGAAGGTGGCCAACCTTTAGTACTTGACAAGCAATTTAGACAAGTTATGGTATTCCACTTATAGTCCTATCACATAGACAGGTAGTCACGTAGCAGTACCTCCCCTCCTTAAAGGGTTGTTCTTCTCAATTTAGAAGAAGATAAATAAGAGAGAAAAAAAAAGGAAAGAATTTCCAGGAATCATAGAAAATTTTCATGATTGTAAAATATCATACTTAGAATTTACCTATGAACTATAGAGGTTCATTAGAGAAGAAAATAATTATATCCGTATCTAATATCACGTTATCGAAATTTCACGTGTCGGCATATTCTTACCGTTCTGTCCATCATTCTATGGACCCATGCTCTTGTTCATTCTCCTTAATATTCTCTTTTGAAATCTTTTCCAATCTTTAGAATTTAATCCTGGGTTCCTCACTTGACCCCACTGTTATTGGAATTCCTCGTCTTACCACGATTTCCGTCGTATACATAATAGTACCCTATCCGGTTTTAACCCTGGGAGATCGTTAAAAATACCTCTATAATCTGTTCATAACATTCCTTGTTGTACGCTTCATAGTTACCTTCATAATCCTTCCACATCAATTATATCCTTCTTA
This sequence comes from Saposhnikovia divaricata, assembly GCA_036435485.1. NCBI lineage: Eukaryota > Viridiplantae > Streptophyta > Magnoliopsida > Apiales > Apiaceae > Saposhnikovia > Saposhnikovia divaricata. The sequence continues at coordinate 201,447,539 of CM071594.1, forward strand.
TTACTCAATACACAAATATTTCCTTTACTTATCTCGACCGTCATCTCATTATGGGGATATTATGTGGACTTGATATTTCCCCATTGGTATCTCATCACATATGCTCAATAGGCATCACTTCCTAGGGTTTCAAATTCCCCTTGGTTTAGCAATCTAGATTCTTGCTTTCTCACCTCCCCCTTCTAAAATTATTAATCCAATTATCCATTCCAAATTTTCTTCGAATTCCTTCTCCTTAAAGGAAATTTAATCTATACATCGCTTATGCTTTCAAATCGTTGTGACTAACAACACTCACCATGATAATTTACTACTTTCTCTATTTGCCTTGCCAAGGCTCCTTAGGAGTTCGCATGCCTAACTCCCGTATTGATCCTCAACTCTATTTCTTTTATATCAGCCGTCTTGTTTATATTTCAACTACAATCTCTTTATGGGCCATCATGGCATTATTATCTCTTTCAAACATCACGTCATTCGAAACTTAATTCATCCGAACTATCCTTGACGATTCTCTAACTTGGATTCAATGCAATCTATTTTCGGTTCGTCATTCTGATATTTCCACAATCGTTCGATTCACCATCGTTTGTGGTTTACGCAGTACCTTAACGGCTAACCATATGGGTTTCGTAATCGTCAAACTAAAATCTTCTAGGAAGACAAAATAATCACTATTCCTTGACCATAAGGGAATACTTCCTGAACTTGATGTAGATATAACATGAAGTAGATAAAATTGCAGAAGAGTTTCAACCAAAGTAACGCTGACCAGTTGTTCAATTAATCAATCAATTGTCCTCAACAAGAGACTTGAAGCTCAAAGATTCACTTAATCATTCCTTTGATATCAGGGTCTTGGTCCATCTCAGGATAGGACCTTTCTCGATACATAATATGTTCTAGACGATATCAGGAATCGAATCTTTACTTAAACTACTATTATGGTTTGAGTATTGCACCGTTATTAGAAGGAATGTGAATTCCCTCCACCCTTTATGACCTTCACGGTCCTTCATTTTATCACTTTGCTCCTTTGGTACGAGTATTTATAATTATCTTTGAATATCTATAGTGTCGGCCACCTTTTTGGCCTTTCTTGATAATAATTATCTCTTACAATCAATGTTTCCTGGATCTATTCCACCTCAAATTCCTCTGCCTCATTCTCATCACTGTTGGACGAAAGCATTCTTCCTTAACTCTACTGAAGGGGTAAAATACATATCAATCTTTTCCATGAGTCATAGCTTCCAGCTTTCCGTGTAAACTTTGTCATGGTTACTCTTAATCATATATAAAATATTTCTTCTCTTAATTCTTTCTTGTCTTAGGATAATCTCAACCTTCATTGGTTCAATCCATACATCCTCATGGTTTCGCATATGCCTCATCTGGCAGTATTATCATTATGTCATACATTCCCTACGAAAATTCCATTTTGAAATTCGAAATATTACTTTTTTCCTTGAAAGGCTTCTTAGGTCGTCCTCATCATTCCTCCTGTATTTTCTGGGTACAGGGTATATCAAAATGTCATTAATCAATACTCTAATAATTCTATCTATGTTCCTTCCAAAACTCTGTTTAATAAATCCTTACAGGTCATTGTTGCCTTAGCAAATCCAACTCATATCATCTGAATTCACAATGTCTTTATTAGGGTTAATGCCATCCCTTGTGCATTCCCCAGGGTTTGTCTTAATTTATGGATATTCTATCCTCAATTCTATTTCTAGGAAATACTTACATCCTTTAGTTGATAATTAAATCGTATACCCTTGATAAGGACCTCTTTCCATCATTCTCATTTGACAATCAATAGGTAGCTTAATGCTAACCTCTTCTTTCAGATGGTTGTCAGTCTACATGTCCTTCTAAGAGACAACATATGTCTATCTGCTCTTTTTACATAACTTGGTAATGGTAGCAAGGATGTTCTGGAAGATATTGGTAGCGTTCGACGTGAATCTCTTAGTACTTATCACTCTGTTTAAAGATACTAAGTTTCAGATAACCTTTATGCCTCATACTGCACCATCTTTAACAATCCTCATAAACCTTCATTAATCACGATCCTCAACCATAGTACACCCATGGTATTTGTAAAAATCCCATCATCATGTATCTTAATTCACCTTACTTCTCTTTCTAGTTCATAAGTTGGTCAATCGTATACATCTGAATCACTTCACTTTATATCAAAAGTTCTCGCGGTTGGCGCTTGGTTAGAAGAAACCCCGCCTTGTCCTTATGCCACTGGTCTAGTTACTTTATAATTCTTTGTGACTTGGCTCCAAATGGCCGCGCTACTGCACGTGAGTTTAGGGTTAGCTAATGGTATTACTTTTCTAGAAATTATCGGCATAGTGCCTCCTTCGTTCGTAGCGAAGATAATTCTTCTGTGATAGGTTACGCTTATAAATATGCTTTTTTGCGTGCTATTAAACTTATTGTTTTGGTATTTGTTCAATGCTTTCCTTTTCACAGCAAATCTTAGGTACCGTCTCCGGTCACCTGTCCTTTATTTTTTTTATTTTTTTATCTTTTCAACTACTCTTATCAATTCCACGTGCCACATAAGCTTAACACTTCTGGCATAATAGCCTTTTCATTTAAGTCAATCCCGGAATTTCTCAATACGGCTTGTTTCTTAATTACATTTCCCTTTTTCCGTCCAATCTCCGCTTCATCATTTTATCTCTACAATCGATTGTAATACTCAGGGTCCGTCTACTAACCCATATGGCGGAAACCTTACCCAATCCATCGGGTTCACTACATTTTTCACTCTCTTTTAGTGACGTCCTCTGATAATCAGAAAGACAAGGTTTGCCAAATTTTGTTGAATTTCTTTCCAGTATCAGGGAAATTATGGTCAATCTATTCGCCCACTGGTAACCCCAAGAAGATTTATTTTGGAACCTGAAGAATAGTTCTATGAACCTCCAAGCAGGTAGAACCATAAGCAGTCATAATAACGAGATAATCATCATAAGGTTGGAAGTTTAACCACTGGAGAGGAACCAATTATATACATCCCTTAGAAGGGAAAACAAAAGTTTCAAACTGAAACATTCCACATCTCCCTGATACATACACGTCCTGATAGTCGATATTACTCAATGTCAGTCTACCTAACCACTAGTCCCAGAAGGAACACTACCGTCGGAGTTGGTCATTCCATAAATTGGCACTATCAAGGCCATCCGAATCTAGCAAACCATGCTATCCGAATGCATCCGCAATCACTTTGTCGTGCTGCATAAGCGCACATCCTAATCCTTTATGCGAAGCGTCGTTGGAAGCACAAAGTCTCCTTTTTCCATTAAGCAATGCCAACTCTGGGTCATTACCAATTTCATCTTTTAGCTCTAGGAAGATTTTCTCACATTTTTTTTACTACTGATCGTATTACTTGATCCATTTATGATCCAGCGTCGGAGTAACCTTAATGTAGCTACTATAATCCATTCAAGGAAAAGAAAGAATTCAATATTCCTCTGAATTACATGCATCTAATGTTTCTGGTTCATCCTTTTATTGAATTAAAACAACCTACACTTAGTCTCTAATAGCAGTCTTATTACGAGTTCATCATTGACTCCCTAGTCTTTTCCTCTCGTAGGTTCTGAGACCATCGTCTCACTTAGTACTTCCTTATATAACTTTATCCAATTATACCATCACTTCCCACTATCTTTACTTTCCAAGCTGATCCATTCATAAAATGAACATTTCCCTGAATAAAACCACCTCATTAATCTCGATTTTACTTCATAAATTATAACCTATGACATCTGCCTTCTCATGGCGAATTATCATTGACAATATTCACACTAATTCATCTATCAAATGATACGGCACTTACTGCCTCCCTCTTAACTGCTTCTGGGGGACTCTACTCCCCGTCCTGTATCGATGTCTTTGATAATCATACATCCTTCTAACTCTTTTCTCATTAATCTGAAACCTCTAGGGATTCTTATCTATCCTAATATAAGATCTCAAGTAATCTTTCCAATCCATTTTACTTGCTGGTACTACATCCAGTAGTCCGGCTACGAATCCAACATGCATCCTCAGTTCTCTTGCCAATGTCTCAGTCCTTTATGCTCACGTCTCTGAGCACTATACCTTAACTCTCACAGTCTCTCTAGATGCAGCCCTCATTTCCCCAAAGGTAACTTGCTTACCTTTAATATGATTCTCCTCCTCTACTGGAACCTCTTACGGGTCCTCAGTAGGGTAATCTATCGAATCAACCATCCGATCGTCAAAATATAATAAAGCATCATCGCGTTACTGCTCGTACGCCTCAAGGTCTGTCGTCGTACTAGTCGATACGAGAACGAACTAAGTTATTATCATGATACATACTTATGAGTTCCCATAAGGGTTTTATATGTCAGTACTACTTTAAGTAGTCCGACTATTAACTTGGCAAGAGTTCTTATTATCCTAGTGAATTTATTGTTTTAACGTCGCATCATCTCTGGGGTTCATAACGTACGCTCTTATACCATTTCTGTAACACCCCCAGATCCAGGGTCAGGGATCTGGTCGTTATGGTCTCAATTTCTATCCACAAAACCATCATAAATTACAACCTTGTGACCCAATAATAACAACAACACACCCGTTATAGTCCCAGAGATGAAATCAGAGTAACCAAATTTTATTAATCACAAAATTGAGTTCTTACAACCCAAAGAATTACAATAAGAAATCTACACACTCTTTGCCTTCCATTTGCATATGTCATACATATAATATAAGTCTGATGAACTTAAAAGCTGGCAGTCTAGCCTATTGGTTGCTCCTACCTCAGCAATGCCAACATGACATCAGTGGGCAACACTATGACTGCTGTCCCTGGTTGCACCGAGTACTCCTTGTGCTGGCCATCAGGTCTAGCTGTTGTTGTGATATAATAATAAAGCAAGGGTGAGCAATAGCCCACCAAACAGAATATAACTGAACAGTGACAATATATAACAGTTCATAATATCTTTGAAACCATATGCCATGCATTTACGGAAATGATGCCTGTATAACTTGAAAGATGAAGTTACAAGGTAACTTAAAATATATTCAATGGAAATATCTGCTAAAGATGTGCAAGATATTATCATTTATAACAAAAGAGGAACTTGCAGGAAGAACATTGCAATTCCAGTTATGAACGCTTTTTCCAACTCTGCCAACAATAAACATGTTGCAGAAAATAATAAATTTGAATGATGAACTAATGCTGGAGTATTCACCGCGCCCGCTGTTCCAATCTCGATGATCAGTCGAAATCGTACAGCTCAAATAAGATTTACTACCGGTAGAAGGAAGAGCTGACGGATTTACTTGTCTACCGCCCTGTTAGATCTCCCCGGCCAACGGTTGGGCCAAATGGGATGGACCGGCGCGACTCGGCCTCTTACACAACTCCTAGTTCAAATAGAATCCATGATCCTGGACGTAAAGTCCTTCCCCCTTTCCCCAAGTATAACACTTGTTGATAAGACTCCACGAAGTAGTCGTATCTAGTTGGAAAGGAGAATTCACCAAATATCTTCCCAAGCTATTGCTTGTTAACGGATATCAACTTGTTCCAATAATCTTACCCCTCGAATAATGAGAAGGTAACACAACGACTCAATTGATAACCACTCAACCAAGTTGAGAGTGAAAGGAATAGTTTCAAAAGATTTATGACTGGGAAGTCACGAGATAAATAACATTTCTCAAGTAAGGTTCCCTTATAATATGAATGGTATCTGAATGAAGAATGAAATTTTGAGAACCTTTCTTGATATAAATATTAATGATAATATGACTCTGAAATAATTTACATAATAACCAAAGGTCGAAGACAATATTTGAAGTTATTTCAGAGTTTTGATAAATATTCGGAGAATATTTATTGAATCAGAAATGGTTACAGGATACTTATAACTATGAACGAATATTTAGATCGAAGTATTTCTCAGAATAATTCTTGAATGAATATGGAGAAAATATTTATCGAATACATAAATATTTAAATGAATATTCAAAATAATATTCATTTCATCAATAAGACTTGAAAGGAATATTTGAACTAATATTAGTTAGGCAAATAGAACTTTAGATGAATATTTAAAATAATATTCATCAATAAATATGAACTTAAATGAATATTCAAAAAAGCAATATTCATTTAATGAATAATATTTTAAATGAATATCAAAATAATATTCGTTTAGTAATCCAAGTTTTAAAGGAATATTCGAAATAATATTCGATAAATGAATCGACTTTAAATGAATATTGAAAAATAATATTCATTGAATAGATAACATTCAAATAATTATTTGAAGTAATGATCGTTAAATAAATAATCTCGGGCGAATATTCAAAATAATATTCGTCAACCAAATAATGGAAAATATTTACTTAAATATTTTCCCTCGAAAGTAATTACGATATAACAAGAAGTACTGACTCCCGGTCTATATTCAACGAATAAGAATCAAATGCCCTTCTTTAAGGGTCTTAGCAATATCCGGCTTATAACTGATATATAACTATCTAGCTTATAAGCCAACAATAACATTCAGGGAACAAGTATATCAATTCAACTTGAAAGTAGGCATGCATGCAATGGCATATGTATATCAGCAATCATATATATAATATTATCACAACAGCAGTTCCAAAGTATTGGAAACTTGCCTGGTAATCCTGTAGGGGTAGTGTGCCTCGGGTCGATCCGGTGATCTATCAATTGTCACAATATCCGAGGTTAATCACTTAATATTTTGAAATGCTAAGTATAAACTTAACTTAAGTCGACGCACGTTTTCGAATTATCTTGTTATACACCCTTTAGTGTAACTCTTTTTACTATCGACACGATCCGATACTTGTTCGTTATTTCGGCATGCCATGACACTTACACTAGGTAGGTACTTATGCCACAAAAGTGCTAAGGTCGGTCGTTTACGAATCAAGATTATACCTTGAGTTTTATCACCCGTTTTCTGAGTGATTTATGAAAGTTATCACCAAGTGTACTTTTAAGGGGTTCGTTCGCGTTTAACCTTGATTCGAACATTTTTATAAAATCGAAAAACGATCCGATCGACATGTGGTTTTCACTCACACCTTCCTTTTTATCTCTATTATTTAATTACCAAGATTCGCCACCGAATTACCCGTATTACGAGGGTTCAATTTCCATTACAAACTTTCGATTACGGTTACGAACCACTTTTACGAATTCAGGCATATCTCCTAAACCGTAAGTCAGAATGCCTAAACTCTTGTGCCAAAACGATCTATGGCTCGAGAACTATAAGGACATGTTAATTAAGCAACAAGGTCAGACATTTAACCCTACTGTCAATTTTGGTTTCTAAAGGTTTAACGAAATTCGGGCATTACAACGGCTATAAATCAAACGTTCAAAAATCATCACATCGATACCAAGCCACACCGGGCATACCATTCATTATTCATCAAAAACTCATCTCCTAATTCAATGCTGCTGATTATATATCAAGTCCATCATACCTCTTTAAATCACAAAAATCAATTACTTAATCATGCTTAAAACATCACCAAAATCATACTAAACTAACAATCATCAAGAACAAGCATATACTTAAAATCAAGCCTAGGGTTTCAAGAGTGTTATACCTTCCTTGGGGTGTATGTAAGTCTAACAATCCTTGATCTAGTCCTTAGAACACCTTAATATGGCTTAGATCATCAAAAGAAAACAAGAACTCAAAGTTAGTTTCTTGGATTTACTATTCATCATTAATCTTGTAATTCGAAAAATGAGAGTTTGATGCTCAACTTTTTACCACATCTTGGCCTCTTCACAGGCTTTGTTTTGAGTCCTAGTTCATCAAATTTGAAGCTTCCTAGCTAGGGTTTTGAGCCCCCTTTTTCCGTTGGTCAGAAACTATCTAGAACAGGCAGGTTGGTTTCTTCAACTTGGGGAGGCGATTTGACTAGGCTATACTCATTAGACTGCCATGAAATTTGGAACGAACCTTGACCATGGAGTGGAGAAGCTATGGTTAAAATTTGGTGATTTTAGAATGGATAGAAATGAAGATATGAATTTTTTTCTTAAGAGTGTTTCTGCTGGGCAGTTTTGAAGAAATGGAGAGAATGGAGTTTGCTTTGGCTTCTCTTGCACTAATCTAGCATAAAGTGATTTATTATGATAATATCTTGACATAAAGTAGCTTTAATAAAGGTGGTATGTCATGCATGATGTATTGGATGGACAAATGTCTTGATCTTGTGGTAGGATGATGAAATGAAGCTAAGTACTTGGTTTGATTCTAATATTGCTAGTTCCTCTTGTAACTAACTTGGTTACTTGATATTATCCACTTGCTCATGCATGCATCTTGATCCTTGCTTGTTTCTTTGTCCGGTTATTGCTCAATTTGATTGATCGTTCGAAGGAATATCTCAAGGATTTCTAGTTAGGGTTTTACCGGAAACCTCCTTAATATTTATACTACCATTCTCATTCCTCCTTCATAATCTTTGAATTTAAATTCCTTAAATCCTCTTAATAAATTATTAAGTCTTTCGATGCCCAGGGAAATCTCGGAGAAAATAAAAGTGCTGTTTTTCAGAATCCGACAACTTTTACATACACTTATTTTCCCCCTCGGTCACTAATACGAACTCAGAAATCCGTTCTGAATGCTTCTATATTGCGTCGTCTAATAATATTATCATTTTAACCAAAACACTATTCATTCTTTATTCCATCTTTATTCCTTACCTTTATAAAAATGTCCTTGTTCTCCTTCGGGCGTTCCTTAACCCTTTCACGGAACCACTGGACTACTAACAGATATTGATTTGGATGACATGAGAATATTTCCTCTACTTGGAATTTTCATATCTTATCTTTCTAGGAGATAGATTATTCTAATCTAGGTTGTCAACCCATTGCATTCTTCCTAACATATAAACCTTGGAATCTATATCCATGCAACACTCATTCATTAGAACTGTTACTACCTTGGAGTCGGAATCATTGTTCCTTCTTTTCTCAAAACTTAATAAAAAGTTTTAATTCTACCAAAAATTTGGATTCTTACAGTAAGTAGGGATCGAACCCAATGGAATAGCGTTCAATACTAGAGTAATGTAAAATGGTGGGGGTTTTTTTTGAGTTGGTTGTGGTATTTTATCAAACACCTTGAATACAAGAAATAATGTGCTAGAGAAATATAACTAAGTAAAATTGCTATCAACCAATTTACCAATACAACAAACACAATGAGTAATTTAGCAAGATAAAGAGTTATTTGACCCAAGGATTAATGCAAATCAAGCACTTCAACCCAACAACCAAGCAAAATATATCCAACTCTACCTAACCAAGATAATTGGTGAAGCACACAATTACTTATTCTCTTCTAAAAATACTAATTTAGTGAAGCACATAAATTAGCTCTCTTGACACTAGCAATCAATAATGAAGCACTATCAATTTAACCAAGTCAAGGAATTAAATAAAGAGAGGCTAGGACAAACCCAAGGATGAGAAGCTCAACCTAGGTATTTGCACTTGAATTTTGTGGATTTAGGTACACTAAATCTTGTGCTACTATAATGAATGAACTAACGATTACGTATTAGAACAAACAATTAGCAATTGAAGATACAAGAAGAGTAAGGTGAAGCAACTTACAAATCTTCAAGCAAAATCATAAGCAATACAACACAAATATTCAAGATAGAGTGAAATAGATCTTAATTAAAATGAAGTGGGTTTTGTACAAGAATTGCTTCCTTGAGCCAAATATATGAAGTTAGTTACTCATAATCAATGCTAGATTATGAGTAATTAATGTTTCTCTCTACTCTACTAACCCTAGTTTTATGTTCTTGAAGAGGCAAAGATGAGAGGCAAATAAGATGAAAAGATAAGATGTTATAAGATGTAGGGTTTGGCTTCTTTTAATACACAGCAGGTGCTGTACGGCCTGTTGCACGGCCGTAGAGCAGCCCGTACAAAATTCTACCCAATCTGCACTACTTGGAAAACTCTGCACAGCCTGTTGCACGGCCATACAGCAGCCTGTACAGCAGACTGCTCCTTTTAAAACTCATTGAACGACCTTACGAACGGCCGTGCAAGACAAAATCTATGACGCCCCCAAATCCGGGGTCGGAGATCTAGGCGCTCACGGTCCATTTTCCATTAATAACATACCTGTTCTTGCACATAATATATATAAAACAGCCATCGACCCCACAATAAACTCACACCGCACACACACACACACACAGTTTAGAGCCTCAGAAACGTCACCACATTGATTAAGCAGAAATAAAAATATCAGAGTTATTACAGACCGAATTAAATAGTATTTATGCTACCAGCAACACTTCGCTATGAAGCGAAGTTGGCGGCTTGAAAGTTTGTTACGGTACACTGCCTTGCACAGGTCATACTGATAAATAAAACGAACTAACAAAAGCTGCCAACCAATCCGGCTAATGGGGCCTACCGGTGGAATCTCAACTGCTGGCTCGGGTCTAGTCACCTGCTTTCGAGCAGTCTATCTGGGTCTTGCCATTTCGCTTAGCTGTTGTGTTTGTAAAATTTGAAAACAAGCAAGAGTGAGAAACTATAGCTCAGCAAGAAATATATGTATAAGGTAAGCAATATATATGATTGGCAGTTATTAAACTTGTTTTTATCAATCAGATATAAAATCACTTGTCATTGTTGATAAATTCCGAAGGTGCAACAATATGTGCCCTTGTTTTCAAAATAAACTTGCAGTTCTAGATACTGCATTGAGTCAACATCTTTCTCATCAAAATAGAACACTATCGGCAACTTGGCACAAAAGCCTAAGAAGCAGTGTCAAAGCATTTTTCCAAAATGGAGGAATGGGACTTAAAGAAAACACAAAACCTGACAAGGATTGACGATGATCAGTCGCCACATCCAAGTCCAATAATCCGCGGGTCTTCTCTACCGGTAGAAGGATAGAAACTACATCTGTAACTATCCCCGGGTGAAAACTACATCCGTAATCACCCTCGATGAAAACTACATCCGTAATCATCCTTCGGCAACACCTGGGCCGGAATAATAATTGATGGACCGCCTAGCTCACGGCCGCTTACACATCCCGGGAATCGTTCGTCAACGGTACCCACACTTGCCAGAGTCCCTTTTTCTTTTTCTTTTGAAAAACTTGATTTTGATTGAAAACAGAGTAGTTGAGGTCCGACATCAGTCGACCGATGATTCTTGAAATCATACAAGAAACAGAACCTGACCGGGGGTTTTCGAAAATGTTTTGAGTTCGAAAGAGTTCGAGTTTGAAAGTATTAAATGTATCTTGGATTGACTTCGTCTTTAAAATAATGAACAATAATTAATAAATAATATTTTAAGATTTAATATTAATAATTAATAAAATAATTATTCGATAAAATAAACTTTTAATCCAAGATAGGGTTACGAGTATTTACGAAGATATGAACACAATTACTTGAGTATACGATACTCCCCGAATGACCCTTCGGGTTTTCGCAATCTAGATATGATATAATAATATACCGCTCCCCGGTCAATAGTATATACGGACCGCTACGACCTCTATTGCTAGAGTCGTTGTCCGAAGAAAACATTTCAATCTAAGTTCAAGGGGTACAAACATATATGTACTTATAAAATCTCAATTGCATCAATACTTCGAAAAACATAGCATTTGATATAATTGAAAACTACAAACACAACAGTGAAAGTCCTTGTATATGTATAAGTTTTGAAAAGTAAACTTGCCTTGGTTTGGTTGGGGTGGTCGAGCGTGCGGAGTGGAACGATCTATACATAAGCAATAACCGCTCGTTAGTACCTTAACAATATCTCTTTAATTACGGGGTTTTAGGGGGTACAAAATTAACTTAATGACTTCGTCTTATGACACTCTAGCCCCACTATAGGTTCGTGTCATCACTCGATTATGCTCGTCACTTATTCGACTTAATTTAGTTACCACATTCGAATCATAACCATTACCCCTAGAATTATGCTCCACTAACGACTTTTTCCTTTGCGCGAAAGTTACTCTAACATTTTTATAAAATTCAAAAATTCATATTTTAATCCAATTCTTTTTGGGTGGTCTTCACCACTGCATTCCCTAACTTCTCAAATTTTTCCATGATCCCACATATATTTTTAGGGGTTTAAACAAGGTTCACAAGGGGGTCACTTAGTGCAGTCCGGAATCCAGAAACACAATTTACTTCTCTGGCCATAACTTAAAATCTATGCATCACCTAGCCATGAACCTTACATTTCCAGAAACTACATTCAATTATCTTTCCAACAATATATGGTAGGACCTCAGGGGACCATATTTGGGGGTTCAAAACCATGTTACAATACAGGTCAATGTTCCTGGAAAAACTCAGCAAGCATGTATCACTTAGATCAACCAATTCTCTCAATTCCATAACACAACCAACACCTAATTCACTTAGTTCATGCTTTATAACATTCATGGATATACATATACTATCCACAATCATAAAAATCACAATCACAACATCAAAACTCTAGATCCATGTCATCCATTACTTATACAACCAAGATTAACACTAAAACACATGGATCTATCACCAAACATTATAAACACTACATGGCCAAAAGGGTTCATGATTTTTATACCTTCTTGAGCACCTAGGAGCCTTGGGTAAGCATTACAAAACTCAAGAACACCTTGAATGATCTCCTACAACCCTTATAATCCAAGATCTAAAAGAAAAACCAAACATGGTTACTATTCACCATATCTTTAACAATTTATAACTTGAATTTGGATGGATGAAAGGGCTTGAAACTCTTAACATACCTTTCTTAGATGATGGAGAGGGCCTAGGAATTATGTCTTGATTTATGAGTGATGAGAAATGGAGGAGGAAGAAATTTTTTTCTTCTCCTTTAGTCTTGGCCGAGAGCTTCTTGGAGGGGGGGGGGGGGGTTTTTCTGTTTTTGATTTTTTTGTTGTTGGGTGAATAATTGATAAAGTGAGGTTGGGTGATACATAATGTTGTATGTATAGGCAAGGTACTAGCATGGTATGGCCTCTTGTACTTCTTGTCTCCTCTTTCGAAAAAGCAATGTAACTAGTTACTATTCCTCTTCCATTTGGTTAACTAGTTTGCTCTGTTGGGTTTTCAGCCCAATACAATAATATGGGTTTTGGTGATCCAAAACATATATGGATTGGGTAATAATTATATGTTTAGATAATTATTATAGATGGTATATTTAGATACCAAGTATGATAAGGATTGTAATTGGAAACCAAGTATGATTAGGATATCTTGGTGGCTAAGTTTGTGATGGCTATATATACATAGTCCTATTATGTTTGTTAGGTATGCTTGAGTATTGTTTGGCTTAAGTATCGTGTGAGTGAAACACCGTTTGGTGAGATTGATTGTATTATTGATTATTGTTTGGATTAATAATACAAGTTGGGACGCGGGTTTTCCGTGTCATATAATTTTGTTGTGTGTGCTTTGCATTAGTTGATTATCTCGGGTTTTGCTCCCTAACAATTGGTATCAAAGCCAAGGTTCGTGATGGATATGGGTGGAGGAAAATTCGAGATTGAATTGTTTAATGGAAGAAACAATTTTACGTTATGGCAGAGCACAGTGAAAGATCTGTTAATTCAACGAGGGTTATATGCGACTCTTGAAGATAAGAAGCCTACTGATGTGGAAATTGCAAAGTGGCAAGACATGAAGTTACGTGCGGCATCGACAATCCGGTTGGCCCTTGCACCGGAAATCAAGTATGATGTTCTTGAGGAGAATAACCCCAAGAATTTGTGGGAGAAGTTGACGAAGACATATCACTCAAAGTCTTTGGCCAACAAGTTGTTCCTCAAGAAAGATTTGTTCGGGCTCAAGATGGAAGAAGATGGAGATTTAAGAGATCATCTGAATCGTTTTAATGGATTGATTAACCAGCTGAATAATTTGGATGAAAATTTAAAGGATGAGGACAAAGCTGTTCTTCTACTTGTGTCTCTACCAAAGAAGTACAGTACTGTGATTACTTCTTTATTGGTTGGGAAAACGATGTTAGATTTGGATGAGACCATTGTCGTTCTTTTAGAGACCGAAAGATTGATGAAACAAGGATCGAGTGACGTATCTGATGGAAGTGCACTTGTGGTAGATGCGCGTGACAAGAATAAGATGTATGCTAAGAAACGTAATCCTAATATCAAGTGTTTTTATTGCGGAGAATTGGGTCATGTACAATACACGTGTCCACAAGTAAGAGAAGATTTGAAGGAGTTGAAGAAAACTCAAGGAGCGGGTAGTGCTTCGCTTGTAGCAGCTGATGAAGATGCTCTTCTGGTTCAAGAAGATAAGGGATCGAAAGAAGAATGGGTGCTTGACTCGGGATGTTCTCATCACGTATGTGTTAGGAAGGAGTGGTTCTCGTCTTACGAGAAGTGTGAGAGAAAGATGGTAACTTTACCAAATGGTAAAAGGGTAAAGGTTGATGGCATTGGTGAGGTAACAATGAAACTTCACAATGGTCGTGTTCGGAGGTTAACTCAAGTAAGGTACGTACCGGAGTTAAATCGAAATCTAATTTCATTGGGTAAATTAGTTGATTTGGGACATACTGTTATGATGAAGAACGGTATGTTGGAGGTCACTAAAAAGGATTTAGAGATACTCAAAGGTTGGAAGGACAAGAGGAATCTTTTTGTGCTAGAAGGAGAGGTTATGGTTCAAGGGGAGGCATTGACGGATGGACGTCGTTGGCTTGATGGTGACCGTTAATTCGGTTATGAAATTGTATTGGGTTGAAGGGGAGGATTGTTGGGTTTTCAGCCCAATACAATAATATGGGTTTTGGTGATCCAAAACATATATGGATTGGGTAATAATTATATGTTTAGATAATTATTATAGATGGTATATTTAGATACCAAGTATGATAAGGATTGTAATTGGAAACCAAGTATGATTAGGATATCTTGGTGGCTAAGTTTGTGATGGCTATATATACATAGTCCTATTATGTTTGTTAGGTATGCTTGAGTATTGTTTGGCTTAAGTATCGTGTGAGTGAAACACCGTTTGGTGAGATTGATTGTATTATTGATTATTGTTTGGATTAATAATACAAGTTGGGACGCGGGTTTTCCGTGTCATATAATTTTGTTGTGTGTGCTTTGCATTAGTTGATTATCTCGGGTTTTGCTCCCTAACATGCTCATTCCTAACCACTTGGTTGCATGGGACTTGCATGCAATACTACTCCTTGTATCATTATTCTTCCACCAATGCTTGTCATTTGAACTTTAATTCGTATCGTATCCTAATTAGTCTCTCGTAACAATATTTTGTCGCGTAGAGATTTCCCCTATAATTCCTTAAGTACTTAATTGTGTAAATTCCTCGAATGACCATAATTCCTCGTCATAATCCTTAATAAATCTTTTAATACTCTAATCATTCTCAAATCCCAAGTTTTATAAATCCTACCAACAATAAGACTCTTGCCCTCTACAATCTTCTCTTTTATCTTACATAGTGAATGCAACAACATAGTTTCTCAGACAATCAATTCTATTAATCAACAGGGATGACTAGAAAGGTTCCAAATTGACAATGCCACATGATATTAAATAAAAGAAATATTGCGCAAATTAGGGTTCTTACAGCCTCCCCTCCTTAAAAGGATTCCGTCCCGGAATCAGGTTGAAAACAGTTGGGGGTGCTTTTCACGCATCGCGCTCTCTAGTTCCCATGTTGATTCTTCGACATTCTGATTCCTCCACAAGACTCTCACTAGTTTGACACCTTGTTCCTCAGCACCTGTTCTTTTCTATCCATGATTTCTATGGGTTGTTCCACATATGTTAACTCCGGTTGCAGATCCACCTGATCATGTTCTATCACATGTCGGAAGTCGGTATGGTAGGGTCGTAGCATGGACACATGGAACACATTATGTACTTGCTGCAAGCTCGGGGGTAAAGCCAATTCATAGGCTAACTTTCCAACTCGTTTCAAGATCTCAAAAGGTCCAATAAATCTTGGGCTTAGCTTCCCCTTCTTACCAAATCTCATCAATCCCTTCCACGGTGATACTTTTAACATCACAAACTCTCCTACCTCATATTCTTTGTCCTTGCGGGTCTGTTTCGCATACTTCTTCTGTCTGTCTTGGGCCGCTACCAGCCGTCCTCTTATGAGTTCGATAGTTTCTCTTGTCTGTTGGACCAGTTCAGGCCATAAAATCTTCCGCTCTCCTACCTCTTCCCAACACAAGGGAGACCGACATCTTCGCCCGTATAAAGCTTCATATGGGGGCATGCCTATACTCGCATGGTAACTGTTGTTGTAGGAAAATTCGATCAACGGTAAGTGGTCATCCAAACTTCCCTTGAAATCTATCGCACATACCCTCAACATGTCCTCGATGGTCTGGATGGTTCTCTCACTCTGTCCGTCTGTTTGGGGATGGTATGCAGTACTCATGTTTAACTTTGTCCCCACACCATCCTGAAAACTTCTCCAGAACCTGGAGTTGAACCTTGGGTCTCTATCTTATACAATGCTCACGGGAGCCCCATGCCTAACCACAATCTCCTTTAAGTAAATATCTGCCAGCTTGTCGACAGTGTATCTCTCGTTGATTGGAAGAAAATGTGCCGATTTGGTCAATCTATCGATAATTACCCAAATGGCGTCATGATTAGTCTTGGTCCTTGGTAATCCGACCACAAAGTCAATCGCAATCTGCTCCCACTTCCACTCGGGTATCTCTAGGGGTTGCAGCAATCCACTGGGCCTCTGGTGTTCGACCTTCACTCTTTGACATGTCAAGCATTTACTTACCCACTCTGCCACGTCCTTCTTCATATTTGGCCACCAATAGTATTCTCTCAAATCTCTATACATCTTAGTGCCTCCAGGGTGAATTGAGTACCTCGAACTATGAGCCTCTTGCAAAATCTCGTCTTTTAATTCTTGAACGTTCGGGATCCATATCCTAGATGCGTACCTCATAATTCCATTCCCGTCCTTCTCACACTTAATTTCCTCGCCAGTCAAAATTTTCTCCATCGAATTCTTTTCTTCTTCTATCTTCTTTTCCTGGCATAACTTAATCTTTTCCAATAACGGTGGTTGGACTCTTATTTCCATTAGACTCTCTTGTCCAATTCCTGGTAACCTCACCTCAATCTCCAGTCTCTCAAGGTCCTTGATCAACTCGTCCACTGACGTTATCATCTTGAGTTTCTCCTTTCGGCTAAGTGCATCGGCCACTACGTTGGCCTTCCCTGGGTGATAATGAATCTCACAATCATAATCTTTGATTAGCTCTAGCCATCTCCTCTGCCTCATGTTTAACTCTTTCTGAGTGAATATGTACTTTAAGCTCTTGTGATCCGTGTAGATTTCACACTTTTCTCCGTAAAGATAATGTCTCCAGATCTTCAAAGCAAAAACTATCGCTGCTAATTCCAAATCATGGGTGGGGTATCTTATCTCATATTCCTTAAGTTGTCTGGACGCATACGCAATCACCTTACCGTGCTGCATAAGCACACACCCTAAACCTTTTTGGGATGCATCGCTATAAATCACAAAATCTCCCTTATCATCAGGTAGGGCTAGTACTGGTGCTGTCACCAACCTCTATTTCAACTCTTGGAAGCTCTCTTCGCATTTTTCAGTCCACACAAACTTCTCGGTCTTGCGAGTTAGTCGGGTCAAAGGGGCTGCTATCTTTGCAAAGTCTTGGACAAATCTCCTATAGTAGCCACCCAACCCTATAAAACTTCTCACCTCTGTCGGAGCGGTTGGTCTCTCCCAATTTGATACAGCCTCTATTTTGGCTGGGTCCACTAGAATGCCTTGTTTGCTAATCACATGCCCCAAAAACTGAACTTCCTTCAACCAAAATTCACACTTCGAGAACTTAGCGTACAACTTTTCTTCTCTCAATGCTCCTAACACAATCCTCAAGTGCTCTGCATGTTCCTCCTTCGTCTTGGA
This sequence comes from Saposhnikovia divaricata, assembly GCA_036435485.1. Classification (NCBI taxonomy): domain Eukaryota; kingdom Viridiplantae; phylum Streptophyta; class Magnoliopsida; order Apiales; family Apiaceae; genus Saposhnikovia; species Saposhnikovia divaricata. The sequence goes on from CM071594.1 coordinate 201,465,626, forward strand.
ATAAATCAAGATGTCATCGATGAAGACTATAACACACTTGTCCAAGTACTTCTTGAAGACTCGATTCATTAAGTCCATGAAAGCTGCAGGGGCATTCGTTAACCCAAATGACATCACTAGGAACTCATAGTGTCCGTACCGGGTGCGAAAGGCCGTCTTTGGTATATCTTCTGGTTTAATCTTTAACTGGTGATACCCGGTCCTCAAATCAATTTTGGAAAAATAAACTGCGTCTTTCAATTGATCAAACATGTCATCTATCCTGGGCAAGGGATACTTATTCTTTATAGTCACCTTGTTCAACTCCCTGTAGTCTATACATAATCTCATACTACCATCCTTCTTTTTCACGAATAACACCGGGGCTCCCCATGCTGACACACTAGGTCTTATCATCCCTTTATCCAACAACTCTTGTAACTGAGTGGCCAGCTCTTTCATCTCCACTGGGGCTAGCCGATATGGGGCTTTCGAAATTGGGGCCGTACCCGGAACTAAGTCTATAGCGTACTCGATGTCTCTATCAGGTGGTAGTCCTGGAAGATCATCCGGAAATACGTCCGAGAACTCGTTAACGACAGGGATTTCCTGTAGGTTTGGGGCCTCCTTTGTAAGAACCCCAAATTTTGGATATAATTAAAACTTTTTATTAAGTAATGATAAAATGAGGAACAATGATTCCGAGAACAAGGTCACCAGCTCTAATGAATGGTGGTTTCAAAGAACAATGATTGTAATGAATGGATATTGCTTTGGACAATGATCCTGATGCATTGGTATATTGTCAGAATAGAGTAATTCGATGGTTGAGGACCTAGATAAGAATAATCTACCATCCAGGAAGGAGCTAATGGATCCTTGAAGGGAAATGAGTACGTGCATAGTGTTTCCCATACGTGCATAGTGTTTCCTATACGTGCATAGTAATTTGGTGGATGAATAGTGATTTTGTAAGTTGGAAAACTTTTCACTCCACCCTATGTACGGGACGTGAAATGGATGTTTCGAAGTCATATTAGTAATACGCGAAGGAAATAAGTGAATGCAGAGACGATCGGAATTCAGAAATTCCAAATTCTTTTCGGTATAATATTTGACCGGACAGTGGATTAAATATTATTATAATCCAAGAATTGAGATATTAACTTTGAGGATTTGATATTTTGGGATGTTATTATATTTGATTTAAGAATGAAGGTAGGAAACCACTGAGGAGTGGTTATTGCTACAATGTAATAATTGATATTTGGAAAGAATGAATGGAATTCGACTTTATTATTTCTATGTCTTGAAGAATGCTAAAGGGTAACAACATAGGTAAGAATAATCTATCTTCTAAGGGAATAAGATATGGCAATTTCAAGCAGGAGAATATTCTCATGTCATCCAGATCGGTAACGATTAATCCAGTAGTTCCGTAAAAAGGATAAGGAACGATCGAAAGAGAATACGGATAATTGTACCACCCTAAGAGAACAAGTAAAGAATATAGAATGAACAGTGTTTTGGTGGGAGTATATAATAATATGAGACGACACTATATAGAAGTATTCGGAACGGATTTCCGAGTTCGTATTAGTGATCCAGGGGGAAAATAAGTGTATGTAAAAGCTGTCGGATTCTGAAAAACCGCACTTTTATTTTCTCCGAGAGTTCCCTGGACACTGATAGCCTTAAGTATTTAACGAATGGATTTAAGGAATATAAATTGGAAAGTAAGAATGAAAGATGGAGAATGAAAGTATTAATATTAAAGAGGATTCCCGGTAAACCCTAATTAGAAATCCGTGAAATATTCTCACGAACGATCAATCGAAACGGGTAATAACCGGACACAGAAACAAGCAGAGGAAGCAAGAGTCTTGTTCAAGCTACTAGAATAAATATATAGTAACCAAGTGGGCAAGAGTAACTAGATTAATTGGAGCATAACTAGTACTTAGAAATCAAAAAACCCTTGGTTAAGCTTTCAACCATGGAAAACACAACACTTGTCCATGCTAATTACCTCATCCAATGCATCACACTCCACTAACACCACTTGGATGAGATATTATCTCACAAAATCACTTTATGCATTATTACAATCAACCAATACAAAGAAAAGAGCAAGAACACTCTCCCCCCCATTTCCATTCCATTCGGCAACCCCATTAATTCCAAATACAAACTCCACCTTCCCACCATTGTTTGTTCTTGAAATAATTAAGGTGAGTCTTACATTTCATAAAACTTATCTCCTCAAAATCTTAGCTTCAAACTCATCCTTTTCAATTTTCAAAAAAATCAAACAAGAGGAGGGTGAATAGTGTTCATCATGTACTAACTTTGTTTTCTTGATTTTTCATGGTTGATCTAGCAAGCATAATCACTCCTAAGGACCATACAAGGCTTAGTAAGGCTATATCACTATCTAAGGAAGGTATAAAGCTCTTGAAACCCTAACCCTTGTTTGAGATTTAAGCATGTTTATGATAGTTATAACTTAGTTATGGTTATGTTAAGATTATAAGCACGATTATGTATGGATTTTGGATTAATGATGTAAGTAGCTAGATGAACGGAAAGGCATTGCTTGGCCTCAGTTCATGTATATAAGTCATGTATATGTTGTTTGGGTTGGATACTATGTTTATGGGAAGATTCGAAATTGGTAGATATTCGATTTACAGCCGTTATAATGCCCGATTTTGCAATACCATGTTTTGTATGCCATTTTCCATGTCGAACCCCTACTGTCCAGAGACCTTATCTGCCATGATAGGATAGGTAATGTTCTAAGCTTCGTTTTGATATAAAGATCACGTGAAACGGACTTACGGTTTAGGATTTATGACCAAATTACTAAAAGTAGTTCGAATCCGTAAACGAAAGTTCGTAACTGTAATTGAACCCTCGTAAACTATGTAACGTCATGGCGAATTTTGGTAAATAAATACTAGAGGTAAAAAGGAAGGCATGAAAGAAAACCGTATGTCAAAAGGATCATTTTTCGATTTATTAAAAATGTTCGAGTCGAGGTTAAACGCGAACGAACCCCTAAAAGACGACTCTTTTATAACTTCGGTAAAACACTTAGAAAACGGGCGATAAAACTCGGAGTATAGTATTGGTTCGTAACGATCGACTTTAGAACTCATATGACTTAAGTATGTCCCAAGTATAAGTACAATGACATGTCGTATTAACGAACGAATGTCGGGTCGGATCAGTGATAAAAGTAATCCACTAAAAGGGGTATAACGAGATAACTCGAGAACGTGTTTCGAATTAAGTATAACTTAACTTTTAATATGTTAAATGATTAATCCCGAATGCTTTGGCTATTTATAGATCACCAAGCTGAACCGGGACCCGCTACCACTACCCCTTACCGTACTCGACTACCAGGCAAGTTTCAATTCCCTTCTTTTAGGCTGTTGTTGTGATTGAATAAATATATATATATGATTGCTGATATACATATGCCATTGCATGCATGCCTACTTTCAAGTTGAATTGATATACTTGTTCCCTGAATGTTATTGTTGGCTTATAAGCTAGATAGTTATATATCAGTTATAAGCCGGTTATTGTAAGACCCTCATAGGAGGGCGTATACATCTTATTAATCAAAAATAGACCGGGAGTCAATATTCCTTGATATATCGAGATTACCTCGGAGGAAAATATTTAAGTAAATATTTTCTATTATTTGGGCGACGAATATTATGTGAATATTCGTTCGAGACTAATTATTTCAACGATCCTTACTTCAAATAATTATTTGAACGTAACTATTCAACGAATAATATTTCTCAATATTCATTCAGAGTCGAATTGATGATCAATTATTATTTCGAATATTCTTCTAAAGATGAGACTACTAAATGAATATTATTTGGATATTCTTTTAGAATATTATTTTATTAAATAAATATTACTTTTGAATATTCATTTAAGATATTTAATACTTGATGAATATTATTTTAATATTCATCTGAAGCTTGATTTAATTATCGAATATTATCTCGAATATTCCTTAAGGCTTGGATTACTAAATGAATATTACTTGATATTCATTTAGGATATTATTCATTAAATAAATATTACTTTTGAATATTCATTTAAATTCCTAATTAATTATGAATATTACCTTAAATATTCTTTTCAGGTCTTATTAATTAATGAATATTGTTTTGAGTATTCATGTAAATATTTATTTATTCAATAAATATTCTCCTGATATTTCTTCAGGGATTATTTTGAGAAATACTCTGATTAAAGATATTCTTTCATATTCCCAAATATTCTTTAAATATTTTAACTCAATAAATATTCTCTGAATATTTATTCCATACTTAGAATAATCTCGATAAGGTTTATCTTCTTCGATTATTACAGAAAATATCTCGGAGTCATATTATTATTAATCTTATATCAAGAAAGGTTCTCAGACATCATTCTTCTTTGAGTCTATCTCCTTAATAATAAGAGGACCTTACTTGGAAAATGTTATTTATCTTGTCGACTTCCCGGTCATAAAGTATTCCCTTCACCCGCAACTCGGGTGCTGTTGACTTATTAAGTCGTTGCTTACCTTCTCATCTTTCGAGGGGTAAGATTACTGGAACAAGTTGATATCCGTTACCAAGTAATAGCTTGGGAGTTATTGGTGAATTTTCCTTTCCAACTAGATACGACTACCTTGTAGAGTCTTATCAACAAGTATTATACTTGGGGAAAGGGGGACGAACGTTACATTCAGAATCATGAATTCTATTTGAACTAGGAGTCGTGTAAGAGGCCGAGTAGCGCCGGTCCATCCCCTTTGGCCCAACCATTGGCCGGGGAGAGCTAGTAAGGCGGTAGACAAGTAAAGCCATCAGTTCTTCCTTCTACCGGTAGTAAATCTAAATTGAGCTGTACGATCTCGACTGATCATCAAGATTGGAACAGCGGGCGCGGTGAATACTCCATCATTGGTTCATCATCCAAATTTATTTATTTCCTGCAACATGATTACTGTTGGCAGAGTTGGAAAAAGGGTCATAACTGGAATTGCAACCTTTTCTTGCAAGTTCCTCTTCTTAATAACAATAAGAATATCTCGCTTACTTTGATGTAGCAGATATTTCTACAAACAAATACTTTAAGTTACCTTGTAACTTCATCGTTCATATTATACTGGCATCATTTCCGTAAATGCATGGCATATGGTTTGAAAGATACTTTTGAACTGTTATACTTTATCGTTCAGTTATATATTATTGTTGGTGGGCTATTGCTCACCCTTGCTTTATTATTATATCACAACAACAGCTAGACCAGATGACTCGCACAAGGCGCACTCGACACGGGCGAGGACGATGAGACTACCAGAGCTGAAGAAGAAGCTATTGGTAGGGTATATTTATTCTTTCAGTACCAAGAATATGGTCTAGTATGACTTATGTAAATGGATGGCAAAGAGTATGTATTTATATTAAAATTCTTTTGGATTGTAAGAACTCATAATGTGATTAATAAAAATTTGATTGTTACTCTGATTTCATCTCTGGGACTATAACGGGTGTGTTTTATATTATTGTGTTGGGTTATAGAGACGTAATTTATTTTATGTTAAGGAAAGTTCAATTGTTGTGGACAGAATTGGAAACCGTAACCACCGGATCCCGGACCCCGGATCTGGGGGTGTTACATCCTTCTTGGGATCCTTCACATAGGCTAAATAGGCTTCGCATCCTTTACGTAACAGCTTCTTAGCTTGAATCATAGTCAGGAACTTTTGGTTTTGCCGTTTCCCACTAAACACTACTTCCTCGTCCCCTGGCAGTCTCAAACTTACTCTCTTCTTTACACAATCAATCTGGGCTCCGTGGGTTGTTAACCAATCCATACCTACTATTACGTCAAACTCTCCTAGTTTAAAAGGTATCAAGTCTACCCGAAAGTGTCGCCCTTCTATTTCTAGGTCACAACCTGGACATACTTGGCTAACGGGAATAATTAAATGATTAGCTATCTCTATTTGCAGTCTGTCTTTCAATGGTTCAGTCTTAAGGCCTAACTGACATACAAAATCTAGAGATATGAAAGACTTGGTAGCTCCCGAATCAAATAAAACATTTGCCTTAACTGAGTTGAGTAGTAGAGTACCTGCAATCACATCCGTGTTCCTCACAGCATCCTGCACCGTCATGTTAAAAGTTCTTGCAGTAGGGCCTTGTTAGAAGCAGTTCCACTCACTCTTGATGCAGCTGGCCCAGAGGACATACATTCCCTCATTCGGTGCCCTGGTTTCCCACACTTAAAGCAATTTCCTCCGGCACTGGTGTTGTTACTAGTCCCTCGACAGGCGTTAGCATAATGTCATGTCAGCCCACACTTAAAGCACTTCACATCCTGTAGGTTACACACGCCCGCATGTTTCCTTCCACATTTATTACATTCTGGGGGTAGGTCTCGGGATGGGGTAGAGTAAGACGATCCCTGTGGTCGGCCGCTCTGGCCCACACTCCAACTTTCAGCTCTCTTGGTTCCAAAGTTTCCGCTGGTTTGGGACATCGTTCCTCGCTTAAATTTGCTCGGAAAGCTCCCTCCCACAGTGTTTCCCTTTTGACTATCAAACTTCCTCTTCTTTCCTTCCCTCTCCTTCTGCATCTATTCACTCCCAGCCTCAACAATTGATGCTTTCTGTACCAGGGTGGCATAGTCTGTCAGCTCAAAAACCGCCACACGATTCTGAATCCATTGCTTTAGCCCTAATTGAAACCTTCGGGCCCTCTTTGCCTCAGAGTTCACATATTCCGGAACAAATCTCGACAACTCAGTAAATTTGGCCTCATACTCGGCCACCGTCATGTTACCTTGCTTCAGTTCCAAAAACTTCAGCTCCATTTGTGTCTCCATGAACCTAGGAAAGTACTTCTCCAAGAACAGCTCGCTAAACCTCTCCCAGGTCACCACACCTCTTCCTTCCAAATTCTTCTTAGCTTCCCACCAATAGTTCGCCTCACCCTGCAGAAGGTAAGTGGTGAAAACAGTCTTCTGCTCCTCAGCGACACCTAGTATCTCGAAAGATTTTTCCATTTCCTTCAGCCAGGCCCTTGCCTCGACCGGGTCGGCAGTTCCTTTAAATTCTGGGGGTTTCAGGGATTTGAAGTTCCGGAAAGCATTTGCATTAGCATTTTGGGGTGGTTGCTGAACTGGGGGACGGTCCAAGTTCTGCCTAAGTAACTCCATGAACTGTTCCACAGGGCCTCCCCGAGGATGTTCTGCCTCTCGGGTGTCATCACCAGCTTCTTCTTCATACTCAGAGTCATCAAACAAGTTATGATCGTTGCCCTCACTCTCACTCAGGTTGACATTCTCCCCTTCACGGTTCTGGTGGCCTCCGGTCCCATGGTGGCTACCCTGGCCCTCAGAACTGATCGGGTGAGCTCGAGTGTTCATTCTTCTGGGTGGCATGATTCTGATAATAAAACAAGAAATGGGTTAGGGTTTTCCAATTACCTGACAGCGTTTACACGGGTCAGGAACGTATCGTTCCTCCTCCTAATGGTGGAAGTTGCAAAAGTTTTAATAGTCCGATGCTGGAGATAAAACGTCGAAACATTTTTGGAAAAATCTCTATGGGATGCGAAAACATTGGCAAGAGTTTTCAAATTTTTTTTTTTTGAAAAAAATTATTTTAAAATTGTAAGAACATTGTTGGAAATTGTAGAGAACAGTTTGAAATCGCATATCGTAAATTTGAAACAGCATGGTTGTATTTGTGGCTTGTAGCAATTGTATAATCACAGTTATATATCAAAACAGTAAAGCATGGCATCAGTAAGTAAAGCAGTTGAGACAATATCAAGGAAACTGAAACTAAATAAGTACGATACAAGGGTTGTCACAAAGTTTGGATGTTAGAGCCAAATACATAGTTCCGGTGTCAAAGTCTAGCAAAAGTGGAACAAATACAAGTACATCATCCGAATAGTCAGGGCTACACAAAAGTAGGGCTACATCCGTACATACTACCCGAAGTCACATCTACATATCTGTAGGTCAGTCTACTCATCCACTGGTCAGAAAGGATACCACTGCACAAGTCAACTATCCCGCAAAATCGACACACTAATGTCATCTGAACCTAGTGGACTGAGCTATCAGTAACACATCACGGGGCCGCACCGCGGCGGAGCAAGGTCCTCACTCGGGTAAATGCACGATGCACAACACGCCTAGCATCCCTAGCCTGGATCACTCCGCCCCCGCGGATCCCTAATCCAAGAATCCTCTCACGACTCCTCCTCTCAATCCTATGGAGTCGAGCCCTAGTCCTCATAGCAACAGCGGTCCTCATCTCAGCCTGGATCCTCAAGCGCGCCTCGCGCTCCTCCACTAGTGCCCGCCTCGCCTCGTTAAGTCGGGCCTCTGCAGAAAGTAAGTCTCGGGTCAGGAACTGCACCACGTAAGCGTGCTCAGTACCCGACACTTGGGGTAGGTCCATCGGTGGAGGTGGTATGACAGGAACAGGAGTAGGTGCAGCAGCAGTAGCAGGAGCAGGAGTAGTAGCAGGGGTAGGGTCAAGCTCCTCCTCGCCAGAAGTATCATCCTCGGAGTCACTGTCCGATGAAACAGGGCTCGATGACTGCGGAGAAGGTGGGGGTGACACAACACGACCCTCACCGGATCTCACACTCTCCTCATCAGTAGCTACAGGAGATGGGGTAATAGGCTCAGGCTCAAAGGGCTCCTCAACGGGATCCTCATCATCAGTATCTCCTATCAGCGTAATCCAGGGGCCGAGCTCAGAGTTAGCACCCATATCCTCCTCAGGATCCTCGGTATCTCGCATCAGTGCCTCATCATGCTCTCTCTCTAAAGCCTCAGGGTCTGGTATCTCCTCCATCTACACAAGGGAAATAAGGAGGGTCACTAATCATAAAGAAAGGTTTAAGGAGTAGTTCCCTCACGGGCCTTAAAGTCAGGGCTATATCCGATAACCCGACTGCAAACTCGATGAGAGTTCTAAGTATTATTAGGGTTGTTATTAGGGTTATTATTATTGTTATTATTATTAGGGTTGCTTTCTTAAATTACTATCGTTTCTGAGAACTATAACCTCGCTCTGATACCATTTCTGTGACGCCCCCAAATCCGGGGTCGGAGATGTAGGCGCTCACGGTCCATTTTCCATTAATAACATACCTGTTCTTGCACATAATATATATAAAACAGCCATCGACCCCACAATAAACTCACACCGCACACACACACACACACAGGTTAGAGCCTCAGAAACGTCACCACATTGATTAAGCAGAAATAAAAATATCAGAGTTATTACAGACCGAATTAAATAGTATTTATGCTACAAGCAACACTTCGATATGAAGCGAAGTTGGCGGCTTGAAAGTTTGTTACGGTACACTGCCTTGCACAGGTCATACTGATAAATAAAACGAACTAACAAAAGCTGCCAATCAATCCGGCTAATGGGGCCTACCGGTGGAATCTCAACTGCTGGCTCGGGTCTAGTCACCTGCTTTCGAGCAGTCTATCTGGGTCTTGCCATTTCGCTTAGCTGTTGTGTTTGTAAAATTTGAAAACAAGCAAGAGTGAGCAACTATAGCTCAGCAAGAAATATATGTATAAGGTAAGCAATATATATGATTGGCAGTTATTAAACTTGTTTGTATCAATCAGATATAAAATCACTTGTCATTGTTGATAAATTCCGAAGGTGCAACAATATGTGCCCTTGTTTTCAAAATAAACTTGCAGTTCTAGATACTGCATTGAGTCAACATCTTTCTCATCAAAATAGAACACTATCGGCAACTTGGCACAAAAGCCTAAGAAGCAGTGTCAAAGCATTTTTCCAAAATGGAGGAATGGGACTTAAAGAAAACACAAAACTTGACAAGGATTGACGATGATCGGTCGCCACATCCAAGTCCAATAATCCGCGGGTCTTCTCTACCGATAGAAGGATAGAAACTACATCCGTAACTATCCCCGGGTGAAAACTACATCCGTAATCACCCTCGATGAAAACTACATCTGTAATCATCCTTCGGCAACACCTGGGCCGGAATAATAATTGATGGACCGCCTGGCTCACGACCGCTTACACATCCCGGGAATCGTTCATCAACGGTTCCCACACCTGCCAGAGTCCCTTTTTCTTTTTCTTTTGAAAAACTTGATTTTGATTGAAAACAGAGTAGTTGAGGTCCGACATCAGTCGACCGATGATTCTTGAAATCATACAAGAAACAGAACCTGACCGGGGGTTTTCGAAAATGTTTTGAGTTCGAAAGAGTTCGAGTTTGAAAGTATTAAATGTATCTTGGATTGACTTCATCTTTAAAATAATGAACGATAATTAATAAATAATATTTTAAGATTTAATATTAATAATTAATAAAATAATTATTCGATAAAATAAACTTTTAATCCAAGATAGGGTTACGAGTATTTACGAAGATATGAACATAATTACTTGAGTATACGATACTCCCCGAATGTCCCTTCGGGTTTTCGCAATCTAGATACGATATAATAATATACCGCTCCCCGGTCAATAGTATATACGGACCGCTACGACCTCTATTGCTAGAGTCGTTGTCCGAAGAAAACATTTCAATCTAAGTTCAAGGGGTACAAACATATATGTACTTATAAAATCTCAATTGCATCAATACTTCGATAAACATAGCATTTGATATAATTGAAAACTACAAACACAACAGTGAAATTCCTTGTATATGTATAAATTTTGAAAAGTAAACTTGCCTTGGTTTGGTTGGGGTGGTCGAGCGTGCGGAGTGGAACGATCTATACATAAGCAATAACCGCTCGTTAGTACCTTAATAATATCTCTTAAATTACGGGGTTTTAGGGGGTACGAAATTAACTTAATGACTTCGTCTTATGACACTCTAGCCCCACTATAGGTTCGTGTCATCACTCGATTACGCTCGTCACTTATTCGACTTAATTTAGTTACCACATTCGAATCATAACCATTACCCCTAGAATTATGCTCCACTAACGACTTTTTCCTTTGCGCGAAATTTACTCTAGCATTTTTATAAAATTCAAAAATTCATATTTTAATCCAATTCTTTTTGGGTGGTCGTCACCACTGCATTCCATAACTTCTCAAATTTTTCCATGATCCCACATATATTTTTAGGGGTATAAACAAGGTTCACAAGGGGGTCACTTAGTGCAGTCCGAAATCCAGAAACACAATTTACTTCTCCGGCCATAGCTTAAAATCTATACATCACCTAGCCATGAACCTTACATTTCCAGAAACTACATTCAATTATCCTTCCAAAAATATATGGTAGGACCTCAGGAGACCATATTTGGGGGTTCAAAACCATGTTACAAGACAGGTCAATGTTCCTGGAAAAACTCAGCAAGCATGTATCACTTAGATCAACCAATTCTCTCAATTCCACAACACAACCAACACCTAATTCACTTAGTTCATGCTTTATAACATTCATGGATATACATATACTATCCACAATCATAAAAATCACAATCACAACATCAAAACTCTAGATCCATGTCATCCATTACTTATACAACCAAGATTAACACTAAAACACATGGATCTATCACCAAACATTATAAACACTACATGGCCAAAAGGGTTCATGATTTTTATACCTTCTTGAGCACCTAGGAGCCTTGGTTAAGCCTTACAAAACTCAAGAACACCTTGAATGATCTCCTACAACCCTTATAATCCAAGATCTAAAAGAAAAACCAAACATGGTTACTATTCACCATATCTTTAACAATTTATAACTTGAATTTGGATGGATGAAAGGGCTTGAAACTCTTAACATACCTTGCTTAGATGATGGAGAGGGCCTAGGAATTATGTCTTGATTTATGAGTGATGAGAAATGTGAAAGTGTTGGTCCTAAATCCAATCATGTATGATGAGTTAGGAAGAACTTTCATGTATTCTTGTTTGATTTCATTAATAATAATAAAAGACTTGTTTTGATTTTATTACGGGCATTATCTGTTTAAAGTGTTTTAAATTAGATGTTCCATAGTTTAGAGTAAAGCTTCTATAATTATAATGAGATTATAATAGTGAGATCTAGAAGATGATAACTCTAGACTTAAACAGTTCCTGATCATAGGATAACTAATCGGAAGTTAGTGAATCCGCAAAGATCGGTACATATTATGCTTGCTCCCGTCAGGAGGATGTCTGTTCTCATAGGCATTTGTGTGGTGACACTATAGCTAGTATGTAGGTGCTTATTAGGGAATAAGTTCACTGAACATGACTCGATAAGTTGGACAACTAATGGAGTTTACTCACGTGTCAATAGTTATTCACTGAGTGATAGTTGTACAAGTGTCCTTAGACTTGAGATCGTTAGAGTAATCTTGTATATAATGAACTGTGCTTTGGTTTAGTCCTTAGTCTCAAGGACATCCATTAGGTCTATTCTGGGTATAGGGATTTATGTATGGAGATAGTTAACGATCAATAAAGAATCTACCCCTTCCAGTAAGGAAGTGAATATCCTATGTTATTCTTAGTATGCGAGTTCTGGAATCTCTGGCCAGAGTGTATGAAATTAGAAAGGAGTTTCTAATTTGCATTAATATGAACTTTGCGTTATGAATAAGAAAACACATGATTAAATTTGATAGGCCTGACACGAGATCCATGCCTTGTATTTAATCGGGATATTGTAGGGTAGAAGGAATTGATTGTACGGTAACTAGTCACTGACAGGTTCTTGGTATTCTAAGCAGTGAATTCATATTATCCGGATAGTCGCGATATGTTGAGAAGCATCACTCACGATGTAGAATAAATATAATTAATCAGTTAATTATATTTAATGAATTTTAGAATTCATATAAATAATAAATAAAAGGTTTATTATTATTTATTTCTACTACCGGCTTAATATTGAACCTACAAGGTCACACCATAAAAAGATTAATTTATTGATGAAGGTATTTTGAGAGAGCAAGTTGTTTTAATAATGATTAAAATTGTTTTAATTATTATTTAACATTTTATAAGATAAAGTGTAGGATTTATATATTAATATATAATGATATATTAATTGTGAAAACCCTACATGTGCCCTATAAATAGAATGAGATGAGAAGAGTATGAGACACTTGGTTTTTGTGAAAAACTTAAAGCCTCCATCTTCTTCATCTCTCTCTCTCTCTCTCAAACCTCCATTTTTATAAAACCTTGTTTTTATAAAAAGCTTCATCGAAGAAATTTATCTTGGTGGATACCGGTAGAGTGCTTCACACTCTGAGAAGCAACTGCGAGAAACCATTTTATAAAGCTTCGATTTTTCAAGGTATGATCACGATTCCTCGCTCTTTTCATTTTATATGATTTTCTATATGTGCGATATATGGTTTTTACGGAAATAATTGTTATTTGCGCTTCCGCTCATTCGTAAATTCCTTCAATGGCATCAGAGCTAGGTTCTTGCATATAGAGAGTCATATAAAAATTTCAGATTTTTTTATGCATGTATGGATTTATTATGATTTTTGTAAGTTTATTTGGATTTAATTATGAATTAATTCGAAATAATTTTTGCATATGATTTTGACCACTAATCTGAGTTCTACAAGTGTTGTAGATGATCTGGGTATTTTTCTCATAATTTTGTGATGTGTAGATTATTTGTTATGAATTTTTTAAAATTGTTTTAATTAAAATTCATAAAATAATCATGCATATGGAAAATATGAAATAAAAATTTTGCACAAGAACCCCTTGTTGATCTATTATTTTTGCTGCTGATTGATTTTAGAAATCATGTTTTGATAATTTTTTATTAATTTATTAATTAATTGTTAATTAATTTATTAATAGTAAAATTAAATAATAATAAAAGTTATTGTTATTAATGGGGGCATTAATTGATTGAACAGTTACATAATATAAAAAAAAAACTGATCTGTTCTGCTGTCGGGCGCGTGCAGCGCAAACGCAGGAGGGGGTGTCACGCATTTCAGAAATGCGTGACAGGGGTGTTGCGCAATTTGCGGATGCGTTACAGCGTTTAATGGCTTTAAATGCTTGTAACGCATTCCGGACATGCGTTACAGCTTTTCTGTCCACAATAAATTTGATTTATTGGGAGTTTCGTAACTCCGTTTTGGCCGTGCGATATATCGTTGGATTCGTATTTCCGAGACGGATCTAATGGAGTGGTCAAATATTTTTTATATAATAATTTTGAATTATTTATATTTATGGGAGTGTTTTAAAGCATGTTTTAATTGGATTAATTGCTTTTAAATACTATAATAAATCCATACATCATTATATCATTGTGTGACATGATATTGCTTGCATGCTTACTTGTTGATTTAATTTTATATATGTGATATATGCCTATGTTTACCATGCGATGATAGATTTAGGTGAACTTAAATCAAAATAAGGCGTGCTCTAGAAAATCTAGAAATAGGAATCGTTACTTGCCTTAATAATAATATTATGAATACAATCATGAGATTCTTGTGTTTGTGAAACACGTAATTAAATATGAATTTTCAATATTGAGAGAATGGATGATTCTGTCAAAAACGGATTTCGATCTGTAAGAAAGGGGTATTAAGTGACGCCTCTTGACAATGCTCCCCCCGATCTGGGAATCATCCAATTATCGATTATTGATTTGAAATATTTAATTTAAAAGGAAGAATCTCTTTATAATAAGATTATTATTGTAACATAATATAATCCCTCTAAAATTAAATAATATCAAGTAGTAATTGGCCAATGACACAACGGGCTTGTGTCGGTCATAGCCTTCCAACATGGTAGAAAGTAGTTCTTATTTTTGAATCATTGTCGTTTCGTGCTACAGCCGAGGGCTTTGATTTTGAAATAAGAAATACTTGTCTATTACATAGAGATGTGTACAATGAATTAGAATCTAATGGTCGTTACGTGCTACAGCCGTGGGCCGTTGGAGACTGATTCAGTTGTACGGAATGTTGGGTTAGACTTGACTTAGAATATTGAGTTTGTCGTGCCACAGCCGTGACTCAATTATTCAAGAGGCTAAAGTTTTATTAGGGAATAACATGAGATGTAATTGACAAGAGTTGTCTGCCTATTGAACATCACATGGCGTTTCGTGCCACAGCCGAGGTTGTGTGATGGAATATAGGATCCCTATTCCCACTAGCATTATGAATGCTTAATTTTTCACTTAAGGGGGTTGAATAAATTAGATAAACTAGTGGGAGTCACTTATGAATAAAGACCCGATTCATATAGTGTTTTTAAAATGAAATTGAATATTCGCTAAGTGTTGTTATGTGTTTATCATTTACAGATTTACTATATACACTATGTCTTCTGCACTATCACTCCGGAGCATACTGGATGCTCACAAATTGACTGGTCCGAATTTTGCTAACTGGCTTCGAAACTTGAGAATTGTTCTCAGGGTTGAGAAGCTGGAATATGTGCTTGACTCACCTAAGCCTGCTGCACCTGCTGACGATGCACATAATGATGAACATGTTGTGTATCGTAAGTGGATAGATGATGCTAATGTTGCTCAATGTATCATGCTAGCTTCCATGAACGATGAGCTACAGAAGCAACATGAGCTTATGGATGCTCACACTATCCTAGAGCATCTGCAAGAGTTGTATGATGTGGCAGGGAGGACAGCTCGATATGAGATATCGAAGGAGCTGTTCCGTTGTAGGATGTCTGAGGGATCATCCGTGAATGACCATGTACTTAAGATGATCAATTTGATTGAACGTCTTGGGCAACTTGGTTTTGTCATGGATAGGGAACTGACTCAAGACTTGGTCTTGCAATCACTTCCGGGTTCATTTTCGCAGTTTGTTGTGAACTTTCACATGAATAAGTTGGATGTCAGCCTGGCTGAACTCCACAACATGTTGAAGACTGCGGAATCGAATTTTCCCTCTAAGAATAGTTCTGTTCTTCTAATTGGTGAGGGTTCCAATCCTAAGAAAAGGAAGAAGAACCCTTCCAAGAAGAAGAAAGTTGGTGAGAAAAAGCCGGTTCCACCAAAAGCTGAAGACCCCAAGAGCAAAGCTGTTTGCTTTCACTGTAACAAGGTGGGGCACTGGAAGAGGAACTGCAAGGTTTACCTTGCAGAAATGAAAAAGAAGAAAGATAGTGAGACTGTCGCTTCTGGTTCAGGTATGTTCATGATTGAAGTGAATATGTCAATAAATCAAAATTCTACTTGGGTATTAGATACCGCCTGTGGTTCTCATATTTGCAATTCGTTGCAGGGACTAAGGAGAAGTAGGACTCTCGAGGAAGAGGAGGTGATTCTACGGATGGGAAATGGAGCAAGAGTTGCTGCTGAATCTGTAGGATCGTTTGATTTACATATGCCTACGGGCAAGACTATTGTTTTAAATAATTGTTATTTTGTTCCCTCGATTGTGAGGAATATTATTTCTATTCCCATGTTAGACTTGGATGGATTTTCGTTTGTTATTAAGAATAATGAATGTTCAATTCTTAGAGATAATGTTCTTTATGGTAGTGGTATTTTAAATAATGGTCTATATGTGTGTGACATAGAGCATGATTTACTACAAATTGAACATACTAATAAAAGGAAAAGAGATGATGAAAATCTCACCTATTTGTGGCACTGCAGACTTGGTCATATTAGTGAAAATAGACTGCAGACATTGCATAAGGAAGGGTTACTTGACCCCTTTGATTTTGAATCATATCCTACATGCGAGTCTTGTCTATTGGGTAAAATGACCAAATCTCCATTTAGTGGACATGGAGAGAGGGCTGCAGATTTGCTAGGACTGGTACACACAGATGTATGTGGACCGATGTCTACGCAAGCCATGGGTGGATTTTCGTACTTCATTACTTTCATAGATGATCGATCTAGATTCAGATATGTGTATTTGATGAAACACAAGTCTGAAGCCTTTGAAAAGTTCAAAGAATATAAGAATGAAGTGGAGAAACAAACCAAACGTAGTATTAAAACTCTTCGATCAGATCGAGGTGGTGAATACTTGAGTGGAGAATTTCTAGATTATCTCAAAGAAAATGGTATAGTCTCTCAGTGGACTCCTCCATATACTCCACAGTTGAATGGAGTATCTGAAAGGAGAAATCGAACTTTGTTAGACATGGTTCGGTCCATGATGAGCTACGCAAATCTTCCAGTATTCCTATGGGGTTATGCATTGGAAACCTCAGCATATTTACTGAATAAGGTGCCTTCCAAATCTGTTCCTCAAACTCCATATGAGATATGGAAAGAAAGGAAACCGAGTCTTAAACACGTTAAGATTTGGGGATGTCCGGCTTATGTCAAGAAAGTTGACCCTGATAAGCTGGAATCTCGATCCGTGAAATGTAGTTTTGTGGGATATCCTAAAGAAACTTTAGGGTATTACTTCTACACCAATCATAGTGTATTTGTCTCCAGACATGCTACCTTCTTGGAAAAACAGTTTATCTTTGAAGGAAACAGTGGGAGCAAAATAGAACTTAATGAAGTTCAAGAAGCACAAACTACTACGGTTCAAGAGGAAACACCTGTTCAAACTGAACAACCTTCTGTGGTACAGCCCATTCGTAGGTCAGAAAGAGTGTCTCGCCAACCTGAGAGGTATTATGGCCTTGTCATTGAGAATGACAATGAGTTATCAATCGTTGATGATGACGACCCTATGACCTATAATGAAGCTATGAGTAGTGTTGACTCAGAGAAATGGCAGAGTGACATGAAATCCGAAATGGATTCTATGTATGCCAACCAAGTATGGACTTTGGTTGAAGCACCAGAGGATGTGAATCCTATTGGATGCAAATGGGTATACAAAAGAAAGATTGGAGCAGATGGCCAGGTGGAGACCTATAAGGCCAGGCTCGTGGCAAAAGGATTCAGACAAAGGCAAGGGATTGACTTTGATGAAACTTTTTCGCCTGTAGCCCTGTTAAAATCAATTCGGATTTTGCTTGCGATTGCTGCTTACTACGACTATGAGATCTGGCAAATGGACGTGAAAACGGCCTTCCTCAATGGGAAACTTGAAGAGGAAGTGTATATGACACAGCCAGAGGGGTTTGTTTCTAAAGGGAATGAACACCTAGTGTGTAAGCTGCTAAGGACCATATATGGATTAAAGCAAGCTTCTCGTAGATGGAACATCCGTTTTGATGAGACAATCAAAGAGTTTGGTTTTATCAAGAACATGGATGAACCATGTGTCTACAAGAAGGTTAGTGGGAGCGCGGTAACATTTCTTGTATTGTATGTGGATGACATACTTCTTATAGGAAATGATATACCGATGCTGCAATCAGTCAAAGTGTGGTTATCAAAGAACTTCACTATGAAGGACTTGGGTGAAGCATCCTACATTCTCGGTATGAAGATCTATAGAGATAGATCTAGTAGAATGATAGGTCTTACCCAGGGTACATACATCGAGAAAGTGCTTAAAAGGTTTAGCATGGAAAACTCCAAGAGAGGTCTCATACCGATGAGCCATGGAGTATCCCTTTCCGAAAAGATGTCTCCTAAGACACCTGAGGAAAGAGAGCACATGAGTAAGATTCCTTATGCTTCAGCAATAGGATCTATCATGTACGCGATGTTATGTACTAGGCCTGATGTTGCTTATTCAATTAGTGTAACGAGTAGATATCAGTCCGATCCAGGTGAAGACCACTGGAAAGCAGTGAAGAACATCCTTAAGTACTTGCGAAGGACTAAGGATATTTTTCTTGTTTTTGGTGGATCTGAATTGAAAATAAAGGGTTATACTGACTCTAGTTTTCAATCAGAAAGTGATAGCAAATCCATGTCAGGGTATGTGTTTACTTTGAATGGTGGTGCGATTAGTTGGAAGAGTTCCAAACAGTCGACAACGGCTGACTCCACAGCGGAAGCAAAGTATATAGCTGCAAGTGAGGCTGCAAAAGAAGCCGTTTAGATGAGGAAATTTGTTTCTGAGTTGGGAGTTGTTCCAAGCATTGAAGAGCCTATTGTGTTGTATTGTGATAACAACGCGGCAATAGCTCAAGCCAAGGAACCTAGGTCTCATAAAAATTCCAAACATGTTTTGCGGCGCTTTCATTTGATTAGGGAGATCATTGAAAGGGGAGATGTCAAGGTTGAGAGAGTTGACACACATAACAACATAGCAGACCCACTCACAAAGTCATTGTCTCAGATTCACTTTGATCGTCATAAAGAGAAGATGGGTATTAGATACCAGGGTGATTGGCTTTAGTTCAAGTGGGAGATTGAAAGTGTTTGTCCTAAATCCAATCATGTATGATGAGTTAGGAAGAACTTTCATGTATTCTTGTTTGATTTCATTAATAATAATAAAAGACTTGTTTTGATTTTATTACGGGCATTATCTGTTTAAAGTGTTTTAAATAAGATGTTCCATAGTTTAGAGTAAAGCTTCTATAATTATAATGAGATTATAATAGTGAGATCTAGAAGATGATAACTCTAGACTTAAACAGTTCCTGATCATAGGATAACTAATCGGAAGTTAGTGAATCCGCAAAGATCGGTACATATTATGCTTGCTCCCGTCAGGAGGATGTCTGTTCTCATAGGCATTTGTGTGGTGACACTATAGCTAGTATGTAGGTGCTTATTAGGGAATAAGTTCACTGAACATGACTCGATAAGTTGGACAACTAATGGAGTTTACTCACGTGTCAATAGTTATTCACTGAGTGATAGTTGTACAAGTGTCCTTAGACTTGAGATCGTTAGAGTAATCTTGTATATAATGAACTGTGCTTTGGTTTAGTCCTTAGTCTCAAGGACATCCATTAGGTCTATTCTGGGTACAGGGATTTATGTATGGAGATAGTTAACGATCAATAAAGAATCTACCCCTTCCAGTAAGGAAGTGAATATCCTATGTTATTCTTAGTATGCGAGTTCTGGAATCTCTGGCCAGAGTGTATGAAATTAGAAAGGAGTTTCTAATTTGCATTAATATGAACTTTGCGTTATGAATAAGAAATCATATGATTAAATTTGATAGGCCTGACACGAGATCCATGCCTTGTATTTAATCGGGATATTGTAGGGTAGAAGGAATTGATTGTACGGTAACTAGTCACTGACAGGTTCTTGGTATTCTAAGCAGTGAATTCATATTATCCGGATAGTCGCGATATGTTGAGAAGCATCACTCACGATGTAGAATAAATATAATTAATCAGTTAATTATATTTAATGAATTTTAGAATTCATATAAATAATAAATAAAAGGTTTATTATTATTTATTTCTACTACCGGCTTAATATTGAACCTACAGGGTCACACCATAAAAAGATTAATTTATTGATGAAGGTATTTTGAGAGAGCAAGTTGTTTTAATAATGATTAAAATTGTTTTAATTATTATTTAACATTTTATAAGATAAAGTGTAGGATTTATATATTAATATATAATGATATATTAATTGTGAAAACCCTACATGTGCCCTATAAATAGAATGAGATGAGAAGAGTATGAGACACTTGGTTTTTGTGAAAAACTTAAAGCCTCCATCTTCTTCATCTCTCTCTCTCTCTCTCAAACCTCCATTTTTATAAAACCTTGTTTTTATAAAAAGCTTCATCGAAGAAATTTATCTTGGTGGATACCGGTAGAGTGCTTCACACTCTGAGAAGCAACTGCGAGAAACCATTTTATAAAGCTTCGATTTTTCAAGGTATGATCACGATTCCTCGCTCTTTTCATTTTATATGATTTTCTATATGTGCGATATATGGTTTTTACGGAAATAATTGTTATTTGCGCTTCCGCTCATTCGTAAATTCCTTCAAAATGGAGGAGGAAGAAATTTTTTTCTTCTCCTTTAGTCTTGGCCGAGAGCTTCTTGGAGGGGGGGGTTTGTGTTTTTGATTTTTTTGTTGTTGGGTGAATAATTGATAAAGTGAGGTTGGGTGATACATAATGTTGTATGTATAGGCAAGGTACTAGCATGGTATGGCCTCTTGTACTTCTTGTCTCCTCTTTTGAAAAAGCAATGTAACTAGTTACTATTCCTCTTCCATTTGGTTAACTAGTTTGCTCATTCCTAACCACTTGGTTGCATGGGACTTGCATGCAATACTACTCCTTGTATCATTATTCTTCCACCAATGCTTGTCATTTGAACTTTAATTCGTATCGTATCCTAATTAATCTCTCGTAACAATATTTTGTCGCGTAGAGATTTCCCCTATAATTCCTTAAGTACTTAATTGTGTAAATTCCTCGAATGACCATAATTCCTCGTCATAATCCTTAATAAATCTTTTAATACTCTAATCATTCTCAAATCCCAAGTTTTATAAATCCTACCAACAATAAGACTCTTGCCCTCTACAATATTCTCTTTTATCTTACATAGTGAATGCAACAACATAGTTTCTCAGACAATCAATTCTATTAATCAAAAGGGATGACTAGAAAGGTTCCAAATTGACAATGCCACATGATATTAAATAAAAGAAATATTGTAAAAATTAGGGTTCTTACAAAATCTTCAAGACTATACAATAAAAATCTCCTGGCAACACAAGCTTGCATCTTCTAAATTCCATCATGCATAATCTTTGCTTTCAAGGCCAAAATAATCCATCTTTTAACATTTAAGCATGAGACACTGAAAGATGAAAAACATAATTAATATCGATAAAACAACATTCGAAACTAACAAATATGCAAGAGAATGAAAGACAAAACGTGTATAAAATACACGTTATCAAATCTTCCCCCACTTGATCTTTGCTAGTCCCGAGCAAACTAATATTAACAATGAGATAATTAAACTAAATTTATTATTCCAAATGATAAAATGGTTGAACAAAAGCATTCAAACCATCGTTTAAACTCCCAAGTAGCCTTGGAGGACGAGTTTCGTCTCGTGAGGGTTTATAGATGATGTACCCACAAAATCACAAAAACCACTAATAAACAAGAAAATAACAATTCCTACTAATTAAACTAACCACTGCACTCACATGTCCGAATCGTCATACAAATAGGAAACAAACCAAGCATGCCGCTAAATTTACTTGTAACTAAAATCAAACATATAGAGCCATTCACCTTGTCATCTACTATAACGAGTTAACAATCAATTCAAGAATCAAGATAACACACCTTGTGCAAAATGTAACCATGACATTAAAGCTAGAATGAATGCACTTCAATCATGAACACTAGACAAAATTATCACAAAGCATACACGGCTTCGCATTAAGAAGATGAAATTTTATGGTGAAAAATCTCACATCTCTCAATTATGTATCACACAAGTATGGGCTAGATATTTCACTCAACTCCACGTCTAAATGCATGCGCTCTACTTGACCTTGCACGTCCACCTAAATTCCGGATTGCACCAAAAACAAGGAATTCATAAAATGGGTTGCAACGAGGCTTGGGTAAAGGCGTGAAAATTTAAGTTCAAGGAAGGTGTAAAAGTCTCACTAGTTGAGTCAAAATGACGTTTGCTCACTACATGCACCAAACTCTCAAACTAAAGTAGATCTCCACTCATTTACAATTACAAAACACAACCACATTTACCGAGAAAATTGAATCAAAATAATGTACAAAGATTTATTGCTTTTTTTTCTCTTTTTTTTAACATCCCCTTTATTTTTTTCTTCTTCTTTTTTTTAGAGTAAAGGGAATGCATTACATATATAAATACTACAAAGAACTTTGAACCACATCTAAATATACACATCACACTAGTTCCCACTTGCAATAATTAGAATTCTTCTTCTTCACAATTTCTCCAAATTCTCATGCTCATCAGTCAATTCTTTCCAAGACTCAACTAGCTCAACTAGGTCGAGAGTGAAGTATTTGGCTATAACTCATGTATAAAAGGGGAGTGACGAAGAAAAATATGGATATAAGCTTCAAAGGGGGTAACTAGGGATTATTTTCATGGTTCACGAGCTAAAAAGGCAAAAAGGGTTATCCTAAAAAGAATTTCCTTATTATGGTGCATCCATGAATTAAGGTTTAATGCAAGCCCTAGAGCAAAAACACACATAAAGAGGGAGCAACACACAAGCAAAAGAAATCATCGTTCAAGGCCTCACAAGGTTTAAGTTTTAATAACATCTTCTCGATTTGATTCCAAGCATTCTAAGAGATAAATGTCATGTTCACAATTTAATTACAACAATCTAGACTTTTCATGCCAGTTTAAGTGAGTGTGTGCAAAAAGGTGCATCAAACTTATAGATTCACATCAAATTGATAATGCTAGGCACGAAATAGAAGAAAACAAGGCTACAAGCTCACAATGCCATAAATTTTACCAACAAGTAAACAAGCTTTATGACTAAACTTATTTCTAAATGCAAACGAGACGGATATCAAAATAAACAAACCAAATGAACAAACCTTCCCCCACTTAAAACATGGCATGTCCTCATGCATGACAAATAAAAAATGAGGGAGAAACAAACGTGAAAGAAAACTCCCTTGAAAATAATCAACAAGGACAAGGAGCAAAGCCAAGAAGCTCAAGCATCATGAGGAGGATCCGAGGATGGATCCCAAGAACTAGTGCGACATTGAGCCATCATCGAGGCACAAAACTGCTCCATCCACATTTGATACTCAGAAAACCGCATATCAACATGGTCCTTAATGGATTGCTCCATGCGCTGCAAGTAGGCCTGTTGAAGTGCAGAGAACTCCTCAGTATGAGCATGATAGAATGGATCCTCTCGATCAATCGCCAAAGGCAATGGGTCAGAAAATGATTCCTCCTCGGTCCGAAGAAGAGATGAGGAACAAGGGAGCTGAGATGATTTGTGGCCCGTCCATCGAAAATTCTCAAAAGTCCCTGAGATAACACCCATACTCTTTAAAACCAAGAAGTCAATTGTTGTAACAGGATCTTGACCCTCTAACCATGGAATATTAGAACAACTCCAGTCAAGAACCCCCAATCGAGAGGCAATATGGGTGATAAACCCTCCAAAGACAAGGGACCCCGTTTTCCGCCTTGAAAGCTCCATCATCCTTGCAACAAACAAATAACCCCAATCGATGCGATATCCCTCATGCAAGAAATAAAGGATCCCAAGTTCGGTCATTGAAACGACGCTATTGGACCCTTCATTACCATATAAGGAATTTGTCATCACACGATGAACGTAACTCAAACTAGGGCTCTTAATCTTGGTGGACTTAATCCGACTTGAAACCCATTGAGAATCCGAAGAAATTTTGGGCCAAATATAAGTTTGGAATTGGCGAGGTGGCTTATGACGACCACACTTGTATCCCCAACCAAATCAATCACAAAGCTCCTCCAACCGAACACTAAACCCTAAACCCATCATCCTAAAAGTGATTCGAGAGGCTAATCTTAAATCACTCCCAACTTCAACATCACACTTCACGGTAGTAAAGAATTCATATACCAAAGCCGGACAAGTAGGCTCATCCATATCTAACCATGTAGGCCAACCGAAAGTAGTCAAAATGTTCTTAACATTATCCTAAATACCAAGCTTTTCCATAACATGCTTATCAAAATAATGAAATGGTAAAACCTTAAGCGAGGAAATGGAAATATACCTCTCGAGGGCATCCCCGGAGAATGACAAGCTTGGTGTAGCGGAGTGCAAGTCAAGTCCATAATTAGAAGGAGGTAATGGTTGACCCTTGTCCTCGCATTCCTTGCGAGTTAGAAAAATTTTAGGCTCCTAAGAGGAAGAAGTGGTCTTTTGACGCTTAGATTGAACCTTTCCCTTGTTTTTACCGCGTTGAGAAGAAACCCCACTCATGATTATCAAATACCAACTTTGAATTACAAGCCAAAACTACCCAACAAAAACACCGAAGACAACCACAAGATAGCCAACAATCCAACAATCCAACAATAAAACCACAACCAATCAATCCGTAACCAATTTAACACCAAAAGTGCAAACCCCGAAGTGAATTACCGCCACATACCACAACCAATTCCACTATAATGATCAACAAGCCAACACCACACCCCTGAAAGCTACTACAATACACTAATTAAGGATATATAAATAATAAAAATATTAGTATTTGTTTTTGTTTTTGTTTTTTAAAAAAAAGATAAAATAAAATAAGATAACTAAGCAATTAATAATAAAATTAAAAATAAAATTTAAATAAAATTTAAAATTGATTCCTAAATTTATAAAAAATTGTTTAGGTTAGAAAATTAAAAACTAAAAGTCAAAATTAAAAATAAATAAGATTTTGGTTTTTTTTATTTAAATAATAATAATAATAAACAAAAAAACAAGAAAAGAAAAAAAAAACTAAATTAAACTAATCTAAAATTACAAATAAAACAAAAACTATAACTAAAACAAAGAGAAAAACAAAATTAAAAATAAAAAGGGGGGGCGTATTTCTGTTCGTAAGCAGGGGGAATAAACAGGGGAAGAGGCGTTGTTTTAATGAGGGGAGTGGGGGTTGTTTACGGGGTCTTTGGAATTGAGGTTGAAGGTCTGGAGTTGTGGAGAGGTATGGGATGTTGCGAATTATTGGGGAAGGGGGAAAGGGAAGATGACTGTGTTGTGCAGGGGCGAAGAACAGGACGGAGATGTGAGGGAAGAGGGGGGCAGCAGCCGTGGGTGTTTAGTGTTGTTGGTTGATGGGTAGGCGTGCAGGAGGAAATGGGGAATTGGCGAGGCTATGCGGAGTCGTTGTGTTGAGTTGCAGCAGATGGAGGGGGTGGCTGTGCAGGTGAGAAGCTGTGGAGTTGTTGATGTTGCGAGGTGGGATGACTGTTGTGGTGGTGGGTTTGTTTATGTGAACGGGGAGAGGGAGGAATGCATAAATGGATTGGGTGAAGGGGCGTTGTGAAGAATGGATTGTGTTAAGTGGATTTTATATCCACTTTTGAGGCTTCTAAAGGGCTTGAATTGTTGTGAGTTCTTGAGTTTTAATTGTCATTTGATGCGTTTTTGTTGTTTTTTTAGGTTGCATGGCATGGCAAGGAAGGACGTGCTATGGTGGGTTTTGATTAAAGATTGAGGAATCGTGGCGTGCTTGGAGAAAAGGCTTGATCGTGATTGGTTCCACCTCCATGAAGGGATAAAGAGTGCTAAGAGATCAAGGAGAAATGGTGGTCCAAAGTGCAAGAAGGTGAGAAGGAAAAGAGCAAGGAAAAAATCAGAAAATTTGCTAAGGGAAAAAAATTCCAGAAGTTTTCCATTCCAGGAGGCCGCTTGGAAGGCCAGGAGGCCGCTTGTAAGGCCAGGAGAGCGCCTGGAGCTCCAGGCGGGCGCCTGCGTTCAAACACTGCAGCTCGAAAATTCTGTTTTGGGGGATTATTTATTTACTTAGGCTGCAGCTAGGGTTGGGCAGATAATATAATAAAAAAAACATATTTCCTCTCTGGTAATAGGATTATTTTTTCTAGAACTAATTTACATTAGAGAGGTCAAGAACAAGAGGGAAAATAACTTCCAAGGTGACGGCAAGGAAGAATCACACTCAAGTTCAAGATCTAGGGTTTTCTATATTGTTTATTTTCTGAATCTTCAACTTAATACTTTGTTATCTATTGGATTTTTATCAAGTATTCTATTCTCAATCATTAATTGTTTTCAGTTCTTTGTTTTAATTATGTTATCAATTGAACCCATGATGGTGCTAAGTTCAATCATGAACTAAACACTTTCATGGGGTTCTAATGGAGTGTTTTGTGGATTCTAGTAGTTGATAGTTTTGACAACATATGCTTGTGATTGAAAATAAGGTTGCCTGATGTGGTTGTGTTAATTTATATAGATGCATAGCTAACATCTATTTTGTCAATCTCTAATGAATGTGAAAGTGGATTTAGAGATTAGGGCTTTCCATGTTAGCACAGGCTTATGACGGCTTCTCCGCATATCGGTAGTATAGATTCGAAAGAACATTACTCCCCTATGTAGTTGATAGTGTAACTTAAGATTAAATTGATTATGTCACCCAATCTCATAGA
Organism: Saposhnikovia divaricata; assembly: GCA_036435485.1. NCBI lineage: Eukaryota > Viridiplantae > Streptophyta > Magnoliopsida > Apiales > Apiaceae > Saposhnikovia > Saposhnikovia divaricata. The sequence continues at coordinate 201,492,664 of CM071594.1, forward strand.
CATATAGTGATTTGGATGTAATTGATGCCCGTAAAACTTCTATCTTAATTGTAGATGATTTTATGGATTGGTGTGAGTCTATTGAAAGATAGCTTGTACTTCCTTCGTGTTCCCACTAGCTACCTTAATAATCACAGTGCATTGAGTCTTGACAGTTAATCTAGATGAAACAACTCATGAAGTTGGAACCCTGTGTTTCTCTCATATAAGTAAAATCTCCTTAGTAGGTTTTTATTAGTATAATCTGGTTAAAACAACACCAAAATTTGTTACTACACCAAGCAATTGTAATTTAGACATACATTGTTGAATGGGAACATTTACATAATTCACCGAGTCTTCGTGGGAATGTTCCCTATTTATCCGTATTACTTTTGACTGCGTATACTTGCGTAGTTTTTTAGTGAACAGATTGGGATGGTGAGTTGAAGTAGATGATGCGGAGGGGAACGGTTGAACAGAGTTGCGAGATGGGCGAGGGAAGAGGTGGTGGTTTGGAGATGGATGCGAAGGGAGGTGGAGAATGGGTGGTGTCGTGGCAGTAGAATGAAAGGAGGAAGACAGTGGTGAATGGTAAGATGGGGGACGGTGCGAGTTGGTGATAATGGTGTTCGAAAGAAAGAAAGAGGAAGGAGATGGGTTACTGCCGGTGGTGTCGTGTTGTTTGTGATGTTGTAAGGTGGGTAGAGATGCGGCGCAGAGCTGAAGTATGGGTTTGAATAAATGGAGATGGAGAGGCGGCTGTGTTGTGCTGGTGAGATGCTGAGAAGAGGAAGGGACTTTAGGGATAGGTATTATTTTTTTTCAAGGGTGAAAGTTTGTACAGTCGTGCAAACAGCCGTGCAAAGAGGGAGATTGCCTAAGTTTAATGCAAAATGCTCCTTAAAACTCACGGCCTAGTGCACAGGCTGGTGCACGCCCGTACATTTTTGGATGAGTTTGATTGTTCAATGCATAATGTTTGTAAAAACTCACGGTCTGTTGCACGGTCCACTGAACGCCCGTACAATTCCAAAATTGTAACAAAAATTTATACAAACCCCCTTTTTCTTCTTCTTCTTTTTTTTTCTACTTTTTTTTTCTTTTTTTTTTCTTCTTTTTTTTCTTTCCCTTTTTTTTCAAATAACACTCACATAAATTCTTGAATGCTTGAATAAAATATTAATTCCTGAAAACATGAACAAACACATCAAGGCACGAGTGGAATAAATATATAAAATCGTAAAAATTAGAATTAACGATACTAAATATTATTGAGCGGGGAATTATTATTATATATTTTTTTTAAATTTAAATCTTTATAAAATTCATTAGTCACACCCAAAAAAATACATAATAATTAATTATTATATATTTTTGGCTTATTTTCTTATGAATTAAAATAGATGAAAAAGAAAATCCCCACTCACTAATATTTAGATCAATCCTCAAACTCACCATATGCATAACACCCTACATAAATGCAAGCGAGGACCAAAATTTGATACACATAATATATAAATACATGTGTACCTTGGGTTGCCTCCCAAAAAGCGCCTGTGTTTAATGTCGTTGGTCCGACTTCCCGGATGTGCCTTGTATCACCAACACACAAACTAACGAGAGCTCATCCATTAAGGGGTTCTGCTAATGAGATGACATCAACGGTAGATTCTTGAAATCCTTCATGAAAGGCTTGAGACGGTGACCATTCACCTTGAATTCTTTGTTGGTAGATAAACTTCGCAAATCTACCGCTCCATGAGGGTAGATTTTCACAATAACAAATGGTCCCAACCAACGAGAACGAAGCTTCCCGGGCATTAACTTGAGACGAGAGTTATAGAGAAGAACCTTTTGCCCAACATAAAATGATTTAGGAACAAGCGAACGATCATGGAAGTCCTTCACTCTAGCCTTATACGATTGAGCATCCTCATAGGCACTATTACGAATTTCCTCCAATTCAAGCAAGTTAAGTTTTCAATGAGCCCCGGCAACATTAAGATCCATATTGCAAGCTTTGATTGCCCAATAAGCTTTGTGCTCTAACTCAACGGGAAGATGGCAAGATTTACTAAAAACCAACTTGTAAGGAGACATGCCGATAGGAGTTTTGAATGTCGTTCTATAGGCCCATGAAGGTAGTGTTTTTCGTAGTTCGTTCACAGGGAAGGACTATCAATATTGATTTCAAGTATATTATCTCTTACAATCTAGAAGTATGGACCAAGGGGGGGTTTTGAGTTTGGTCGTGGTGTTTTATCAAACACCTTTCATACGATAAATAAATTGCTACAAAAACACAACTAAGTTAATGGCTAATATCCAAATTTGCCAACACAATAACACAATGAGCAAATTAGCAAGATAAGAGATACTTGACCCAAGGATAATGGAAAATCAAGCACTTCAACCCAACAACAAGCAAATATATCCAACTCTACCTAACCAAGATAATTGGTGAAACACACAATCACTTATTTCTCTTCTATAAACACTAATTTAGTGAAGCACATAAATTAGCTCTCTTGACACTAGCAACCAATAATGAAGCACTATCAATTTAACCAAGTCAAGGAATTAAACAAAGAGAGGTTAGGACAAACCCAAGGATGAGAAGCTCAACCTAGGTATTTGCACTTGAATCTTGAGGATTTAGGTACACTAAATCTTGTGCTACTATAATGAATGCACTAATGATTATGTATTAGCACAAAAAATTAGCAATTAATTTACAAGAAGAGAAAATTGAAGCAACTTACAAATCTCCAAGCAAAATCATAAACAATACATCACAAGCATTCAAGATAGATTTAAATAAATCTTACTTAAATTGAAGTGGGTTTAGTACAAGAATTCCTCCTTGAGCTAAATGTATGAAGTTAGCTACTCATAATCAATGCTAGATTATGAGTAATTGATGTTTCTCTCTACTCTACTAACCCTAATTGAATGGACTTTGAAGAGGCTAGGTTAGATGAAGTTGTTAGATATGAAGATGTTAGATTAAGTTATGATAAGATGTAGGGTTTGGCTTCTTTTAATACACAGCAGGGGTTGCACGGCCGTGCAACAGCCCGTGAGAAATTCTGCCCATTCTGCACAACTTGGAACACTCTGCACAGCCTGTTGCACAGCCGTGCAGTAGCCCGTGCGAGATAAAATCCTCAAGATTATACAATAAAAACCTCCCGGAAACGCGAGCTTGCATCTTCTAACTTCCCTCTTGAATAATCTTCGCTTTCAAGCCCAAAATAATCCATCTTTTCAACCATTAAGCATGAGGCACTGAAAGATGAAAAACATAATTAATATCGATAAAACAACATTCGGAACTAACAAAAATGCAAGAGAATAAAGGAAAAAATGTGTATAAAATACACATTATCAGCCCATAAAGCATCTTCAAGACGAACACACCAATCTTTCCTAGAGGGTTTCACCACCTTCTCAAGAATAGACTTAATCTCCCGATTAGAAACTTTGGCTTGACCATTAGATTGAGGATGATAAGCCGTGGCCATTCGATGATAGACCCCATAGGATTTAAGAAGATTCCCCACCAATTTGTTACAAAAGTGGGTACCTTGATCACTTATGATAGCTTTGGGGACACCAAATCGGTTGAAAATTTGAGACTTGAGAAATGCAACAACCGCCTTACCATCATCCGATTTTGCTGCCTTGGCCTCCACCCACTTAGATACATAAATAACGGCCAAGAGAATATAGAGATTTCCATTAGAAGAAGATGGAAATGGCCTCATAAAATCAGTTCCCCAAACATCAAAGATTTCTACCACAATAATTGGAGTTTGGGGCATTTCATTCCTTTTTGAAATATTTCCGGTTCTTTGACAAGGTTCACATTGCTTACAAAAATTGTGAGAGTCACGAAAAAGTGTTGGCCATGTAAATCCACATTCAAGCACCTTTCTTGCCGTTCGATCTTTCCCAAAATGACCTCCACAAGCATAAGAATGACAAAATTGAAGAATTGAAGAAATTTCCGACTCGGGAACACACCTTCTCAAGACTTGATCCGCACAATGTTTCCAAAGATAAGGATCATCCCAAATGTAGTGTTTGGCTTCACTCCTTAATTTCTTCCTTTGATACTTAGGCATGCCATTAGGAAAAGTTTTGCACACAAGGTAGTTCACAAGGTCCGCATACCATGGCACCTCGGTTTGAATTCCAAATAAGTGCTCATCCGAAAATAATTCTTGAAGAGGAGAAGCATCTTCCTCCTTCACAAGTCGACTCAAGTGGTCCGCCACTAAGTTCTCGGCACTTATTTTATCTTTGATTTCTAAGTCAAATTCTTGAAGGATAAGAATCCACCGAATCAACCTAGGCTTTTACTCTTTCTTCGCCAAGAGATGTCTTAAGGCGGCATGATCCGTGTACACAATGACTTTGTAACCAAGGAGATATGAACGAAACTTGTCAAGAGCAAAGACAATAGCAAGCAATTCCTTCTCGGTGGTGATATAGTTCACTTGGGCGGGATTAAGTGTGCGTGAGGCATAATAAATTACATGAGATAGTTTTTCAACCTTTTGCCCTAACACCGCACCAACCGCATAATTGCTAGCATCACAAATAATCTCAAAAGGAAGAGACCAATCCGGAGCTTTAAATATAGGAGCCGAAGTTAAAGCTTCCTTGAGATGGTCAAAAGCCACCTTGCATTTCTCATCAATTTTAAACTCCACGTCCTTTTGTAGAAGAGATGATAGGGGAAGCGCAACTTTGGAGAATCTTTGATAAATCTCCTATAGAATCCGGCATGACCCATAAAAGATCGCACATCCTTGATATTTGAAGGGTATGGAAGACTTGCAATAATGTCAACTTTGCCTTGTCCACCTCAATGCCCTTCCTAGACACGATATGCCCCAATACAACACCTTCTTGGACCATGAAATGACATTTTTCATAATTGAGCACTAGATTAGTCTCTAAGCATCGATCCAAAGCATGCGTAAGGATTTGAAGACATTCATCAAAAGAATCACCCGAAATAGAGAAATCATCCATAAAAACTTCAATACCATTCTCTATCATATCAGAGAAAATACTCACCATACACCTTTGAAAAGTTGCGGGAGCACCACATAAGCCAAATGAGAGTTTACGAAATGCAAACGTACCAAAAGGACAAGTGAATGTGGTTTTGTCTTGATCTTCGGGAGCAATGACAATTTGATGATATCCACTAAATCCATCTAGAAAGCAATAGAATTCCTTCCCGGCTAACCTCTCTAACATTTGATCAATGAAAGGAAGAGGAAAATGGCCTTTCCGAGTTACCGCATTCAACTTGCGATAATCTATGCACATTCGCCACCCATTTTGGACTCGGGTAGACATAAGCTCACCTTTAAGATTCTCCTCAAGAGTGATACCCGCCTTTTTAGGAACACAATGTACCGAACTCACCCATTCGCTATCCGAGATTGGAAAAATGATACCCACATCAAGTAGCTTGAGAATCTCTTTTTTAACAACTTCCATCATTGTTGGGTTAAGTCTTCTTTGAGGGTCTCTAGTAGGTTTAGCTCCGTCATCGAAGAGTATATGATGCATGCAAGTGGTGGGACTAATACCCTTAATATCGGAAATGGTCCACCCAATAACACTTTTATGATCCTTAAGAACCCTCAAGAGGCGTTCTTCTTGTACATTACTCAAATTAGAAGCTATGATTACGGGGAGAGTCTCATTGTCCCCAAGATAAGCATATTTGAGATGATTAGGCAATACTTTCAATTCCAAAGTAGGAGGATTCTCAATAGAAGGGAGTAATTTGGAATAAGACAAGGGAAGATCAATTTTTGCAAGTTCACACCTTTGAGGTAAGGGTTGCAATGCGTTGAGCTCCATAATTGCATCATTGGCCTCTTCCGAAATAGGGAATCCATCATCTTCAATTGCACACCCCTCAATAACTACTTGGAGAGCTTCTTTATTTCCCATGTCAAAAGCTTGTTGGGCCAAACCATCAATGACATCAATGGAGCAAATTGAGTGTGACTCACTAGGAAATTTCATGGCATCATAGATATTGAATTTGACAACTTCATCGCCGAACTCCATAGTTAGAGAACCATCATCCATATTAATCTTGGTCTTTGCCGTTTTTAAGAATGGACGCCCAAAAAGAATTGGTGCCGACTTGATGTTAGATGGACCATCTTCCATTTTCAAGATGTAAAAGTCGGCGGGGAAAACCATTTGATCAACATGAACAAGCACATCTTCAATTACCCCCTCGGGATAGGTATTAGATCTATCCGCAAGTTGAATAATCACATTGGTATTCTCAAGTGCCCCCAAATTCAAAGTTTGGAATATGGAAAGGGGCATCACATTGATAGAGGCACCTAAATCAAGCATAGCTCTTTCAAAGAATTTACCTCCAATCTTACAAGGAATAGTGAATGTGCCCAGATCCGAACATTTTTTAGGTAACCTCCTTTGAATCACGGCCGAGACATTCTAATCCACCACTATAGTTTCATCACCTCTTAACTTCCTCTTGTTAGTACACAAGTCTTTGAGAAACTTTGTATACTTCGGAACTTGGTTTATGGCATCTAGAAGCGGAAGAGTGATTTCTACTTTTCGGAATGTCTCAAGCATTTCCTTGTCAACAATGTCTTTCTTTGGCTTAGAAAATTTGGAAGGAAATGGAGGTCGAATAACCACCTCCTCATTAATGAACCTTGCCTTCTTTGCTTGAGGAACATCTTCTTGAACACTTGTCTTCTTACCCTTATCAACTTTCTCTTCCTCAATTTCCATCTTATCTTCAAGGTTTTCATCATTAGCCTCCAAGGTGTCATCCTTTTCAACCTTCTCACCATCATCATCATTCACAATCTTACCTTTGGTCTTAGCATGAAGGTCCTCCAATTCTTTCCCACTCCTTAAGGTCATGGCACTAGTATTTTTTTTGAGGTTTACCTCTGCTTGAGAAGGAAGTTGCCTAGAACCTTGGCTTTACAATCGATTCACGGTTGTGGCTAGTTGGCTCATTTGCTTCTCCAAGTTGGATATACTTTGAGAAGTGCTATTTTGAAATTGGAGGCTATTTGTCGCCAATTGTTTCATCATTTCTTCAAGTGATGATAATGAAGATGTAGAAGACCCTTGTTGCTCTTGGGGATTATATTGAGGTGGCGGTGGAATTGCTTGAAAATTTTGATTGGGACGCTTTTGCAGGTATGGATGAAGGTTTTGTTGATTTTGGGTGTTATAAGTGTTTGGATTTTGGGATTGGTATTGGTTAGAGTTTGGTGCGTTGGGATTTCCATATCGAAAATTTGGATGGTCTCTCCAACCGGGATTGTAGGTGTTACCATAGGGGTCATACTTCCTTTGAGGTGGTTGTCCCGAAAAACCTCCAATAGCATTAATTTGTTCTTCGGGTTGCCGGAATGATAGGCATTCGTTAGTAGCATGATCCGACATATTGCAAACACCACAATATTTTTGTTGTTGAAGATTCCCAATGGCTAATTGACGAACCAATGATGTGAGGTCCGAGATTTGGCCCTCTAACCTTTGAGTTGACACCTCATTCACGGAAGTGTTCTTGACATGCACTTGACGATCCCCAAATTGGCGGGAATTCTCGGCAATCTTGGTTATCAACTTTCTAGCTTCCTTCGACATTTTATCCACAAGAACTCCACCACTTGAAGCATCAAGGTGCAATTTAGCACTATATTCTAAGCCTCCATAGAACTAGTGAATGGGCAACTCTTTCGATATCAAGTGTGGAGGACAACTTTGACAAAGCTTTTGAAACCTTTCCCAATACTCATACAATGTTTCTCCGGAGTATTGCCGAATGCCGCAAATTTCTTTGGAGATGCCCGTAGCCTTTGATGTAGGGAAGAATTTCCCCAAGAAAGCACTTCGCATTTGCTCCCATGTAGTGATTGAATTTTGAAGAAGGTAAAATAACCATGCCTTGGCATTGTCTCTCAAAGAAAAGGGAAATGCTTTCAACTTAACTTGTTCTTCCATAGCATTGCTTGGTCTCATTGAAGAACACACCATTTCAAATTCTTGAAGATGCCTAAAAGGGTCTTTCGTACCTTCACCTCCAAACTTTGGAAGGGGAGCAATAAGCCTACCCTTTAGCTCAAATGGTTGTCCTCCCGGAAATACAATGCACAATGGTAGTTGAACGGAGCTAGGAGAAGCAATCTCCTTGAGTGTACGTTGAGGAGGATTTTCCATGGCTTGATCAATGTTGTCGTCCGGTGATGAGATAGGAATAACAAGGGGAGGACCCTCGTTCAACTCATCTTCCTCTTTCGAATGTGAACTAGAAATAAATTGACTTGATGAATCTATATTTGCACTTGAATTCCTTAGATTCCTTCGCAAGAGTCTTTCGGGATTAGATGAATATGCAAGATCACCTAAAGAAGAGGATCGAGTCATATATAGCAAAAATATCTAAAATAAAAGGAAAAAGATAAATACGCACAATGAAACTAAAATATTCACAATTTTATACGCGCGCTAATATTGAACTAAAACTAGTTCCCCGGCAGTGGCGCTAAAATTTGGCCACGCCCGTCGTCGACGCGCCAAATTGATAATAAATGTTTATGCTCTACTATGTTCGCACTTAACTACAAATGTAGCAAATGTGGTAAGTATGGATCGAACCCAAGGGAATAGCGTTCAATACTAGAGTAATGTAAAATGGTGGGGGGGGTCTTGAGTTGGTTGTGGTATTTTATCAAACACCTTGAATACAAGAAATAATGTGCTAGAGAAATATAACTAAGTAAAATTGCTATCAACCAATTTTACCAATACAACAAACACAATGAGTAATTTAGCAAGATAAAGAGTTATTTGACCCAAGGATTAATGCAAATCAAGCACTTCAACCCAACAACCAAGAAAAATATATCCAACTCTACCTAACCAAGATAATTGGTGAAGCACACAATTATTTATTTCTCTTCTAAAAACACTAATTTAGTGAAGCACATAAATTAGCTCTCTTGACACTAGCAATCAATAATGAAGCACGATCAATTTAACCAAGTCAAGGAATTAAACAAAGAGAGGCTAGGACAAACCCAAGGATGAGAAGCTCAACCTAGGTATTTGCACTTGAATTTTGTGGATTTAGGTACACTAAATCTTGTGCTACTGTAATGAATGAACTAACGATTACGTATTAGAACAAACAATTAGCAATTGAAGATACAAGAAGAGTAAGGTGAAGCAAATTACAAATCTTTAAGCAAAATCATAAGCAATACAACACAAATATTCAAGATGGAGTGAAATAGATCTTACTTAAAATGAAGTGGGTTTTGTACAAGAATTGCTTCCTTGAGCCAAATATATGAAGTTAGTTACTTATAATCAATGCTAGATTATGAGTAATTAATGTTTCTCCATACTCTACTAACCATAGTTTTATGTTCTTGAAGAGGCAAAGATGAGAGGCAAATAAGATGAAAAGATAAGATGTTATAAGATGTAGGGTTTGGCTTCTTTTAATACACAGCAGGTGCTATACGGCCTGTTGCATGGCCGTACAGCAGCCCGTACAAAATTCTGCCCAATCTGCAATACTTGGAACACTCTGCACAGCCTGTTGCACGGTCGTACAGCAGCCCGTACAGCAGACTGCTCCTTTTAAAACTCATTGAACGACCTTACGAACGGCCGTGCAAGACAAAATCTTCAAGACTATACAATAAAAATCTCCCGGCAACACAAGCTTGCATCTTCTAAATTCCATCTTGCAAAATCTTTGATTTCAAGGCCAAAATAATCCATCTTTTCAACATTTAAGCATGAGACACTGAAAGATGAAAAACATAATTAATATCGATAAAACAACATTCGAAACTAACAAATATGCAAGAGAAAGAAAGATAAAACGTGTATAAAATACACGTTATCACTTCTGCAGACTCACTTAGGTCTCAGCTTTCTGCAGTCATGTGAGGGCACGCCTTTGGACTTGATTAGGTTGCTACTTTAGGAGTTGGCACAAGTATTGCTAAAGCAAATAGAATTACAAGTATCAGTCAAACCACTTGTTATGCATAGTGTTGTATTTTATTAAAACACCTGTCAAGGTCGCAGCTCCATGCTTTTTTAATCATGATTACTTTTAAAATTAACTGCTACATTACATATCGAAGTTTGTAGGATATATTTTTTTCAGTGTCGCACTTCAGTATACATAAGTTGTGTCTCTTTAGACTTTAATTGTAGCGAGGCAAATATCTTCCGTCTGTTTGTGGATACTCCGCGTCGTTGAGCATCTGTCAAGTCACGTTTTACACTCCGCTAGGCCACGACTTATGCACACCATATATGCAAAACATGTAACCCCTAAATCCAGGGTCAACGATCTAGGTTGTTACGCCAATCTAGATTCCAATTTTATCAATTACCATCCCTGATTATTAACCATTTTACTAATTTATATTCCACGTTGGCAGTGACCCCTAAATAAATAATATCCATCACAGGTTATAAGCTCAGAGCGAAAGCAAGACATTACTTAAGGTTCTGGGTATAGACCAAAGTTAAAAGTTATTACAAACCAAATGTTTCGTCTTAGAAAAGGTTGATTATCCATCAAAAACTACTACCTGAGGTGATAGTGAGAGCAGGATAGTTTTCTGGTTTTCAAAAGTTTACACAAGTCATACTTGTACAAAAACCTAACCATTCTAAGTTGGCAACCTATCCTACTAAGTCTTCTCACCTGAGGCAGGGGCATCCGGGGTCTGAACAATCTACGGAATAGCTGCGTGTTTCCCACGCGCTTCCTGGCGGTCTGGTGTGTCCTTGCGATGACTACCTATTGTTGTTGGTGATATATATATATAGGAAACAAGTGTGAGCATAAGCTCAGCAAAATAATAATAATAGTACTGTAAAAATTACCTTTCGTTTGAAAACATGAGTAATATCATATTAACTTTATCTTTCAACCATAGTAACTTTCACTGAGTTATTTTTAAAACAGGGGTTCGGATTTTCAAAATCTTGCACGATGAGTTCAACACTGACTACACTATCGGTACCGGTGCACCTGGGCCCTCAGTACAGTATAGCAGCACAATTCCAATTGGAAAGATGGGACTATACCGGATAACCACGGTACAAGGTGATCAGCCTCCGTACCGCAAAATAATCAACACTTCGCTACTAGTAGACGGGTGATGTACCTACTATGGAGGTCGTGGCCCGACCATCTATGGGTCTTATAATTGACTTGCCTACTGGCAAATTTCTTCATCCAGTACATATACCTTGATGGACAGGCCACCTGCCAGCTCTTACACTTCGGTATATGAACTTCCAGGATGGGCCTGCAACCCACGAGTCGCTTCCCATCCAAAATAACATCCAGTCCTGGAGCCACTAACCAACTTTGATACCTTTTTAAAACTGTGACACTTCCGAAAGAAAACATGGAAGTATGTTCATCCCATAAGTTGACCTCTTGTCAACTGATTCTCTCTACTCAGGGAATTCTTTTTAAATCAACTTGGGAGTTATTCGGAGTTTTCTTAAGAATTTCTAAAACCTGACTCCCCTTGATAAGGCAGAGTCACCTCTTCAGTTGTAGCGAAGGGAGAAAATATTTTTAGTAGCTCCCAAAGCCTTGGGTTCTCAAGTTTTGATAAGTTCGCGAGCCGTTGGGGTGGTATTTACGAGGTATGGGTAATTATAAAAATATTTGAGAATCCCTGATATTTTTCTAAAAGTCAGAAAATATTTAAAATAATTTTTAAATAATTTTTAAAATTTTTTAAAAATATTTTTAAATAAGTAATAAATAATTAATTATTAAATAAATAAATTAATTAATTAATTAACTTTAAATGAATATTTAAAATAAAATTCATTCATAATAAATAAATATTCCTAAATAATGTTTATTTAAGAATAAAATAATTTCGATATTCATAGATTTTTAAATCATCGGAGCATAAGCGTTTCTTGAAAATATACGCCTCCGGGGTTACCGGGTTTTGAAAAATACTCCGACTCCCAATTTATAATGAAAGTACTTACGCTCTAACCGAGCCTTAACATCACTATATATATACGCATAAGTCATTGGGTGTATATATATGCATAATAAAATTCACAAGTACTTTCAGAATCAAGCATGCACGTATAAGCTTTTTCGCAAAACAGTAATATTTAAGATAGTGCATGCATTTATATCACAACAACAACAGTTTTAAAGCATACTTAAAGTTTGGTATAGAAAACTTGCTTGACTGAATCTGTGGGGGAAGTAGGCACGTGCTAGGGCGACGATCTATAATCAATCAAGGAAATAGTAGGGTTAGTTTCGTATTCGAACCATTTATCCTAGGTTTATTTAACGAAACCAATTTCCTTAAGGGATCCTTAATGTCCATGTTACACTTACATGCTTATGGTAGCGTTCCTTGACTAAATTAAAATTACCAATTTTATTCGGGTCGAGTTTCGGTTTCGTTCGATTATATTCGCTCGTCCCCTAAAAGTGTATTTCACTCGCGCAACTTTAATTCGAACATTTTTATAAAATCGAAAAAGAATCCTTTTTACGAAATTCTTTTTCTCATGTTTTCCCCACTGAATAGAGGTCCAAATATAATTTTTGCACATATCAAGGATTTCTATAAGGTCCTTAACCAAGTCCTTAAACAACACTGTTTTCTGCAGGAATGTTACTTGCGCAGTCCCGACTCCACGATTTTTAATAAATCGAAAAATTAATATTTTGACTTGATTCTTGATGTGTAAAATAACTGCAAGCGCACAGTGTTTAGTTGTAGCAATTACAGGTCGATCCACAGAGACTACGAATTTTCAAAACCCTAATAATTAAATCAGGCGAACTAGACAAATAGGTTTGAGATGAGTTTTAATTAACCTAATTAAACTAATTAACAAAGATTATCAAATAATATGGAAAACCTAAGAATCTGAATCCGTTAATCAATCACAAATAATATCAACTCGCCCTAAATCAATCCTCTTTTCTTCAAAAATAAGATATATCAATCAACGAGACAAGCATATACTATGAAACTTGTTATCTAACAATAACCTATCAAAACTTCAAGGAGCAAGCATAGGCTATGAAAAACAAATCCGGTAACAATAATATATCAAAATCACTTTGTCAATTGAATAATTAAGCACCAAGAAAAATTATGAGAATCAATTAATAGGAACGAGAAGAAATCAAGGGGAATTAATTTAACTTCATCTTCATTCTAGGGCAAGAGAATTAGCTACTCATGATTATAAAAATAACGAAACAATTATAATAATACCAAGTAAACATGAATCAACGATTTTAACAAAACTAACTTTAATCTATATATGGTCAGAAACTTAATAAGCCTAATATTAATAACGTGAATGGCAAGTATTTATATAATAAATTAATAAATCTAGTTAACTAATGAAGCATGCATGTAATCAAATAGTAAGGTCGTAGCAGAAGATTTGAAACAAGTGAACGCACGAAAGAAGGAAAAGAAGAACTAAAAAATATTAATAATTCAGACGAGTATGTCGGATAAAAGCTACCAACGAAAGTAAAAAGCAAGAAAATAAAGAGCTATCAAATTCTAGGTGTCTCAAATTACAAGGGAGAAGGCCATATATATAGGGGAAAATATTGGGTTTGGCCCCTTTGATTACAATCCAATCTTGAATATAATTTCTTCAATTTCCTTTTCTTCTTCAATAAGTAATCGATTTTTCCTCCAATTTCCTTTTCTTCAAGTATTTTCCACCTCCTTTCCCTTTTTGCACCTTTTCCTGCTAGAAATCTGTTTTTATTTATTTTCCTACAAAACAAAATAAAACAATTTATTAATTAATAAAATTACGAAAACGGACATAAAATAGGTATTAAAAATATGATTAATTATGGACCTATCAAATGCCCCCACACCTATCTTTTGCTCGTCCTCGAGAAAAATATATAATAAAATACTATCTAATATATAATACCACTTCCGTAGGTGATCACGGTTGCATTTGGCATATGCAACAAGCCCTTTAAACCCCTAGGCAGCCCTAGTGGACGAGTGAGATCTCGTGAGGGCCTATAGTGAATGTACCCACAAAATCCATCTAGCTCATGTAAAAGATTGGTCAATGCAACACCACACATACAAGTCAGCTCATGCTACATCAACTTAAGAAATCAAAATGAATTTGCAATGTCTTGGTGTGTAAGGTGCAAGTATTCACATAGTCTACTCAAAGAAATATGCAGCGGTCATTAGAAGTCCACGTCAAGTGTAAAAATAAGTTGGTAACCATGCTAAGCCCACAAGAGTACACCTTAAAGTCAAAACTTGGGATCTCATATGCACAAAACAAGCAATAACTCACCTTTCACTCACAAAAGAATATTCACTCAAGAACAAGGGTAAGTGTATCACTCAATTCCAACAAAATCATAAGCATGCTTGACATTTGGTATCAATCTAACTTTAACACAACATACATTAATGATGATAATCAAAAGGTCTTTTATTTGGGTTGTAACGGGGCTAAGGACAAGGTATGTCAAGTAAGGCCAAATAAGGTGAAGTGTCAAAAGCTAGTATAAACCATAATAAATCATACACAACACCATACTTTCTCCCCATACATGGATTTCTAATTTTCTTCCAACAAACTGCTTGACTTAGTCGAATGAAGAAGGATCGCACAAAACACATAAACATAAGTATGCTCTCATATGATTTTTTTTTTTTTTTTTTCAATTTTTTTTTTCTCTTTTTTTTCTTTTTTTCTTTTTTTTTCTGGAGAGCTAAGATAGATAATATAAATATATAAGAAACCACAATCCTTCTTCAAGAATTTATTGAATAACGACTGACAAGTAAGCAACAAAACCCAATATTTCCCAAAAAGTAATGAACAAAAGTAAACCCCATCTCACACACCTTATTACTCCCTCAACTTACTACTAGCCTTTGACAATTGGGATCAAGTATACGTAAGGCTGTACAACAAAAAGGTCTAGGCAAGTAATGTGGTGTGTCACCGAAAAAATAGGATTAAGCTCAAAGGGGTAACTAATTGATCATATATAAAGGGTGTGATAATTTGGATAATAATTGGTTATTCCTAAATGCCTTTATCATCTTATCATCAAATAATGTCATGCATTTCAAGAAAGGTCTCAAACAAGTGCTAGCAATGCAAACAACATGTGGACACTCAAGCAAACGAATATAAAATGCAAAAGATATGCATATGGGCTCAAAATCTCACTTGGTGGTAAAACATAATTAATCCCAAGCAAAAATCTCTTTAATGCACCTACTTGTACTCAAAGCATGGAAACCAAATCTTCTTGCACATATTCATGTCCTTTTAATTACTTACAACATTCAATAAGTCGACTAGTTTCAACTCGCTAGTGTATGTGTGTGCAAAAGAACTTAGCAAATCACTTCTCAATCAAAAGCATCAGAAACACAAGAGTACTATAGCATGTAAGGGTGCATCAAGCCAACTTATAACAAGTAATCATTTCACAAGGCTAGAATTATTTTTGTATTTTTTTCATTTTTCAAATTTTTTTGGGTTTTTTTTAAATAAAAATAATACTACTAAATCCCTCCCCCATACCTAAATCATGCATTGTCCTCAATGTATGCAAATGAGAGAAAAAAAATGACAAAGTAAAAGGACAAAAATACCTGATAAGGCATGACGGAGAAACATTATTACCTATAACACTCACACACACTCCCCCATACCTAAACTTGACTATATGGAAGATACATTACGAAACAGATATACTAACCAATACCAGATCGAGGAAAAACAACACACGTAACACAATCAACACACATGTGAAACACACCCACAAAGACTTCATTATCCACTAGAGAAATATGATCATATACCAGAATAAAACTCATACCACTAACATCATTCATAAACCAATTAGACGCTTCTTTATGTTGTTTAAGCAAATTGATCACTTGAAATTCTTGGTTATGAACTAAGTCACTAGAAAGAACATGATGAGTTTCATTTTCAACTATCAAAGACTGATTATGAGTGGAAAAAGATAGATTATGAACGAAAGTGGGTGGCTTACCAACAGAAGTCTTAACAACGGACTTAGGATCAAAAGAACTATCCTCAAGTTGAGTTTCATGCTTAGAACAAATGGCATTCAATTCATCTAACATCTCATCAGAAGAAAAATTTCTATACAACTCATGAAGTTCTTTATTACTCTCATACTCTAACATAACATCTTCCTCAAGAAAAGACTCAATTTCACTATTCTCAAGATTCGACCACGAAACAACCTCATCTATCAAATTAACTTCTACAGGTTGTTCAAAAAGCTCATTAGGTTGATTTCCTACATTGAAGACATTAAGATCTATCGTCATGTTACCAAAAGTGAGTTTCATCGAACCATTCCTACAGTTAATCAAAGCATTAGAGGTAGCAAGAAAAGGCCTTCCTAAAATGATAGGAATTTGATTTTTGAGAGTTTTGACTGGTTCGGTTTCTAGAACAACAAAGTCGACGGGGAAGACAAAATCACCAACCTTAATCAACACATCTTCCACTATACCTGTAGGAGTTTTAACAGAACGATCAGCTAACTGAAGAGTGACACTAGTCTTCTTAAGTTCACCTAAACCCAAGGCTTGGTAGACAGATAATGGAAGAAGATTCACACTAGCTCCTAGATCGAGTAAAGCTTTATCAATGAAAGTATCACCTATGACACAAGAGATGGTAGGACAACCAGGATCCTTATACTTCACAGGGATTTGATTTGACAAAATAGAACTAACATGAGATGTTAGGAAAGCTTTCTTAGGAACATGAGTGGTTCTTTTATGAGTACATAAATCTTTTAGACACTTAGCATAAGAGGGAACTTGTTGAATCGCATCTAAAAGAGGAATGTTAATCTTGACTTGCTTAAAGACTTCCAAAATCTTATCTAATTGAGCAGATTGTTTGTTTGAAGTAAGTCTTTGAGGAAATGGGGCTTTCGACTTAAAGACTTTTTCATTAGACACATCAGAGTGGGGTTTCGAAGGTGGTTCATCGGATGGTGATGACTCATCAGCTTTATCTACTTCAGAACTCTCGGAATTTGAAGATTGCTTAAGACTAGGATTCAAGAGTAAAGGATTTAGTTCAGATGTTAGCTTATCTTCTTCTTGAGTATTGACACCAGCATGATTGTTGAATTGATTACCAGACCTTAGAGAGATAACAGAATTTATATTTTCATGAGACTTTTGATTTGGATGAAATTTAGGATTTGTCTCGGGTTGACTAGGAAATCGATTTTTCTCTCTCTCACTGATCGTGTTTGCCAATTGACTGACTTGGACCTCTAGCTTAGATATGGCTTGAGTGTTGGAATTTAGTAACTGCCTATCTTGGGTCATGGTTTGCATAAAAGATTGTTGAGATTGAGTTAGATTAGCTTGAGATTTCAATAACGCCTCAATACTCTTTTCTAAAGAATTGAATCTCTTATCAGATTCAGCAAAACCAGGAGGATTCATGGGGACTGAGTTTGGATAATGACCAAGATTTTGAGGAGGATAGGAATTAGGATTTTGAGTTGGGTATGGGCCAGGATTGGGCTTTTGAAAAGCAGGTTGAGGGTTTTGATTATACTGATTGTATTGACCTTGGTTCCATGAGAAATTTGGGTGACTCTTCCAACCAGGATTGTATGTGGGTGCATAAGGATCATTCCTAACTCTAGGTTGAAACATGGCATTGACTTGTTCAATTTCAGGGCAATTCTCTACCACATGATTACGAGAACTACAGTTTGCACAGAGAGATATTTGAGAGGACGCATTGTTGGTTTCTAAGGCTTCTAGACGTCTAGTGAGTGTAGCTAACTTAGCTTCGGTTGCAATAGAATTACCAACTGTGTGTAAGCCCTTAGATGAGTTAGATTTTTCAGCTTCCTGATTAGGTTCCCTAGTTGACTCCCACAACATTGTTCTTTCAGCTAACTCCTCAAAAAATTGCCAAGCTTCATCTTCATCTTTGTCCATAAACTTACCATTACACATAGACTCTAACAAAGCAGTGGTTTGGCTATCTAAGGCTTCATAAAGAATTTTGCAAAGTCTCCATTTTTCTATACCATGTTGAGGACATTTAGACAACAACTTTTTAAATCTATCAAAATATTTCCAAAAAGACTCATTCCGATTTTGTTAAAATTGATTGATTTCATTCCTAAGTCTGTTTGCCTTATGGTTTGGAAAATATTTTTTTAGAAAGATAGCAACAAATCCCTCCCATGTGGAAATAGAATTAACGGGTAGACTATACAACCACTGTTTAGCATCTTCTTTCAAAGCAAAATTAATAAGCCTGAGCCTAATGGAATCCTCACTCAATTGTTGAAGTTTTTGTAATGCACACACTTCCTCAAACTCTCGAATGAAAAGATATGGATCCTCTCCCTCTACCCCAGCAAACCTAGGTAACATGCTAATGTTATGATGTTTGATTTCAAAGTTATTCGCGGTTACTGCGGGTAAGACTATGCATGAGGGTTGAGCGGTACGAGCGGGGTAACAACGGTCTTTAAGTGAAACAGCCATGACTATAGGTTGAACTTCTAATTCTTTTGACTCAATTCTAGTGGGTGAAGAGAACTCAAGTTGCCTTACTACTTTAGGAGATGACAGATTGGTTTGTCTTACTAATCTAGATGTAGTGTCTCGAACCCAAGCACTTTGCATACAAGAGAAGTAAACAATTAGTCACGTAGCAGACAAGAGCTATAAGTAAACACCTAAAAAAATTGAAAAATCAAAAAGAAAAAATCTATATTATCCTAAGAAAAATCTAGACCTTGCTCCTAACAATAAGATACTACTAAAAGTCACAACTCAAAAAGCACTCGTCTTGACTGGCCAGGCAGGTGCAAGCATTGCCAAGAGGCTAAACACCTTTCTAGACACCAATCCAAATTAGCCAGGTAAGCGTCACGCTTGCCTAGACACCAAACGAAAGAATACTTAGTGATTTGTTCCTCCTAGATTCTCTTCCTAATTGAGCGTGAGATCCTAGGGGCTAACGTCTACTTAGTTTTATTAAGGAAAGGGGAATGCAAGATGAAGGAATTAGTGATTTGTGGGCCAAGGAAAGGGTGATGAAATCCCCCACCTTATCTTGTAATTGGGTGGCACCCTTAAGATTGATTGAATGATGCAACACACAAAGAACAAGAAAATAAACACTTATGGATGCACTACACTACGTGTTCTATTCTAAATTGTACGTACCTCTTTCCTCCAGCAATCACCACAATTTTATAAGATGGAAAGTAATAAATACAATAAAGAAATCTAGATGATGTGATCCTATGTGAGAGAATGAATGATGCAGCAAATTGGTTTTAACAAACAATTAACTAACTGATATTTTTGGGTTTTTTTGAATTTTTTTTTTTTGTTTTTTCAATAATGAGAAAGAAAGAAAAATAGAGAGAGGTGATACGGAATACCGAAAAGCGCTTCTAAAAATTTCAAAAGAGACAGCGAGGCCTTCTAGCGATCTTCTTGTCCAAGCTTTTCTCCGCTTCACAATTCCCTAAAAAAAACAAACAAAAGAAAACAAGAAACTAATCCGAAGAATTAATATCAAGGAGTGAAAATTACCAATAGTCCCCGGCAGCGGCGCCAAAAACTTGATGTGTAAAATAACTGCAAGCGCACAGTGTTTAGTTGTAGCAATTACAGGTCGATCCACAGAGACTACGAATTTTCAAAACCCTAATAATTAAATCAGGCGAACTAGACAAATAGGTTTGAGATGAGTTTTAATTAACCTAATTAAACTAATTAACAAAGATTATCAAATAATATGGAAAACCTAAGAATCCGAATCCGTTAATCAATCACAAATAATATCAACTCGCCCTAAATCAATCCTCTTTTCTTCAAAAATAAGATATATCAATCAACGAGACAAGCATATACTATGAAACTTGTTATCTAACAATAACCTATCAAAACTTCAAGGAGCAAGCATAGGCTATGAAAAACAAATCCGGTAACAATAATATATCAAAATCACTTTGTCAATTGAATAATTAAGCACCAAGAAAAATTATGAGAATCAATTAATAGGAACGAGAAGAAATCAAGGGGAATTAATTTAACTTCATCTTCATCCTAGGGCAAGAGAATTAGCTACTCATGATTATAAAAATAACGAAACAATTATAATAATACCAAGTAAACATGAATCAACGATTTTAACAAAACTAACTTTAATCTATATATGGTCAGAAACTTAATAAGCCTAATATTAATAACGTGAATGGCAAGTATTTATATAATAAATTAATAAATCTAGTTAACTAATGAAGCATGCATGTAATCAAATAGTAAGGTCGTAGCAGAAGATTTGAAACAAGTGAACGCACGAAAGAAGGAAAAGAAGAACTAAAAAATATTAATAATTCAGACGAGTATGTCGGATAAAAGCTACCAACGAAAGTAAAAAGCAAGAAAATAAAGAGCTATCAAATTCTAGGTGTCTCAAATTACAAGGGAGAAGGCCATATATATAGGGGAAAATATTGGGTTTGGCCCCTTTGATTACAATCCAATCTTGAATATAATTTCTTCAATTTCCTTTTCTTCTTCAATAAGTAATCGATTTTTCCTCCAATTTCCTTTTCTTCAAGTATTTTCCACCTCCTTTCCCTTTTTGCACCTTTTCCTGCTAGAAATCTGTTTTTATTTATTTTCCTACAAAACAAAATAAAACAATTTATTAATTAATAAAATTACGAAAACGGACATAAAATAGGTATTAAAAATATGATTAATTATGGACCTATCAATTCTTTTTGGAAAATCTTCATTACTGTAAGAACTTGTGTCACAAAAATTTTCATAATATTATTCGTTTTAAAGAATGTCACTGCAAAGTCAGTGGTTGTGCACGATTCATTCGTTTTAACCGGTTTACTAATTCGTGTGTAATTCCTAAACCTTAAATCATTTTTAGGCGATTCAAATTCTTAAGTAAACTACAAGATCATATCTTCATGTTTTCAATCAGTTTGGTTCAAAAATAGCATTTACACATTCGGGGTTTTCTGCACAAATTAACCTAACGTAATTCTGGCATTATAATGGCTATATAAGGATCATTCCAAATTCCCTAAATTCCATTAAACCACTTAAAGCAACCACACCACTAGAGCTGTAATTCGAGCCGAGCGGCTCGCGAGCTCGCTCGGCTCGAACTCGTTTAAGCTGGTTCGACTCGGCTCGTTTAGTTAAACGAGCCGAGTTCGGGTAGAGGTTCCGGCTCGTTTAATTAAACGAGCTGGCTGGGCTCGGCTCGTGAAATTAAACGAGCCGAGTTCGGGTAGAAAATTAAGCTCGTTTAAGTGTTATTTCGGCTCGCTCGACTCGTTTAAATAGGTTCGTTTATAAACGAGCCAGCTCGACTCGGCTCGTTTAGTTAAACGAGCCGAGTTCGGACAGAAAATTCAGCTCGTTTAGTTAAACGAGCTGGCTCGGCTCATGAAAAAAACTCGGCTCGAATAACTACCCGGCTCGAACTCGCCCGGCTCGGCCCGAATTACAGCTCTACACACCACATCAAGATCATATAAACATCATCTAGGGTCTCTAAGACCAGTGGTATTATCCAATTATCATTATCCAAGATTTACACAATCATTAAAGAGGTTATAACTTCAAGAACCACTTAATCATGTACAATCTTTCATCCAAATTCCATATAAATCTTAAAACTCAAAAACTTAAGATGGGTGTGAGATTTTATACCTTCCTTGGAGTGTTACGAACCTAATAAACCTTGATTTGTCCTTGGGTGTGCTTAAGCTAGCTTAGATAAACCAAAGAATCAAGAAAAACAACATTAGTCCATGAAGGTTACTATTCACCCTCCACTTGAATGATTTATTTGAAAATGGAAAAAGTGGAGATTGAAGCTAAGATTTCTAGGAGATCCATTATATGAAATGTAATACTAACCATAAAAGTTTGGAGATTTAACAAGGGGTGGAAGATGGATTTTAAAATCTCAAAACTCCAAAAATTCGAGGTGCTTAGGGGAAAAATAGGATGAACTTCTCGAATTTATTTACTCATCCAAACGATCTTCAAAAATTATGAAATTAAATCCACAAATTCATCTTGATGTGTAGAAGCTCCGTGATTTTTTTCATGATTTTTAGATGAGTAGAACTAGGTGAAAAAAAATTTCCAAGACCCCTGCCTCTGAAAAGTCCGAACTGCTTGAAAGAAAAAAGGGAGAGAACTTGCTTTTGCTTTTTCATGTATTGTGGTGTATATCAGCTGCTAGCCTTGCCAAGGTATGGTGTATGTCCTTGTGGTCATCAAAGTCTAAAAGCAAAATAGTAGTTTTGACAAAGTAACCAACTAAGCTTGTTTCAAGGAACTTGTTTTCTAACTAAATTCTAATAACTTGGTTGGTTTCTAACTAGGTTGTTTGCATGGATTACATGGTGCTTGCATGGGGTTTGCTCGCATGGAATTTACCTAAGCTCTTTCCATCTTTATCATTTTTTCATAATTATTCTTTAATTTCCATGCTAATCTCCATTAATCCTTAAAAATGCTTTTTGGTGTAAAAACTTGTCCAAGTAACCTTCCAATATTCTTATTTCCTTATCTTAATACCTTGGTTGCATGATCAGCTTTGAATTATATAACCCTTGACTTGTCATAATACTCGCATTTATCAATATCTCATAAAACGTGAGTCGTTAGGATTTTTCAAATTTTGACGACTTTTACATACACTTATTTCGCTTAAGAAATCATAATATGAACTCAAAACTTAAATATTCATCATACATAAGTGGTGATTAGAATCATTTCCCTTAAGTAATGAAATTACTATTCATCCAAGTCGTTTTATAATAGTACAAAAATCAGGGTTTTTACAAAACACTTTCAAGTCTCAGACTTTATTTTTATAAGAGTTTAACAGATGAAGCTCACTTGTACAAAATATACAAAATATCAACTTCGGGGTGATAACTAGGCATCATTGTAATCCTGTTTTCCGTCATCGTCTTTCGTATTTTCTATAAAGTAGCAAGTCAATATAACTGTAAGTACAAAAAAAAGAAACAAGAAGGTCCTTTTCAAATAGACGAAGTCAATTTGTAATGATATTTTCATTGAAATCGTGGTTTTGAATATGCATATTTGAAAGTTAAAATTGATATCTTATTGTAAAGGGGAAAGATACGATCTTGTTGTAATTTAAATAAGTTGATTTCGTTATGTAATGAATGAAAATTCGAGTTTCAAATTCTAAAAAAAATCATCAATGGTGAATGGTGACATGAGTTAGAGAGGAAGAAGATGATTACTAAAAATTCTTTTTACCCCTGACTACATTGACGAAATTAGGGGAATTAGATAACGGTACACAAAATGTTAATGAAATCGATATGTATAGCAAGTATTAGATAATAAAATGTGGTATCTCAAATAATCTAATGCACAAATACAGATACACAAGGTATAGTTTACTCTTTTAGAATAATTTGACAGTTCGGCGTATTGGAAACGATATTCAGTCCAGCCAGCATCAAAATTCAAAAGTATTAGCATGAGAAAGCAAACAAAAGTAACAGAATAATGAAACTTCACCCCAAGTTGTTTAAAGTGACTCACAGTCAACTTCCAAGGTTTAATGAAACCAGTTAACTAATTAGTTATAGTCAATTAAACTTTTCAATTAATAAACATCATACCTCTCCTACGTATTTAAAGTTTCCACATTTCATATACGATTTTTCTATTGTGCGCGTCCAAAAATACATGCTAAGAATCTGTGTTCGTTTAGTTGTCAAATTTTGATTGATAGAAATTTCATTAATAATAATGGACCTACTTGCATGCACAAAAATTTTCACAAATCAAAATTTTCCAATTCGTCAAACACGAATTCTTAGAATGTGTTCTTTCGCACACATTAGACAGACCCTTTCGTATAAACCAGTTTAGTTAAGTAGTTGAATTCAAACCATAAAATGACAAAGTCAATGCTCAAAGCCAACCAAACCCATCCCCACAATCTATATTCTCATCCCAACATTTCATTCACGACTTTTCTCAAACACATGGTGATCATCCCCCACAAACCCTAATTCCCTGTGACAATTATCACCATGATCTCGACCATGATTCTAAAATCCATTCTTTTAGCTTGTATTATAATCTCCTGTGTCTATACATCTGTAATTGCTGAGGATGATGTGAATTGTTTAAAAGGGTTTAAAGAAAAAATTAAAGATGTTGATGATAGTTTAAGTGCTTGGATCTTTGGTAATACAACTGTTGGTTATATTTGCAAGTACACTGGAGTCACTTGTTGGAATGATCGGGAGAATCGTGTCGTGGGTCTCGATTTACAGGAGCTGAATCTTGGTGGTGAATTGCCCAAGGAGTTGAGATTTTGTCATGATAACTTGCAAACACTTGTGTTAGCTGGTAATAACTTTTCGGGTTCGATTCCTGATCAGATTTGTAGTTGGTTGCCTTTTTTGAGTACTTTGGATTTGTCGAATAATAAGTTTGTTGGATCGATTCCTGCGTCGTTGGCTGATTGTACTTATTTGAATAATTTGATTTTAAGTGATAATCAGTTGTCGGGTGAGATACCGGTTCAGTTGACTAGTTTGAATCGTCTTAAGAGGTTTTCTGTTGCGAATAATGATTTGAAAGGGACGGTTCCTTCTGCGTTTAGTAACTTTCATGAATCGGAGTTTAGTGGGAATAGTGGACTTTGTGGTGGACCGTTGAAAAAGTGTGGTGGTTTAAGTAAAAAGAATCTTGCAATTATTATTGCGGCTGGTGTGCTTGGTGCGGTCGGATCGTTGTTGTTAGGGTTTGGGTTGTGGTGGTGGTGTTTGAGGTCGAATAGGAGGAAGAAAGGGAGTGGATTTGGGGGAGAAGATAGTGAGAGTTGGGTTGAGAAGTTGAGGGCTCATAAGCTTGTTCAGGTTTCTCTGTTTCAGAAACCGCTTGTGAAGGTTAGGTTGGTAGATTTGATGGCTGCAACGAATAATTTTGACGGAGCGAGTGTTATTATAACTACGAGGACTGGCACGACTTATAAGGCTGTACTTCCCGATGGGTCTGCACTAGCGATTAAGCGGCTTTGTAGGTGTAAGCTTAGTGAGAGGCAATTCGGGTTTGAAATGAATAGATTGGGGCAGCTTAGGCATCCAAATCTAACTCCATTATTGGGATTTTGCTTGGTGGAAGACGAGAAGCTTTTGGTGTATAAGTACATGTCTAATGGAACTTTGTTTTCAATGTTGAATGGGAATGCTAGCGAGCTAGACTGGGAAACCAGGTTTAGAATTGGCCTAGGTGCTGCAAGGGGGCTTGCTTGGCTTCACCATGGGTGTTATCCTTCGATATTGCACCAGAATATTAGCTCTAATATGATACTCTTGGATGAAGACTATGATGCTAGGATAATGGATGTTGGATTGGCTAAGCTTATGACAAATTCAGATCCCAATGAGCGCGGCTTTGTAAATGGAGATCTGGGTGAGCTTGGTTATGTAGCTCCAGAGTACTCGAGCACAATGACTGCTTCTGCGAAAGGGGATGTTTACAGTCTTGGGGTAGTGTTTTTGGAGTTGGCTACTGGTCAGAGATCTCTTGAAGTTAGTGGTGCTGAAGAAGAATTTAAGGGTAATTTGGTGGATTGGGTGAATCACCTTTCTGTTTCTGGTCGAATTAAAGATGCAATTGATAAACGTCTCCGTGGAAGGAAACATGATGAAGATATTGAGCAGTTTTTGAGAATTGCATGTCATTGTGTGGAAACTCGGCCAAAAGATAGGTGGTCAATGTTCAAGGTTTATGAATCTCTGAGGATTATTGCAGAGGAACATGGTTTCTCGGAGCAATATGATGAATTTCCATTGCTTTTTGGCAAAGAAGATATGGAGAAGGTGATATAAAATATGTTGCTGAAAGGTGTTAGAAGCATGAATATATGGCGTAAATGTTTCTGTGGTCATTCCTCTATGTGGTACGTGCCCAAACTATCAATGCAATTTTCCTGAATCCCGCTTTTGTTTCCTTTCTGTAATACTATTCTATATCAGGTATAACTGTACTATACATTAGGAATTTCAATATGCTGCTGCTGTTTGTGAAGTTATCATTGTCTGATTATGTATTTCTTGATGTTTATTATGTAGTTACCGTGTTGTAAGCTTGTGAAATTCATGATGAAGTTCATTTATTAGATTTCTTGTCCCATAATAGATTTCTAGTCCCAACCTAGACAGAGAAATGGACTGGTAATTGTTGATTGCTTGATAGTTGTTTTTATTATTTCAATATTGTTTTTGGCCACGCAGAATATTTACAGCAAATTGGGCTGCTTTCTGGCGCAAGTACATGTAATTTTAAGATTGTAACTATCTATTTCCTTTTTATGTGCCAGACGTATATGTATGTGTCTGCCACACACACACACACACACACTGCATTTATGCTGATTTTGTGAGTGCAAGACATAAAATGAGTATATAGCGGGGACGTATAAGAAGATTTTTGCTATAGTTTTAAAGCCAGTATGGTTCTATGTTGAACTATCGCTGCTCTACATAATACTTTGCTTGTGCGCACCAAAAATTTTGTTCTGGTATTATTGTTTGCTGGATAGCTGTTCTCAGTGCTAGTGTTAACTGATTAGTCAGTCAAAATAAAGTCTGGCATGCTATTAAGATTGTTTGTAAAGGTGTAATATATCTTCGGCTCTTCGCCATCGAGAAGTTCTATCATATTTATCTCGCCCAATGCAACCTCCAGCAAAACAACTTGTAACTCTCATCGTTTATTTAGGACATGCGTTTGTAGGGTGATGGTGCAAGCAATTATAATATATTTAGAACTATATTTTAGGGATTTCACTTGGTCAACATTATAATTGAGGGAACACAAAAGATGCGAATTTGATTATGTGTATAGCAATGAATTTTTTCATGTTTTTCTTAGAAAACATTGAAGCTATATTTGTTGTGGGATTTGCAATGAATGGACCAGTGGCATCCTTGCTCTGAATTTTTACTTGAGATTTGATTTTATAATTTAATTTGACATTTAGTTCAAATCCTTATATATTATAATCAAGAAGATTGTAAGTTATATAATTCTCCAAAATAAACTAGCAATAATCGACATTAGTTAGCAAAAAACATTATAAAAGATTCAGTAAGGCAGAACAAATGCAAAACATAATACTAAGAGGTTGAGGCCTAAGGGTTATATATGAAGTTTAAAACCTGAACCCGTTCCGGTATAATCCTTACTAAAAGGAATATCTAATTAATTATGTAATCTCTTGATTTTTCAGGTATCTAGGCCATTGCCTAAACAGTAATGATCCTTAAAACCCATTAAAACACCTAGGTTATTTTTGTTTTGAGGATTATGATTCCCAGACTATCACCCTATGTATTCTATATGTAAAGGACTATTATCCCATAAAATTAAATTTTTGTTATCTTTGGTCTAAAAGGTGTATTACAGGACACCCTAGCCTGCCCGGGATTTATGTCCGGGATCCGGCCGACCAACTCCATGGCCAACACCGGCATGTAAATCTACTGACCGTGCGGTAAGACCCAGTGGCTGGGCTTCCCTGCGATACGCAAGATACACCGCACCCTGTCTTGGTCAAAGTTTCCACTGTCTCTCCAACACGGCTTTGCATAGGGAGCAGGTGAGGTTCGAACCCGTGACCCTTTGGATCAACGCTAGGCCTCGTTGACAGCTCTCTTGTTATCTTTCTAGTTCATTTCTTTAGGATATTAGATTTCATTCATTTCTTTAGTTCATATCTAGGAATAATCCCATGGTACTGAACGAAAAAGGTGAATAAATTCTAATTTTAAGGGATATAAGTCCTTCAAATTTAGAATAAATAAGGTGATATTCTTGGGATTATGTTCACCCAAAACATATATGGATATAGTTCACTATGTTTTAGTGAATTCTTAATCTATGCATTATCATATCACAAACTTGGGTACTTGAGTATATGATAGATTGCATTTAAAAGATAAAAATTTTGCATCTTTACCCCTTAAAATTATGTAAAAGAATTATGTAACTTGATATTAGCACTTGTAACTAAGTAGAAATAGCCATAAGCTGCATAGGTAATTGGTAGAATCTTGTGGATGTGTGATCAGTCATTTCAGTTAGCAAGGAGAGAAAATAAATCAACTTTTCGTTCATAAAGATTGCATGAGATGGGGAATCTGTAACTCATGCAAGCAAAAAGAAACCGTCTAGATTTGAATCTCAGTTACTTTAAGACCAAGTCTTTGATTCTTGAAAAAATCAAAAATCAACTACCAGTAAAAAGCTAAAGTTAAAAGAGATAAAGACAATCAGAAGGCTTACTTTGGTTCTACTTTCCAAAGGAAAAGATCATATATAAATCCTATTATATATTCTAGTTTTTGTATCATCTTTACACTATAATCATCAAGAACCCCGCGCCTAAAGGTGAAGTAATTTCATATGTATGAATTAATAACGAAACATGTGTATTATTAACCTAAGTTATACATAACATTATTTAACCTGATATAAGAAGAGAATAGATATTTAACAGAGGTTCTATTTTCACTTAATATATTTTGAGGTGGTATATTCATGTAAGCCCAACTAGTAGGGCAAATATTAAAAAAAACAAAGTCCTTTAAGCAGAAGATGAATTGCTTTATATGGGAAACACAAAGCCAATTAATAAAGAGAAAGCAACACAAAGCAAAGGCAACAAACTTTATACATATTGCATGCCTACATACATAAGGAGACTAGTGCATTTCTTGGGTCGTGCAAAATCGATAGTTCTGTTTTCTTTGTCTTGCAAAGCTCGATTTACGTCTTCGTTCTTCCGAAAGGACGTAGCTGGGGACGATACTGATGCGATGACCTCGAGAAGTACTCTAGGTTTGCATATCTGTTGTAAAGATGCTTTAGTTTCCGATTTCTATCGGCCCCTCTTTGGCTCCTTCCATTGGCAATTTGGTAGCAAATTTCAGGCTCTGGATAGTGTAGAGCACGACTATTACAATAACAATAAGGTAGATAGATTTAGAGGTTTGGAGGTCCTCTTGTTATTCATTCTCATAACCTGACTATATATAACAATCATTAGTTAAAACTATACAACCTAACGGCATCTCTTTCCTCAATGATGAACAAAATTCACTATTGACTTTCCTCCAAAGATTCTTAATTTACTTGATGCTCAAAATCGATCAGGTGGTTGTGTAGACTTCCCTGCTCTTCTGAAAAAATAAAATGAAGTATAGATTTGAGAGAATGTGGGAAGTAAGAGGCTGTTTGTGCTCTTTCCTAGTGGATTTGAAGGAGCCTAGTGTTCATATAGTTCCATTTGAAATCCTAAACTTACAAGAGAAATTGCTGGAGGTGGTTCGAGTTCTCCTCCTATTTCTCTTAGCATGCTTGTAAAATAGTAAGTTGAGTAGAATATTGATATAAACTGAAGATGTTTAATGATTTAAAAGAGCTGAATTATCGACGAACGACAATGTAAGCTGTTCATTATGTTGCTTGCGTGGCTAAAGTATAGCAATGCATCACAATGTCTAAACTTGTTGGTGATTTAGGTAAAAGAAAAAAGAGCATCCACAAGCCATGCATCATTTAGCTATGTTTCTCTCATCTAAACATGTAATGTTGAGAATGTACCTGTTGTGAATAGGATCAGGTCCATTAGGTACTCTTCTCTTGCTCACAAAATTAAGATCGTAGTGGAGAACACCGTGATTCCTCTGTTTTCCTATCGACTTCAGGTCCTCGAATCTTCCTGCTGACGGAACAACTGTAATCATAGTCATTTGTCTTGTCTGATGGTTTATAATCCCAACAAGCAATAAACAGACAACCCCCACCAAAAAAACAGCTCCCCTGGAGCCCCTGCAAACCCTACCACTGTCAACCATGATTTCTCCACTGTTGTCCTTTACATACTCTCCCATGACAAACTTGATGGCCACTGGAAATGAGTGTTAAGAACAAAACGATACTGAAACAATCACAAGGGTGATCATTTGTAGCTCAGGACAGAGCTGAGCAAGTTGAAGAAGAGAACATATTTATGGGAATGAAAAGCAGGGTGAGTGAGCTAAATGTTTTAAATCTTTACCTGTGAGGACTGAGGAACCAATGAGCCATTAGTCTTACTTTATAAGTGCATTATAAAGGCCATTTTGTGGTACTTGTATAGAGATTAGTACTACAATAATATGAAGTAAATAAAGTGTATCTTCTCCTTTTGCTTTAGATTTGATTGGGGCCATGAGATAAACGCAACATTTGCTTTCATGCAGCCAGTTCAAAGGGACCTCACTATCTCCCAGCTATAACATTTCATTCGTACTCGAAACTTCAAAAAGCCATTGATTTTTGTGCCCATATTTGGACTTATTATTAGGGTAGTGAAGGGAATCTATAATTTTGCATAGTCCAGTTTCACAAAATTATTAACTTCATATTAGAATATCTGCATGAAAACATATTATATTCTAAATCTGTTAGAATATCTGCATGAAAACATATTATATTCTAAATCTGTTGTTTCCTGGAACCAGTCTTGCCAGTTAAAGCTCCAGGTTTTCCAGTTAAAGCCCCCTCCGGCCTTCTGTGTTTCTGGAAAAGATCCTACTACTAGTTCAGATGAACAGATGATTAAATATAAATGGACCTCTACAAACTTGAAAAGATAATACACAAACGCAATTATACCCATAATGCAGACATATTCAGTAATAGAATGCTTTAATAATCCAAGGGTTTGAAACCCCTTACTAGCATCTTTTATATTTTTGTAAAATAAAACTAAGGGTAAGTCTGCGGAAATCGGGACGGACCTGTTGATCGGGAGTTTTGGGCAATGGGTAGGCACTTTTGTAATGTTTTCACGAGATTAAGATGTACAAAATCCAGGAAGAAAGTTAGTTTTAACAAGAAAATCACAAAGTTTTCAGACACGTGAGGAGTATCATTTGAAATGCAGAAAACATAAAAAGGACTGTAAAGAAATGTCTAAAGCTAATTGAACAATTAAGAAAGAGTATTACTACCATGCAGTCATGTACAACCACATACTGACATACAAGAAGAAAGATAACTACATCAACAAAGTCACAAGCAATAGTGCAGAAGCAAATGAATGCACCTCACAAGGTTTATAACACAGTTTCAATGGGCGTTAATTGTATAGGACTAATTGGAAAGATGTCCATCCTCAGGATTGCTTTTATTTCTCAAAAATTTGTTAAGTACTAAAGATTATCTTAGTCTATAGTTAAAATCTACCAAAAATGTGGGAAAATTAAATGTTCATCGTAAACAAACTTAGAAAACCGTAAACTGAAATGTAATTGGTAGAAATGCATGGATTCCTAGTTCCAATTACAAGACCTGGCTCTAAGCTGTCATATACAGTGCAACTCAAATGTTGCAAGATCTGTTTCATGACAGGAATTCTTTTGCTAATAATTGGAGATGTGGGAGTTGGAGCTTCCTATTCAATGGTCCCAACGGAAAAAGATAAAGATAAAGAAAGGAGCTAAACTGCAGTCTATGGAAATGAACAAAATGACAAGGAGAAGTCACTGACAGAACCAGCAACAGGACTGCCCTTGGATTTTTTCATATGAAAAAGTAGTAGCAATTTGAAACCCAGAGCGTTCTGGTTATTTTCTATATAATTCACGGAGTAAGGTGACAACTTTGGGGGTATAAATTTTTATAATGATTATGCGCCATTGCGCCCCAAGCTTTAAGTAATTTCTGACTTTTAAGATAAAAATTATCCGTACGACAAATCAAAAAATAATTTAAAATTAAAAAATAGCTTAAAGTGGAAAGTTGGTAACAGATACTTTTTTGGACTTTTTTTTTCTTTTAATGATACAATTTATCAATTAATTTTTTATTTTTATATTTTTAATGGCTAATAAGTTATACATAATACTAAATTATATTGACTTAAAATTTTCAACTTTTACTCATCACTTTAAGTCATAAGTAGGATGTGCATGGGTCGGTTTTTACCGAAAACCGTTACCAAACCACATATGTCAGTTCTATTCAGTTTTTACCTATTAATGGTAATCGAATAGTCCAGAACGATTTTTTTGGTTAACCATTCATCAATTTCGTCTTTTTTCGATTTTTTAACTAACTAAAAAGTGTTATACAAATTTTTAGTATTTAACATAAAAGAATATAAATTTAGAATTTACTATCACAGAACTTCTATTTTCATAAAATTATAATTTAGTTTATATTCAAATTTTATTATTAAAGAATACAGTAGTATTAATAATTCCTTTACACATGAGATGGTTTGAATTAGATAGTGTATTAAAGCTTAAACAAGAATTAACATGTTGAAATAGAGAGAATCCTGTGTTAATGTTGTTACGTTGGAAGGAGGTTATAATATAAGGAGATACTACTACTCTTAAAATGTAAAAAGCTAAAGTGAGATTGAGTTTTTTTTTTTGAAACCAAGTGAGATTGAGTTTATTAACTAAGAATGGTATTTTTTTTTAATTCTGGGAATGGATGTTGAAATGATATTTTATCTCATCTCAAGGAGTGCTCAGAAATTATATGTTAAATTCGATACTTACTGCTTTTGTTATGTTTATTATAATTAAGTATACTAAGTTTTTTTGGTAAATAATGTATTATATATAATTATATGATAATATTTCAATTATAAATATGATATTATATGAACGGTTCGGTTTTTCACTTCGGTTGTAGGGATAAAACCGTAATCGTTACCAAATCTTCAATCCGGTTTCGGTTTTTCGATTTTTTTGCTCACACCTAATCGGAAGCAATTATTGTAAACTAATTCAAACGAGCTCTATATGATAGTCACTATTATGTATTTTAGTGTAAGACTCAGTGTTATTAAAAGTTCGCATATGCAAGATACGATGTGAGACTAAAGCGCTTTACTTTGGTCATGCGATGAAACTTCCCTGAAGCGCGCACTTTTGTGTACTTTGAGCGCTTAAACGATATGAAAGAAGCGCATAAAAAGCACGTTTTTTCTCTTTTTGCTGACTGGATTGTTGATTGAGTCTTTTTTAAAAAAAACAAGTCATAAAAAAAGCCCTAAAATCGAAGTCAACTGACTGATACATATCACACAAACGATAAAGACATACAAAACATACACACACACAAATGATACAAGGCAGGCGACTGAATGAGAACGGTGCTAGGATAGGATGCGATTTCGAAATCTTCAAGAAGAGCCTAAAAATGATGATTTTTATTTGTGTCAGTGAGAAGACTTGAACTAATCCGTAGGGCTCGAAGTTGAATCTATATTTTTATTTTGTTACCATGACTTTATGTTTGTGCCTTAATTTGAATATGGTTATATTTAACATGTTTTATGACAATTTAATTTGTTTATAACATGTTAAATTTAATTTTATGCATGTTATCAATTGTTGCGCTTTTATTCAAAAAGCGTGCAAATTGCGTTGCACATTACGCTTATACTCGAGGAGGCCTTTGCACTTCAATACGCATATCGCATTTGATAACACTATGAATAATCCCAACTAACATGTAGGTGGTCATCTAACTTACAACAATGTAGTTATAACAAGCAGGGGTTATAAAA
This sequence comes from Saposhnikovia divaricata, assembly GCA_036435485.1. Lineage (NCBI taxonomy): Eukaryota > Viridiplantae > Streptophyta > Magnoliopsida > Apiales > Apiaceae > Saposhnikovia > Saposhnikovia divaricata. Next base: position 201,526,468 of record CM071594.1, read on the forward strand.
CCATAAAATTATGAGTGACTGCTGGGGAGGGGGTATTCGATTTTGGTTTTTAAAGTTCATGGTCGGTCATACTAAGAAAATTCTTAAGCCGTTAGGGGTATGTCATCCCCATATACGATGAGGTTTTTGGTTTTTTAAAGTTCATTACTCGTCATATTAAGGAGGATTTTTGAGCTCTAGGCGAATGCTTCTCATCATGGTGCGGTTTTAAAAAATTTTAAAATTCATTCCCCGTTAGATTCAGAATAACCTTTGAGCTGTTTGGGGGGGGGGGGGCAGAACAACACCCATGCCTACATGCTGGTCCACTCAAGACAAGTTAGGGACTCGGGGGGTTTTTGCGAGTTCTAGACAGTTATATAATGGAAAATGTTACTGAAATAAGGGATCTACCTACGTCTGAGTCCCTATAACATTGGGCATGCACAACTACTATTTCATAATTATGATAATGCCGTTATTTATCTTGGAGCTTGGTAAACCAAGATTAGGTGTGAAGTGATTTAAAAATGCTGGGCAGATTGTATGACTAAAACATATAACTAAAGCTTACCTAGTCCTTCCTACCAGTGTTCTAATAATCGGCCTAGGCGGCCGCCTAGGTGGCGCCGCTACCAAAATGCCCCCAGACGGGGCTAGGCGGAAATTTAAGCATTTTTTGTGTAAATCGATCAAAAAACATTGAAATCGGCCTAGGTGGTCAAAAAGCGGTATATGCGGTCAAAAATCGGCTGAAAGACGGTCAAAAATCGGATTAAGGCGGTTAAAATCGACAAAAAACCTTGAAAAATTTTAAAATCGAAAAAAATAGTTGGCAAAAATATTTAATAAATAAAAATATTAAAAATTAAATTTAAATACAACCAATTAATGTTTCGATTAATTCCCTCTACCCGATTAGGCGCTAGGCGGTAACGCGACCATCCTGGACCGCGTAGCGATTTCTGAAACACTGCTTTTCTATGCCAAAAAATATATGCCCTCAAGATGTGGGAAAAGTTAAGAAAAGTCGCGGTTTGCTCTTACGAGTATCAATCACTATGGTCCAGTGTAGTCATTCAAAAACAAAGTATATATATATATTAAATATGTGCTTTTTCAATTCAAACTGAATTATGTATAGGAGGTAATCAAGGCATGCTAGTTAGTGTATTTTTGGTATCAAGGCCCCAATGGTTGGTTTTTAATTCTGTAAAAACCAACAAGAAGCAAGTACAAGTTAACATGTGATAACTCCAGATCCCGATGGGGTTCTTCCTTCGCCGTTCCCACGCTCCAGTGCGGTGTAGCTGGTGGTTGGGTGACTACAAACCAACACCGAAAGAGGGATTTGGACCCGCGGCACCTCCGGCGTGAGAATGAGAGAAGGTTTTGGAATATATAATCGAGATGTAGAGTATTTAAAATGTGGAGGGTGTGTGAGAGTGTATTGAGAGTGTGTTGAATCTGTGTTACCTGGGTCTTGTAGATGTAGGACATGTGTTCAGGTGGAGAATATGGTGGAGTGTGTTGGAACCATTCTGGAGTGTGGTTAGCACATGTTAATCATTAGTTATCAATAGATGTTACTATCAAGTGGGAACTCGAATCAAGACTAAAGTTCCACGTGTTATAACAGTTGCCAATGGCTCTAGCTTAAAGCCTCGTTTTTGTACTTCGAAATTTTTTCGAAGATTTTTTGATTTGTTGCCTATGGCTCTAGCTTAAAGCCTCCTTTTTTGATTTGTTGCCAATGGTTCTGGCTTATAACCTCGTTTTTGTACTTCGAAAATTTTTCGAAGATTTTTTGATTTGATGCTTATGGCTCTGGCTTAAAACCTCATTTTTTTTATTTGTTGCCTATGGCACTGGCTTAAAGTCTCGTTTTTTGATTTGTTGCCTATGACTCTAGCTTAAAACCTCGTTTTTGTATATTCGAAAAATTTTCGAAGATTTTTTGATTTGGTACCTATGACTCTGGCTTAAAGCCTGAAGTGGGAACCCGAATCAAGACTGATAATTCCAAAACTATCAAATGGGAACCGGAATCAAGATTGAAGTTCCACGTGTCATAACAGTTGCCAACTTGAATTTTTACTAGCCAAGACCGATGTTATCTACTATTCATAGATTTGATATGACCAGAATGATCCGGACCTAATCCTGTTTATAGCCTATCAACATGTGCTTACTTAAACCACACTAAACTAAACTAGAAGATATGAGTAAGAAAAAAGACTGTGAGTGGTCAGCACTATTCCTGAGTGCGAATCCTGTATTCACATAGATTGTGGCTAGAGTGGTCATTTTCCCAGTTGAAAAAAGTTTGCTGCTGCTGTTTTTTTATCCTTTCGTTTTTTTGATGTTATGAACATGGCACTTTTTTTTCTGCTAAAAGTGTGTATTATTATTACTTTCCCATGTATTTTCTCATTTTTGGACCTCAATGTATATATTACATGACCATGTTTGATTGCGCTTGCATGCATCACAACAATAACTTTCAAGTCATTGTACCTTTTCCGATAAAATAAAAATTGTATTTGCACATCTTCGGATCTAAAAATTAAAAACCGCAACCAGGGGAATGAAACAACCTAATTCGTTTTTAAAATTCTTGATTCGATTACAGTTATAAAACCGATTAATAGAAAATTGACAAAGATTTCATTTTATAAAATCCACTGCGCATCAAGCGGAATACATTATATTAGCTAATTCGTGTGATCAATCAGATTAGACTTTGAATTAGCTAGCCAACTAATTTTGTAGATCAGAAAAGCTTCTGAGATCTGAATATAAAATCATGATATTGAAATAATCGTCGTTATGAATTGCCTGTTTGGAGAAGTAAAATAATTCTATGATGTCTGTACTATACTATTACTAGCTTATAACCCGTGTAACGCACGGTTATCTTTCGAAAATCTTTAATTATTTTTTTAATATTTATTTGTTATTAATTTACTGATATGGGCTGAAAATAAGCCCTAAAGACACATTTAATGTGGCATTAATTAGGCCAAGAATGGTCCAAACGTGGGGCCCACCAGCTGGGCCCAAAATCCCAATTATAATATTAATTTCGTAATTAATATTAAGGGTAATAAACAGCTCAGCAGATAAGAGTCAAACAAGGATATTACTCTTGCCTGACTTAGCCTCCAAGATACACAATTCAATATGGAAACTGATTCCTACAAGGAATAGATCTAGAACCTTCCTCAAAGACTTGCCCACCAAGTCTCCGAATCCTACCATAATTCTAAGGCTTCTCAGCCTATATAAAGGGCCTGACCCCTCATTCTCAGAACTACGTTGGCTTGATTCTCAATACGAGATACGTAGGCACTCTGTGAGGACCGATTACAGTCTCGAACGCAGAAACAGCCATTAAAGCTCGAAGGTCAACCACCCTAGCATTAATTACAAATCGTAACCTAGTTTTTATTCCACAACATTTGGCGCCGTCTGTGGGACGACAACATCAACCATGGTTCAAACACGAAGAACAACATCAACCGAGGCCGTGCCCCTTAACTCTGCTCCACCAGCCACTTCTGATCCGCTTATCGTCACTGAAGAAGGACAAATACTCCCATCAACAGGGGCGGTCATTCAACCTCTGCCCACTCAGCCCCCAGGGACGACTCCCCATGTAGAGGGGACCCACTCTGTGATTGTCCATCAAAGCCAAGAAACTAACCCTCTCCAGATGGTGGTTTCTCCTCTTGGTAACGTTGATCGCACGGGGGTACAGATCCATACTACGGATCTCCATTTGAACACCAATCCTATGTATGGGCTGCATAATTATCCCCCTCGACGAAGGGAACCTGGACCAAGCGGTCATGCCTTACAGATCCGGGATCGAGAATATGATGACTACTCTGGTCCCTATACTGATGATTCGTCATCTGAGGCTGATGATCGAGATGAAGCCTCGAGGAGGCGATGTGCTAGCAAAGAACCTCAAAGAAGGACACGAAGAATCCATGATGGACTCCTCTTGACAACTACTGAGAAAATCAAGGCTTATGAGGCAGAGATCTTAAAATTGAAGGACGATATTGCAAGAGAACAAGACAGATTGAATCAAGCTCAGCCTCCTCCAACTGCAGAGAGGATTCCCATTATAAATTTGGAGAGGCCTTCAAGAAGGCAAAGGAGGGCCGAAGCCCCAACTGAAAAATCAACGAGGGTGGATACCCCCAGAACCAACCCTAAGGATCTGATGCCACTTGGGGATCCTGATGATCCCACACCCCCGTTTACTGAGGAGGTGATGAATGCTCGCATCTCAAAGAAGTTCAAGATGCCGACAATCAAGGCCTATGATGGAACGGGCGATCCCGCAAACCATGTTAGGACGTTCTCAAATGCACTGCTGTTGCAGCCTGCGAGCGACGCCTTAAAGTGTAGGGCGTTCCCTCAAACCTTGTCTGGCATGGCTTGATAAGTGGATGTTATATCCACTTGGAATGCTTCGTATCGGCTTGAATTGATGACTTGAACTCAAGTATGTGGTGTTTTTGATGTGTTTTTAGTGAATTTGTGCAGGAATAAGAGTCGGATGTGGGATGATGTTTTCCATGCTTAAATGGTGGGTTTTGAGCTTAAAGAATAATAGTACATCAAATTGCGAGAGAGCCGGAAGAAACGGAATGAAAATCGGAGTTAAAACGAAGAAAATAGAGCAAAATCAGCAAATGAACAGTAAGTCGGGCGCGGCCGCGCCTAATTTGTACTAATTTCGGGCGCGGGCGCGAGGGAGTGAACAGTAGCGCGGTCGCGCGCGGTGCGGGTGAAAAATCAGCCAGAAACTCTGATTTTATTTTGGCCATATCTTGAGTTCTACAAGTCCGTTTTGGGCGATCTTACACTCCACGCGAAGCTAACGAGATTTTCTATCATTCTAAGGTGGTCCGGAGTCCAGAATTATTGAAGCTAATTTTCAATCAAAACAGAAACTTCCAGAAGTTGTAGAATTCTATTCCAACAAGGAAATTGCCACAATTCCTACTTCTATTAAGTATGGTAATTGCTTTGGGCGGCTAGAACATTCCAGAATCAGATCTACACATGGAATTTGCAATTCTATTCTCATTCAAGAACGGAAATTGCCAATCTTCTATTCCAACTCTAAAAAGGCAATTGCTTGGTGGACAAGACTTCTAGAGCCTATATAAACACATCTTACCATTGTAATTTAACACACCATTACATATCAATTACTTAGTTTTATTTGTATCTTTTCATACTTTGTTCTTATCATGGTTTCATCAGATCCCATGATGACGAGAGGTTCGATTATGAACTAATTGTTGTCATGGGATTCTAACGGATTTACTTATGGAATTTAGATGTTGATTGCTTAACTTGATATATGTGTGGTGAATTTGCGATATCCTTGCAGGGTTGTATTTAATTCATATAGATGCGTAGCTAACATCTATCTTGTTAATCTTTAGTGAAGCGACAGTGGATCTTTAGATTTAGAACTTGCCATGCTAGCATAAGTCCATGAATGTTATTCATGTTTGTGGTGTGTTTCTAACCGTCTCATACTACCTTATGTAATCTTATGGATACTTGATCTTCAACCATTATGTTTTCAAATTCTATAGACATATAGGGTCTAAGCATAATTGGTGCCTGCATGATTTCTATCTTATGTGGATATTGTGTAGATTGGTGTGCGTGTACTGAAAGGTAACGTATACTTATTTCGTGTTGTCCGATTAGTTATCGTAACCACCACATGTATTGATAAAAGGGCATGATCTCTAAAGGAAGTTTGTATTGAAGTTAGGATTCCATGGTTCATATTGCGTAAGTAATTTGATTTTAATTATTGTTAGTTAGTTAATTCTTAGTTGATAATTTGCATCTTAGTTAGTTTAGTTAATTAAAACTCAAATTTGTTAATTGTCTTAGCAGTGAATAATAATCATACATTGTTGCATAGGTACATCTACTGAATTAAAACCATAACCAGATCTCTGTGGGAACGAACTCGACTTATTCATATATTACTTGTGACCACGTACGCTTGCGTGATTTAGTGTTAACAAGTTTTTGGCGCCGCTGCCGGGGATCATCGGTGTTTATTTTTGGTTTATGTGCTTGTCAATAGTGGTCGTTAGAGTTCACTGACTCGGATTAGTTACTTATCTATTCTTGTGTAGTTCATGGGTGTTTCAGGTACTTGTCAGAGAACGTTGACTTTGAAGATGGATTTTCTAAATTACTATGGAGTTCAGCAGGTGGGTAGTGTTTGTGAGCTATGTGCGGGCGCACATGAGACGAATCAGTGCTGGAGCAACCAAGGTGGTATTCAACAACCTCTGCAGCCTTATCAGCAGTATCAAGGTCAACAATATGGAGCACAGCCTTACTATCCTCAGAATTTTCTGCAGCAGCAGAACCAGGATTTTCAACAACAGCTAGGGCAAAATTTTCTGCAGCAGTATGACCCGTGGCAATCCGAACCTCTGAGTTATGAGGAACAACCATATTTTCCATACCATCCTCAACAGTACCAGCAAGATGTTCCAGATAGGTCATATTTCTTTGGAAGTGAAGAGTTTCAACATCAGCAACCTACTCTTACTTTTCAGTCAGATGAGGTTGATGATTTGAAGGAGATTAGGAAGGAGATTAGGATGCTTGTAGAGGGTCATGAGAAGAATCTCAAATCTATGGAGACACTAGTTGCTCAAGTTTTGAGTGTCTTGGAACAAGAGAAACAACAATTCATACGAGAGGCAATTCCAGAAAATAACGATGACTTGGAGCAAGGTACTGCATGCATAATTGAAGAAGACAAATTCCAAGAGGAGTTGAGTGTTCACAAGCCATGTGAGGAATTTGATCATGTTAGGATGGTGGATGATTTGGAAAGGGCACTATTTGGGACAGACACTGATGAGCTACGCAAATTTCAAAAATTGGTATGTGCGTACCAAGAGGCTGATGACCATGGGAAAGATTCAGGTCTTCTACTTGTCTCAAAGTGTGAAGATGGAGGTAGCGCATTAGAGCCAATGGAGGAAGTTCTCGTTGAGGAACCAAAGGCTTCAGCAACTTACATCTACCCTCCTCCATTATATTCAAGCGAAGCCCGCGAGTGTGTGTTATTCTACAAATTGACAGATTTTGGGTTAACCGATGAAGGCATTGGAACAGGACATATTTGTTATACGAATAGGCCAAGCGAGGAGAAGGGGCAGAAAGTGTGCCGCCGTGATGACGATGAAGTCTCACGAAGAGAGGACCAAGCAAACTATTATCATCCTTAATGGAGGCTTGGAAGTAACGTCAAGCTATTGACGTTAAAGAAGCGCTTCTTGGGAGGCAACCCAAGCATTGTTGTATACTGGTATGTTTTCTACTTTCCCTCGTATTTACTTCCATTCATTGAGGACATTGAATATTTTAAGTTTGGGGGGCGTTTGAGGGATAAGTAGTGTATATATATGTGATTGTTAGTCATTGTGTTCATATAGGATTTCATGCTTTGCATATTAGTAGTAGTAGTTCATGCATTTATGTTCGTATTAATTATGTTTGTTTCATATAGGACATTCTGTTATTGTGGTATGTATGTTCATATTAGTTGCATTTGCATGGCATGCATATTTCATGATCCCTTAAGATGAGCTAATTCTGATTGGTAGGTAGGTGTCTAATTGAGTGTGGTAATGATGAGTAGAGGGTTGATTTATAGTTTCTATGAAATTGACTTGCATGCTTCAGAAACAAAACTAATTACACAGTCTCATTGGGTGCTTTGGGGCTAGGTTAGGGTCATGCTTGTTTGGATGTTTTGAGATTTAATCACTTGTTTATATTTAGAATTTTCGTTATTCCCTTGATGGCGTAGGATCACTAACGTCTAAGTTTGGGGGAAAATAGGAATTTCATGCTAGTTGTAAATATTTGTCAATAATGGCTAGATGTCAAATGGCTAGTAGCCGGCTCATATTTATATGAGTAGTCTAGGGTTGGAAATGAGAATTCTCATTCCAGATTGCATAGGAAAAAAAAAAGAGAAAAAGAAAAGCAGAAAAAAAGAAAAAAAGAAAAAAAAGAAAAGAAAAAAAAAGTTATGTGAATTGTTTTATGCAAAATTAACCACGGTGAGCTCTTTAATACTCGAGCAATTAAGTTCTAGGGGACTTTGTGCCTAGTGACCTAAGGCTTTTATAGTCTGGGATCCACTAACCTAACGCTCGTTACATGGGTATTATTGTATAAGCCTTTCGGGGTCTCATCCATTGCACGGTTAAATAAGCATGCTTGTATATATGTGTCGTAGTAGTTAGTAATAAAGCATGAATTTCCGTCTACCTTGGATAAGGATGGAGGTGTTCCTAGGTTATGAAGTGTCTACAGTCTATCCTATTTATAAACCTGTGATTGTCTTGACGAAGAGCATGTATGATTTTTGACCTAGTTTTGGGAGTATTTCTGATGAGCATTGCACACACGCACGTTTCTGTTCATGTATTGTTAGTATACGGGAACTTGGTCGAGCTCTATTTGGATTTAGTTGCATTCTCTAAGATATTTGCTTGCTAGTTGGTTTTGGTTAGTTTGAAGGGGATTGTTGCATTTTCATATTAGTTGCATTCATGCATTGCATTGTTTGTGTCGTTTGTGTCAGTTGGATTTTGTGGGTACATTCACTATAGGCCCTCACGTGACCTTACTCGTCCACTAGGGCTGCCTAGGGGTTTAAAGGGCTTGTTGCATATGCCAAATGCAACTGTGATCACCTACGGAAGTGGTACTAGTTAGTTGTATATAGTTATAATTGTTATGCTTGAGGACAAGCATCGGTTTAAGTTTGGGGGTATGATAAGTGGATGTTATATCCACTTGGAATGCTTCGTATCGGCTTGAATTGATGACTTGAACTCAAGTATGTGGTGTTTTTGATGTGTTTTTAGTGAATTTGTGCAGGAATAAGAGTCGGATGTGGGATGATGTTTTCCATGCTTAAATGGTGGGTTTTGAGCTTAAAGAATAATAGTACATCAAATTGCGAGAGAGCCGGAAGAAACGGAATGAAAATCGGAGTTAAAACGAAGAAAATAGAGCAAAATCAGCAAAATCAGCAAATGAACAGTAAGTCGGGCGCGGCCGCGCCTAATTTGTACTAAATTCGGGCGAGGGCGCGCGGGAGTGAACAGTAGCGCGGTCGCGCGCGGTGCGGGTGAAAAATCAGCCAGAAACTCTGATTTTGTTTTGGTCATATCTTGAGTTCTACAAGTCCGTTTTGGGCGATCTTACAGTCCACGCGAAGCTAACGAGATTTTCTATCATTCTAAGGTGGTCCGGAGTCCAGAATTATTGAAGAGAATTTTCAATCAAAACAGAAACTTCCAGAAGTTGCAGAATTCTATTCCAACAAGGAAATTGCCACAATTCCTACTTCTATTAAGTATGGTAATTGCTTTGGGCGGCTAGAACATTCCAGAATCAGATCTACACATGGAATTTGCAATTCTATTCTCATTCAAGAACGGAAATTGCCAATCTTCTATTCCAACTCTAAAAAGGCAATTGCTTGGTGGACAAGACTTCTAGAGCCTATATAAACACATCTTACCATTGTAATTTAACACACCATTACATATCAATTACTTAGTTTTATTTGTATCTTTTCATACTTTGTTCTTATCATGGTTTCATCAGATCCCATGATGACGAGAGGTTCGATTATGAACTAATTGTTGTCATGGGATTCTAACGGATTTACTTATGGAATTTAGATGTTGATTGCTTAACTTGATATATGTGTGGTGAATTTGCGATATCCTTGCAGGGTTGTATTTAATTCATATAGATGCGTAGCTAACATCTATCTTGTTAATCTTTAGTGAAGCGACAGTGGATCTTTAGATTTAGAACTTGCCATGCTAGCATAAGTCCATGAATGTTATTCATGTTTGTTGTGTGTTTCTAACCGTCTCATACTACCTTATGTAATCTTATGGATACTTGATCTTCAACCATTATGTTTTCAAATTCTATAGACATATAGGGTCTAAGCATAATTGGTGCCTGCATGATTTCTATCTTATGTGGATATTGTGTAGATTGGTGTGCGTGTACTGAAAGGTAACGTATACTTATTTCGTGTTGTCCGATTAGTTATCGTAACCACCACATGTATTGATAAAAGGGCATGATCTCTAAAGGAAGTTTGTATTGAAGTTAGGATTCCATGGTTCATATTGCGTAAGTAATTTGATTTTAATTATTGTTAGTTAGTTAATTCTTAGTTGATAATTTGCATCTTAGTTAGTTTAGTTAATTAAAACTCAAATTTGTTAATTGTCTTAGCAGTGAATAATAATCATACATTGTTGCATAGGTACATCTACTGAATTAAAACCATAACCAGATCTCTGTGGGAACGAACTCGACTTATTCATATATTACTTGTGACCACGTACGCTTGCGTGATTTAGTGTTAACATGGCTCAAAGGTGGTATAGCCGCTTACCTGCAAACTCAATTGGCTCATTCAAGGAACTGAGTGCAGCCTTTGTCAGCCAGTTCATTAGTGGGAGAGTCCATGAAAAAAGTTCTGCATCCCTGATGTATGTGGTGCAGGGGAAGAATGAGAATCTGAGAGATTACCTCAAGCGGTTCACCAAGGAGACGCTGAATATCACTGATCTGGAAAATAAGGTGGCCATGGTAGCCCTGGAACACGGAACCACTGATCTCTTCTTTAAAAGGTCTTTGGCAAAACATCCTCCTGAAAATATGGCCGAGCTCCAACGGAGGGCCGACAAATATATCAAGGCTGAGGACAGCATGAAGAAGGAAACCACATGAGGCAATGGCAAGGGTTCTAATAATTCGAAGAAACGAAAGCAAGAGCAAGAGTACGATGCTAGGGACAAGTATCCCCGGACTAGCAAGGATTCTGAGTCACCACCAAAGAAGGGTTTGGGATCGAGGTTTTCTGATTATGCAAGGCTAAACGCTCCTAGGAGTCAGATCTTGCTAGATATTGAGAAGGATAAAGACTTCCGATGGCCGAAGCCACTTAGGGGTGATCCCACGAAAAGGAACAAGGATCAATACTGTAGGTACCACCGTGATGTGGGTCATGATACAGATGATTGTAGACAGTTGAAAGATGAGATTGAGTTCTTGATCCGGAAAGGAAAGCTAAGCAGGTTCACGAAGAATGATGATCGTGGAACCCAAAGAAGGGACTATGACAGGAGAGACAATGACAAAAGAGACAGCAATCGTGATCGTGATCGTAATACACAGCCCCGAGGGCCAGTAATCAATATGATTTGGGGAGGACCAACAGCAGCTGGCACTACCCGGAACTCCCGAAAGGCCTATGCTAGAGAGGTGATGCACATAGTAGGACTAAGACTGAGAAAGTGATTGGTTTTGATGACTCAAACCTTGAGGGGGTGAAATTCCCCCATGACGACCCGTTGGTCATAACTCCTGTAATTGGAAACTCGGAGGTGAAACGAGTCTTGATAGACAATGGAGCTTCTGTTGATATCTTGTTTCACGATGCATTTGTGAAAATGGGGTACACCGATTCCCAATTGACCCCCACCAACATGCCAATCTACGGATTTAATGGAGTTGAGTCCAAGGTCGAAGGTACTATTCAATTGCCCATGACCATTGGACAGGAACCTAAGGAAGCTACTCAGATGCTGAATTTCCTTGTGATCAAGGCATCCTCGACTTATAACGCAATCCTAGGAAGGACTGGACTTCATGCCTTCAAGGCTGTGGCCTCCACATATCATATGAAGATTAAGTTTCCAACCCGGAATGGTGTTGGAGAACAAAAGGGTGATCAGAAGATGGCAAGAAGTTGTTACGTATCCGCGCTAAGGGCTGATGGAATCGGGGGGCAGGTACTTCCGATCGAAGACATGGATGTCCGTGGTGATGATGAGCACCGAGGAAAGCCAGCAGAGGACTTAATCCCTATTCCTCTGGAGCTAGGTGACCCTGACAAGGTGACTTATATAGGAGCCTCTTTGAAGGAACCCCTGAAGGACAAGTTGATAGCATTCTTGCAAGAAAATGGCGATGTGTTCGCTTGGACAGCAGCTGATATGCCAGGGATTGATCCCCAACTCATAACTCACAGATTGAATGTCGATCCTAATCGGAAGATAATACAGCAGAAGAAGAGGAACTTTGCACCTGAAAGGCAAGAGGCCATAAAGCAAGAAGTGGACAAGCTCTTAGAAGCTGGGTTTATCTAAGAGATTCAGTTTCCAGAATGGTTGGCTAACCCTGTTATGGTCAAGAAAGCCAACGGTAAGTGGAGGATGTGTATAGACTTCACCGACTTGAATGACGCATGCCCTAAGGATTGCTTCCCTTTACCAAGGATAGACATGTTGATAGATGCCACAGCTGGACATGAGATGCTTAGCTTCATGGATGGTTTCAGTGGCTACAATCAGATTAAGATGCACAAGGATGACGTCCCTAAGGTATCTTTCATAACTGACTTCGGTGTTTTCTGCTATCTTGTTATGGCTTTCGGTCTAAAAAATGCAGGAGCTACTTACCAACGACTAGTGAATAAGATATTCGCCCATCTGATTGGAAAAACCTTGGAGGTCTATGTTGATGACATGTTAGTCAAGAGCCTGTTCAAGGCAGACCACATTAAGCACCTCAAAGAGGCATTTGAAGTGTTGAGGCACCATAAAATGATGTTGAATCCAGCCAAGTGCGCCTTTGGCGTTGGATCAGGCAAATTCTTGGGTCTTATGGTTTCAAAGCGAGGCATAGAGGCCAATCCTGACAAGATCAAGGCGATCTTAGACATGGAGCCACCACGCTCTACAAGAGATGTGCAGAAGTTGACAGGCCGGGTAGCGGCTTTAGGAAGATTCATCTCCAAGTCTGGTGACAAATGCTTGCCTTTCTTTCAAGCATTGAAGAAGGTGAAAAATTTTGAGTGGACCCCTGAGAGCCAAGAGGATTTTGAACAATTGAAGAGGTATATGGTTGAAGCCCCGTTGCTGGCCAAACCTAGTCCCGGAGAGACCCTTTATATATACCTGGCGGTATCTGAGCAAGCTTTGAGCACCGTTCTCATTCGAGAAGAGAAGAAGGTCCAGAAACCTATCTATTATGTGAGCAAGGTGTTGCACGGGGCGGAGCTGAATTACTCTCCCCTTGAGAAGTTCGCCTTGGCATTGATAACAGCCTCGAGGAAGTTACGCCCGTACTTCCAGGCACATAAGATTGAGGTCCTGACGGACCAACAGTTGAGAAACATTTTGCATAGCCCGAAGGCTAGTGGAAGGCTAATCAAGTGGGCGATTGAACTTGGAGAATTTGACATCACGTATAAGCCTCGAACAGCCATTAAGGCTCAGGCATTGGCTGACTTCGTGGTTGAATGCACCATTAGAAACCAAGAAGTCGGGGGGCAGGAAATGATAACAACCCCTGAGAAGCAAGATGAACATGGAGAACTTGAACCAGATCAGAAGGAGTATTGGGTGCTCTATTTTGATGGAGCATCAAAAACAAAATCTAGTGGCGCAGGCTTAGTATTGCAAAGCCCCGATGGGTTCACAGTCGAATATGCTTTGAAGTTGGATTTCCAGACAACCAACAATGAAGCTGAGTATGAGGCCTTGATAGCTGGTTTAGGCTTGGCCAGAATCATGAGAGTCAAGAATCTCAAAGTTTGTGGAGATTCAAGATTAGTAGTCTCTCAAGTAAATGGAGAATTTGAGGCCAAGGATGAAACTATGGCAAAGTATCTGCGAGTTGTGAAAGCTGTCATGACTCAGTTTGACGAGTGTTATGTAGAACACATCCCGAGAGAAGAGAACGTTAAGGCCGATGCCCTATCTAAGTTCGCTTCTTCCGAGATAGAAAACTATGCAGGGAGTGTTTACTTCCAGGTCTTGAAGGCCCCGACCATCGACTCGAAATTAGTGGCACCAATTGATGTGGGAAGCTCTTGGATAGATCCTATCAAGGCACACCTTGAGACCGGGTGGCTCCCAGACGATGCCTTGGAGGCACGAAAACTTTCAGTAAGAGCATTGAGATACACTTTGATTGAGGGCATTCTGTACAAGAGATCATTTGTCATCCCGTACTTGAAATGCTTGAGGCCTCAAGAGGCAAGGGAAGCTTTGGAAGAAGTCCATGAAGGGATCTGTGGGCAGCACCTGGGGGGCAGGGCTCTGGCTCACAAAATAACTCGTTTGGGATTCTACTGGCCAGAGATGCTGGCTGATGCACAGAATTATGTCAAGAGGTGTGACAGGTGCCAGAAGCATGCTCCGATTGTCAGGTAGCCGCCTGAGATGTTAACATCAGTTAGTTCCCCCATTCCATTTGCAATGTGGGGGATGGACATTCTTGGTCCTTTCCCTATGGCATCAGCACAGAGGAAGTTTTTGATTGTCGCCATCGACTACTTCACCAAGTGGATTGAGGCTAAGCCTTTAGCCAAAATAACCACCAAGCAAGTTTCCCAGTTCTTTTGGGAGAACATAATCTGCAGATATGGCATCCCACGAATCCTTGTGACGGATAATGGGACACAGTTCAATAATGAAGAATTTAAGAAGTACTGTGAGGAGAATGCTATTGAGCTTCGTTTTACCTCAGTAGCACATGCGCAAGCAAATGGACAGGCCGAGGTGGCAAATCGGATCATCCTTGATGGACTTAAGAAAAGGGTTGAACGCTCAAGGAGCACCTGGGTAGACGAGTTACTACCTATACTCTGGGCTTATCGCACTACTTGCAAGGTGACCACAGGAGCAACCCCGTTTCTGCTAGCTTATGGAGCTGAGGCAGTTGTGCCGATGGAGATCATGCATGCATCACCTCAAGTGGAGGCATTTGAACCTGAGACAAATGAAGAAGGTATGAATCTCGCCCTAGATCCGATTGATGAAGTCAGGGACGAGGCAAACTCCAGAAATGTGGAGCATCAAAAGAAAGCATCCTTCTATTACAACCACAGGGTTAAGGAGAGGTTCTTTCAGCAAGGTGATTTGGTTCTGAGGAAGATCGAGGCTTCTGGAGTTGGCCAGAAAGGAAAACTAGCCCCAAACTGGGAAGGGCCATATCGAGTCAGGAAGACGTTGGGACGAGGATCATATAAGTTGGAGACCTTGGACAGGGTTGAGGTGTCCCGTACTTGGCATGCCTTGAACCTCAAGATTTATTATGTTTAAGCTGCCTCTGCGAGGATGTAGTTTTTTATTTATCTAGTAGGAGAAGTAGAAATAAGGTTCGATGAAACCATCCCAGGGTTTTGATGCCCCGAGTAGGACAATAATGAGCTGTGTAAGGGTTGAACCCTTTTTGAGTTATTAATGCAAACTTGTTTTCCATTTTATGATTCTATGTTTTGTTTATGTACCAAGCCCCTGTTGAGTGTGAGTCTAGGAAGACCAAGTACCGAAAATAAATGAACATACGAATAAAACAAACAAGTGCATAAATAAAGACCCCGAAGGGCCAACAGTTAGGGTTACATCATTTAAACCGAATAAAAGTTTAATCACGAAGTACCGTGATTGAAATACTAGAAATAAAAGTCACATACGGCTAAGCTAGGCCATGCAAAGCCCGAAGCGATCCCAGCTACTCATCCGAGGAATCCTCCTCGCCATTCTCCTCCTCATCGGTCTCTTCCTCGCTACTCTCCTCCTCGTCACTCTCTTCCTCAGAGCTTTCCTCAGCATGGCCCTTACCCGGTTCGGCTACCGCCATTGGTGGAGCTGTCACTTCCATTGCCTCAACCTCTTCCTCCTCGGAAGATGAGCTATCTTCAACTACCTTGTTTGAGGGGATTGCTTGACGAACTACTCTCCTGTAACACCCCCAGATCCGGGGTCAGGGATCTGGTGGTTACGGTCTTACATCCATTCATAATACTTGACTTGAGTTCACAATAAATAAATCACATGCTGTGACCCCACAATAATTACCACTCACACACACAACAGTTATAGTCCCAGAGATGAAATTGAAATAAGTCTTACATTAAAGGGTTTACGAATAAAAGTTATTACAATCCCAAAAGGATAACATCATAGGTTTAAAAGTTTTGCCGTTGATTACATTAATTATACATATACTTAAACAGGAAACAAAAGCTGTCTAACTATGCTACCTCAGCAATGGCGGCTAGCATCTCAGCGGGTAGTCCGGTGGGTCGGGTAACCTGCTTGCGCCGAGTGCGCCTGACGCGAGCCATCTGCCCTAGCTGTTGTTGTGACATAATATAAACAAAGCAAGAGTGAGCGAAAGCCCACCAACAAAGATATAACTGAACGATAATTTAAAACAGTTCAAAGCTATCTTTTAAACCATATGCCATGCATTTACGGAAATGATGCCAGTATAATATGAACGATGAAGTTACAAGGTAACTTAAAGTATTTGTTTGAAGAAATATCTGCTACATCAAAGTAAGCGAGATATTATTATCGTTATTAAGAAGAGGAACTTGCAAGAAAGGGTTGCAATTCCAGTTATGACTCTTTTCCAACTCTGCCAACAGTAATCATGTTGCAGGAAATAAATGAATTTGGATGATGAACCAATGATGGAGTATTCACCGCGCCCGCTGTTCCAATCTTGATGATCAGTCGAGATCGTACAGCTCAATTTAGATTTACTACCGGTAGAAGGAAGAACTGACGGCTTTACTTGTATACCGCCTTGCTAGCTCTCCCCGGCCAACGGTTGGGCCAAGGAGATGGACCGGCGCTACTCGGCCTCTTACACGACTCCTAGTTCAAATAGAATTCATGATTCTGAATGTAACGTTCGTCCCCCTTTCCCCAAGTATAAGACTTGTTGATAAGACTCCACAAAGTAGTCGTATCTAGTTGGAAAGGAAAATTTACCAATAACTCCCAAGCTATTACTTGGTAACGGATATCAACTTGTTCCAGTAATCTTACCCCTCGAAAGATGAGAAGGTAAGCAACGACTTAATAAGTCAACAGCACCCGAGTTGCGGGTGAAGGGAATACTTTATGACCGGGAAGTCGACAAGATAAATAACATTTTCCAAGTAAGGTTCCCTTATTATTAAGGAGATAGACTCAAAGAAGAATGATGTCTGAGAACCTTTCTTGATATAAGATTAATAATAATATGACTTCGAAATATTTTCTGTAATAATCGAAGAAGATAACCTTATCGAGATTATTCTAAGTATGAAATAAATATTCAGAGAATATTTATTGAGTTAAAATATTTAAAGAATATTTGGGAATATGAAAGAATATCTTTAATCAGAGTATTTCTCAAAATAATCCCTGAAGAAATATCAGGGGAATATTTATTGAATAAATAAATATTTAAATGAATTTTCAAAACAATATTCATTAATTATTAAGACCTGAAAAGATTATGTAAGGTAATATTCATAATTAATTAGGAATTTAAATGAATATTCAAAAGTGATATTCATTTAATGAATAATATCCTAAATGAATATCAAGTAATATTCATTTAGTAATCCAAGCCTTAAGAAATATTCGAGATAATATTCGATAATTAAATCAAGCTTCAGATGAATATTAAAACAATATTCATCAAGTATTTAATATCTTAAATGAATATTCAAAAGTAATATTTATTTAATAAAGTAATATTCTAAAAGAATATCCAATTAATATTCATTTAATAATCTCATCTTTAGAAGAATATTCGAAATAATAGTCGATAATCAATTCGACTCTGAATGAATATTGAGAAATATTATTCGTTGAATAGTTACGTTCAAATAATTATTTGAAGTAAGGATCGTTAAAATAATTAGTCTCGAACGAATATTCAAATAATATTCGTCACCCAAATAATAGAAAATATTTACTTAAATATTTTCCTCCGAGGTAATCTCGATATATCAAGGAATATTGACTCCCGGTCTATATTTGATTAATGAGAGGTATACGCCCTTCTATGAGGGTCTTACAATAACCGGCTTATAACTGATATATAACTATCTAGCTTATAAGCCAACAATAACCTTTAGGGAACAAGTATATCAATTCAACTTGAAAGTAGGCATGCATGCAATGGCATATGTATATCAGCAATCATATATATATATTTATTCAATCACAACAACAGCCTAAAAGAAGGGAATTGAAACTTGCCTGGTAGTCGAGTACGGTAAGGGGTAGTGGTAGCGGGTCCCGGTTCAGCCTGGTGATCTATAAATAGCCAAGGCATTCGGGATTAATCACTTAACATATTAAAAGTTAAGTTATACTTAAATCGAAACACGTTCTCGAGTTATCTCGTTATACCCCTGTTTGTGGATTACTTATTATCACTGATCCGACCCGACATTCGTTCGTTAATACGACATGCCACTGCACTTATACTTGGGACATACTTAAGTCATATGAGTTCTAAGGTTGATCGTTACGAACCAATATTATACTCCGAGTTTTATCGCCCGTTTTCTAAGTGTTTTACCAAAGTTATAAAAGAGTCGTCTTTTAGGGGTTCGTTCGCGTTTAACCTTGACTCGAACATTTTTAATAAATCGAAAAATGCTCTTTTTGACATACGGTTTTCTTTCACACCTTCCTTCTTACCCCTAGTATTTATTTACCAAGATTCGCCATGACGTTACATAGCTTACGAGGGTTCAATTTCAGTTACGAACTTACGTTTACGGATTCGAACTACTTTTAGTAATTTGGTCATAAATCCTAAACCGTAAGTCCGTTTCACGTGATCTTTATATCAAAACGAAGCTTAGAACATTACCTATCCTATCATGGCAGATAAGGTCTCTGGAAAGTAGGGGTTTGACATGGAAAATGGCATACAAAACATGGTATTGTAAAATCGGGCATTATAACGGCTGTAAATCGAATATCTATCAATTTCGAATCTTCCCATAAACATAGCATCCAACCCAAACAACATATACATGACTTATATACATGAACTGAGGCCAAGCAATGCCTTTCCGTTCATCTAGCTATTTACATCATTAATCCAAAATCCATACATAATCATGCTTATAACTTTAACATAACCATAACTAAGTTATAACTATCAAAAACATGCTTAAATCTCAAACAAGGGTTAGGGTTTCAAGAGCTTTATACCTTCCTTAGATAGTGATATAGCCTTACTAAGCCTTGTATGGTCCTTAGGAGTGATTATGCTTGCTATATCAACCATGAAAAATCAAGAAAACCAAGTTAGTTCAAGAAGAACACTATTCATGCTCCTCTTGAATGATTTATTTGAAAATGGAAATGGATGAGTTTGAAGCTAAGATTTTGAGGAGATAAGTTTTATGAAATGTAAGACTCACCTTAATTATTTCAAGAACAAACAATGGTGGGAAGGTTGAGTTTGGATTTTGAATTAAGGGGTATGGCCGAATGCTTCTTTGCAAGGGGGGAAGAAGAGTTGCTTGGCTCTTTTGATTTTTTGTGTTTTAATCTCCTTTACTCTCATCCACTTACAACATAATATCTTGTAAAAGTCACTTTAATAAAGTGGTGAGGTGTTGGATGATCAAATGGCAAGACATGTGTTGGTTTTGTGGTGGTTAATGCTTAACTAGGTAGTTACTTGCTAAGTACTTGGTTCTTCCTCTAAGGTGCTAGTTCCTTGCTTCTAGTTTAGTTACTAGATATTTATACTAGTAGCTTGCACAAGACTCTTGCTTCCTCTGCTTGTTTCTGTGTCCGGTTATTACCCGTTTCGATTGATCGTTCGCGAGAATATTTCACGGATTTCTAATTAGGGTTTACCGGGAATCCTCTTTAATATTAATACTTTCATTCTCCATCTTTCATTCTAACTTTCCATTTTATATTCCTTTAATCCATTCGTTAATTACTTAAGGCTATCAGTGTCCAGGGAACTCTCGGAGAAAATAAAAGTGCTGTTTTTCAGAATCCGACAGCTTTTACATACACTTATTTTCCCCCTGGGTCACTAATACGAACTCGGAAATCCGTTCCGAATACTTCTATATAGTGTCGTCTCATATTATTATATACTCCCACCAAAACACTATTCATTTTGTATTCTTTACTTGTTCTCTTAGGGTTGTATAATTGTCCGTATTCTCTTTCGATCGTTCCTTAACCTTTTTACGGAACTACTGGATTAATCGTTATCGATCTGGATGACATGAGAGTATTCTCTTACTTGAAGTTGCCATATCTTATTCCCTTAGAAGATAGATTATTCTTACCTATGTTGTCACCCTTTAGCATTCTTCAAGACATAAACATAATAAAGTCGAATTCCATTCATTCTTTCCCAATTATCAATTATTACACTGTAGCCATATCCACTATTCATTCTTACATCATTAGATACATAAAAGTTTTAATTCCACCCAAAATCTGGGTTCTTACAGTCTCCCCTCCTTAAAAGGATTCCGTCCCGGAATCAGTTTGAAAACAAGTGGGGGTACTTTTCTTGCATTGCGCTTTCAAGTTCCCAGGTGGATTCTTCTACATTGTGGTTCTGCCACAAAACTCTGACTAGCTGAATGACCTTGTTTCGGAGCACTTGTTCTTTCCGGTCTATGATTTCCACAGGTTGCTCCACATGGGTCAGGTCTGGTTGCATGTCCACTTGCTCATACTCTACAATATGCTTTGCATCCGGATTATACTTCCTCAGCATCGAAACATGGAACACATTGTGCACCTGCTGTAGATTCGGGGGCAATGCGAGTTCATAAGCTAGTTCCCCAATCCGCCTCAAGATCTCAAATGGTCCAATGTATCTGGGACTCAGCTTTCCTTTCTTCCCAAATCTCATTAAACCTTTCCAAGGTGACACTTTCAAGAACACTAGGTCCCCTACCTCGTATTCCTTGCCTTTCCGAGCTAAGTCGGCATATTTCTTTTGTCGATCCTGGGCTGCTACCAACCGTCCTCTGATTAGATCTACTGCATCTTTAGTTCGTTGGACCACTTCGGGCCCGAGCATCTTTCGCTCTCCAACTTCATCCCAATACAAGGGAGATCGACATTTTCTTCCATAAAGGGCCTCATAAGGTGGCATCCCAATGCTTGAATGATAACTGTTATTATAGGAGAACTCAACCAATGGCAAGTGATCATCCCAACTTCCTTTGAAGTCTATCGCGCAGACTCTCAACATATCCTCTAGCGTTTGGATGGTCCTTTCACTTTGCCCATCTGTCTGGGGGTGGTAGGCTGTGCTCATGTTCAGCCGGGTCCCTACACATTCTTGAAAACTTCTCCAAAACCTGGAGTTAAATCTAGGATCTCGATCGGATACTATTGCGACTGGGACTCCATGTCGCGCCACTATCTCTTTTAAGTAGATGTCCACTAGTCTATCGACCGTGTACCTTTCGTTGATCGGGAGAAAGTGAGCCGATTTCGTCAGTCGATCTACAACTACCCATATGGTGTCATGATTAGCCTTGGTCCTGGGTAAACCTACTACGAAATCCATGGCTATATGTTCCCATTTCCATTCTGGAATCTCTAAGGGATGTAGAAGTCCGCTGGGTTTCTGGTGCTCTGCCTTCACTCGTTGGCAGGTCAAGCATCTGCTTACCCACTCTGCTACGTCCTTTTTCATATTGGGCCACCAGTAATACTCCTTCAGATCCCTATACATTTTAGTGCTACCGGGGTGCACTGAGTATCTTGAGTTGTGTGCCTCATTTAAAATCTCATCCTTGAGCTCCTGAACATTTGGGATCCATATCCTGTATGTGTACCTCATGATCCCTTCCTTGTCTCTTTCGCACTTAATTTCCTCCCCGGTCATTAGCTCTTCTGTGGAGTTCTTTTCTTCCTCCATCATCCGTTCCTGGCACAGTCTAATCTTTTCTAGCAATGGAGGTTGGATTCTAATTTCCATCAACTTTTCTTGGCCCTCTCCAGGTAACTTAACCTCGATTTCCAACTTCTCAAAATCCTTCACTAGCTCTTTCTCTGAAGTTATCCTCTTGAGCTTCTCTTTCCGACTAAGGGCGTCAGCCACCACATTGGCTTTGCCCGGGTGATAGCGAATTTCACAGTCGTAATCCTTGATTAACTCTAACCACCTCCTCTAGCGCATGTTAAGCTCTTTCTGAGTGAAAATGTATTTGAGGCTCTTATGGTCTGTGTAAATCTCGCATTTTTCCCCATACAGGTAGTGTCTCCAAATCTTTAAAGCGAAGACTATGGCTGCTAGTTCTAGATCATGCGTGGGATATCTGACTTCATAATCCTTCAATTGCCTAGACGCATATGCTATTACCTTGCCGTGCTGCATAAGCACGCATCCCAGTCTTTTATGCGAAGCATCACTGTAAATCACGAAATCTCCTTTTCCATCAGGTAATGCCAGCACTGGGGCTGTCACCAGCCTCTTCTTTAACTCTTGGAAACTCTTCTCGCATTTCTCAGTCCATTCAAATTTCTCGGTTTTACGGGTAAGTCGAGTTAATGGAGCTGCGAGTTTCGCAAAGTCTTGGACAAATCTCCTGTAATATCCGGCCAGTCCAATGAAACTCCTCACCTCGGTTGGAGTAGTTGGCCGTTCCCAGTTTGAAACTGCTTCTATCTTGGAGGGGTCAACCAACACTCCTTCTCTATTGATCACGTGCCCTAAGAATTGTACCTCATTTTTCCAAAACTCACACTTGGAGAACTTGGCATATAACTGCTCTTTCCTGAGTATTTCTAAGGTTATCCTTAAATTTCAGCGTGTTCTGCCTCTGTCTTTGAGTAGATGAGAATATCATCAATGAAAACTATCACAAATTGGTCCAAATATTCCTTGAACACTCTATTCATTAGGTCCATGAAGGCTGCTGGGGCGTTGGTCAATCCAAATGACATAACTAAGAACTCATAATGTCCATATCTGGTGCGGAATGCAGTCTTCGGAATATCTTCAGGTTTGATCTTCAGTTGGTGATATCCCGTTCTCAAATCAATCTTAGAGAAGTATTCAGCTCCTCTTAGCTGGTCAAACAAATCGTCTATCCTGGGCAATGGATACTTATTCTTTATGGTTAGCTTGTTCAATTCTCTGTAGTCGATGCATAATCTCATACTTCCATCCTTTTTCTTAACAAACAACACTGGTGCGCCCCAAGGCGACACACTGGGCCTTATCATGCCCTTATCCAACAATTCCTGTAATTGTTTAGCTAGCTCCTTCATTTCTACTGGGGCTAGTCGGTACGGGGCCTTCGAAACTGGCGCCGTCCCCGGGGCTAATTCGATGGCAAACTCAATTACCCTATCAGGTGGTAGTCCAGGAAGATCTTGTGGGAACACGTCCTCGAACTCATTAACTACCAGAATGTCTTGTAATCTTGGCACTTCCTTCTGAGTGTCTATAACGTAGGCTAAATATGCTTCGTTCCCTTTTCGTAACAATCTCTTGGTTTGCGCCATGGTCAGAATTTTCTGGGTCTGTCGCATCCCCTTAAACACTATTTCTTTCTTCCCTGGGGTTTTCAACTTAACCTTTTTCCCTTTACAATCTATCTGCGCATCATTGCGAGACAACCAATCCATACCCAAAATGACATCGAATTCCCCTAGCTTAAAAGGAATTAAATCGATATAGAAGGATCGTCCTCCTATTTCTAGCTTACAATCGGGGTGAATTTGATTAACCGGTACGATTTCCTGATTAGCTATTTCTACTAGTAAGGAATCTCTTAGTTGCTGGGTTTTAAGTTTCAACTTATGCGCAAAATCTCTAGATATAAAAGACTTAGTTGCTCCTGAATCAAATAAGACATTTGCACTGACTGAATTGAGAGAAAAAGTACCTGCTATCACATCTGTGTCCCTCACGGCATCTTGTACTGACATATTGAAAGTCCTAGCAGTTGGTGGCCTATTTGAGGCAACCTTGCTTGCTCCTGATGCTGCTGGTTTGTTCTTTGGGCAATCCTTCCTTATGTGCCCTCGCTGTCCACACTGGAAACAGGTTGTGCAGTTAGGGATGACCGTGGTGCAAGCGGTAGCATAATGCCCAGCTCGCCCACACTTATAATAGTTTATCTGCTTCAGGTTGCACACCCCGGAGTGCCTCTTCCCACAAGTAGCACACAATGGCAATGGAGGTCGAGAAGGGTTGGAACGGGACATTCCTGATTGGTGGCCGCCCTGGCTCACACTCACACTCGCCGATGGTTTAAACCCTATACTCCTCCCTGGTAGGGAAACCGCTCCTCGATTAAACTGGGTTGGGGGTTTTCCTCCAGCGGATCTTCCGCCCATACTAACATGCTTTCTCTTTATCCCCCCTTTCTCTCTCTCTCTCTGCATCTGATCACTACCAGCCTCCACAATGGTTGCCTTCTGCACCAAGGTGGCATAATCTGTAATCTCTAAAACAGCCACCCTATTCTGGATCCACTGTTTCAGCCCTTGTTGAAACCTGTTAGCTTTCTTCTCTTCTGTGTCTACAAACTCTGGCACAAATCTTGATAGCTCAGTAAATTTAGCCTCATAGTCAGCCACTGACATATTGTTCTGTTTCAGTTCCAAGAACTTAAGTTCCATCTGGGTTTTCATGAACTTCGGGAAGTACTTCTCCAGGAATAATTGTTTGAACCTTTCCCAGGCTATGACAGCATCAGTCTCCATGTTTTTCTTGGCTTCCCACCAATAATTGGCCTCTCCCTTTAGTAGGTAAGTAGCAAAAACAGTCTTCTGAGCCTCATTGATACTCAGAATCTCAAAAGACTTTTCCATTTCTTTGATCCAGGCCCACGCCTCAACGGGATCAGCCGATCCGTGGAACTCTGGGGGCTTAAGGGACTTAAAGGCCCTAAAGGAATTTGCCACTGAAGTGTTGTTGCTTGGTGGTGGCTGGGGGTATTGGTTCAAATTCTGCCTAAGTAGGTCCATAAACTGGCCCATGGGGTTTCCGCCCTGGTTCTCCCCTTCCTGTTTTACTTCAGTTTCTCCACCCTCTATTTCCCTTTCAAATTCTTCAGAGTACAGGGGTTCATCCTCTGCTCCATACTGGGAATCTTCTTGCTCATTATAGTCCTGATCTTGTTCCTCACTACTTTCATGGTTTTCCTCGTGTTGGTTGTGACTCTCTTGGTCAGTAGATTCGCGGGGGTTAGCCCTAGTGCCCATTCGTCTTGGAGGCATTTTACTGAAAATTTGGAAAATTATACATTAGGTTCCCTTATCTGTTTTAAAGGATTTTTCCTTGCACATTTCTTTACATGATTGGGTTTAAAATCCCCCAGTTTTATATCTCATGGCAACTTAATCGAAAAGTAATACATATGCTAATAAACTCGTGATCACATCCCAACAAAATTGTAATGACTGAAATGGAAACAAATATATACCAGGTACCGAAAAGGTACAACATCCGAGTTACAACGATAGTTTAAAGTACAACCATCCTAACAACAACAACAAGTCAAAAGTGAAATATGCTGTCTATCTGTCTAGTCTGCAAAAAGGGAAAACAAGTACAAGAAAACCATCCCTACAAAAGCCGGCACTACTATGTCCGTACATGACTAGACAACTAGACCACTGCATCACTACATCTGAAATCAGCTGCCACGACGAAACATCCTCCGAACCCTCCCCATGGCGATGCGGAAAACCTCCTCAGCCTCTGCTCTGTCTACCCTACCATGCCCATCAGTAGGCAACTGTCGCACCCTCACCCGAGCCCTCAGCTCGATGCGGGTCACAGCCCTATACCCAACTCTGTCACTGATAGTCCTCCTGCCCTGCACCCTCATCCGGGCGGCTCTCTCTGCTGCTAACTCACTCCTAGACTCTGCCAACTGGCATCTGCCACAGACAACTCTCTATAAAGCCCGTTCACAATCAAGTTGTGAACACATACTGGGACTCCTCCTATCGGGGCATGAGGTGGGGTGGATGGCTCAGCTGGAGCGGCAGTCTCTGTCTGCTGGGGCTCTGGGGTAAGCTCCTCAAACTCGTCGGGGTACGGGCTCACAGGTAGTGGTGGTGGGGTAGGGGCTCTCTCAACAGGGAGGAGTGGCACAAAAAGTCCAGAACTCCCTACAGCACCAACTACTGGCTCATCTATATCTCCCTCAACACCCTCATATACCGGCACCACCTGGTCCGTGGTCATGTCAGTGTCATCTCCCATAGTCCTGATCTCAGTCACAACCCAATAATCATCATCCTCAACCACTAACTCAGCATCCTGTCCTGTCTGGATCCCCTCCGGGTCCTCCTCCCCCTCAGTCTCAACAACATCTGTGTCAGCATCATCCTGGACCTCCTCAGGGTCCTCCTCCTCAGACTCGATCACATCAGTATCAGCCTCAACCTAGACCTCCTCAGCGTCCTCCTCCTCAGGCTCAGTATCCTCCTCAGGCAAGTGCTCATAGTATGGGTCCCTAGTCCGGAACATGTCCTCATCATGCTGTCTCGCAGCTGCCTCCTGGGCCGACAAGTCGCTCGCCTACACAAGACGAACCACGTTACTATTATGATACTTAAAAAGTTCCCGTAAGGGTTTTAGGTGAACCTGGCAAGGGTTCTTATTATATTATTGAATTTATTATTATATAACGTCGTATCATCTCTTGGGATATATAACTCTCGCTCTGATACCATCTCTGTAACACCCCCAGATCCGGGGTCAGGGATCTGGTGGTTACGGTCTTACATCCATTCATAATACTTGACTTGAGTTCACAATAAATAAATCACATGCTGTGACCCCACAATAATTACCACTCACACACACAACAGTTATAGTCCCAGAGATGAAATTGAAATAAGTCTTACATTAAAGTGTTTACGAATAAAAGTTATTACAATCCCAAAAGGATAACATCATAGGTTTAAAAGTTTTGCCGTTGATTACATTAATTATACATATAGTTAAACAGGAAACAAATGCTGTCTAACTATGCTACCTCAGCAATGGCGGCTAGCATCTCAGCGGGTAGTCCGGTGGGTCGGGTAACCTACTTGCGCCGAGTGCGCCTGACGCGAGCCATCTGCCCTAGCTGTTGTTGTGACATAATATAAACAAAGCAAGAGTGAGCGAAAGCCCACCAACAAAGATATAACTGAACGATAATTTAAAACAGTTCAAAGCTATCTTTCAAACCATATGCCATGCATTTACGGAAATGATGCCAGTATAATATGAACGATGAAGTTACAAGGTAACTTAAAGTATTTGTTTGAAGAAATATCTGCTACATCAAAGTAAGCGAGATATTATTATCGTTATTAAGAAGAGGAACTTGCAAGAAAGGGTTGCAATTCCAGTTATGACTCTTTTCCAACTCTGCCAACAGTAATCATGTTGCAGGAAATAAATGAATTTGGATGATGAACCAATGATGGAGTATTCACCGCGCCCGCTGTTCCAATCTTGATGATCAGTCGAGATCGTACAGCTCAATTTAGACCGGTAGAAGGAAGAACTGACGGCTTTACTTGTATACCGCCTTGCTAGCTCCCCGGCCAACGGTTGGGCCAAGGGGATGGACCGGCGCTACTCGGCCTCTTACACGACTCCTAGTTCAAATAGAATTCATGATTCTGAATGTAACGTTCGTCCCCCTTTCCCCAAGTATAAGACTTGTTGATAAGACTCCACAAAGTAGTCGTATCTAGTTGGAAAGGAAAATTTACCAATAACTCCCAAGCTATTACTTGGTAACGGATATCAACTTGTTCCAGTAATCTTACCCCTCGAAAGATGAGAAGGTAAGCAACGACTTAATAAGTCAACAGCACCCGAGTTGCGGGTGAAGGGAATACTTTATGACCGGGAAGTCGACAAGATAAATAACATTTTCCAAGTAAGGTTCCCTTATTATTAAGGAGATAGACTCAAAGAAGAATGATGTCTGAGAACCTTTCTTGATATAAGATTAATAATAATATGACTTCGAAATATTTTCTGTAATAATCGAAGAAGATAACCTTATCGAGATTATTCTAAGTATGAAATAAATATTCAGAGAATATTTATTGAGTTAAAATATTTAAAGAATATTTGGGAATATGAAAGAATATCTTTAATCAGAGTATTTCTCAAAATAATCCCTGAAGAAATATCAGGGGAATATTTATTGAATAAATAAATATTTAAATGAATTTTCAAAACAATATTCATTAATTATTAAGACCTGAAAAGATTATTTAAGGTAATATTCATAATTAATTAGGAATTTAAATGAATATTCAAAAGTGATATTCATTTAATGAATAATATCCTAAATGAATATCAAGTAATATTCATTTAGTAATCCAAGCCTTAAGAAATATTCGAGATAATATTCGATAATTAAATCAAGCTTCAGATGAATATTAAAACAATATTCATCAAGTATTTAATATCTTAAATGAATATTCAAAAGTAATATTTATTTAATAAAGTAATATTCTAAAAGAATATCCAATTAATATTCATTTAATAGTCTCATCTTTAGAAGAATATTCGAAATAATAGTCGATAATCAATTCGACTCTGAATGAATATTGAGAAATATTATTCGTTGAATAGTTACGTTCAAATAATTATTTGAAGTAAGGATCGTTAAAATAATTAGTCTCGAACGAATATTCAAATAATATTCGTCGCCCAAATAATAGAAAATATTTACTTAAATATTTTCCTCCGAGGTAATCTCGATATATCAAGGAATATTGACTCCCGGTCTATATTTGATTAATGAGAGGTATACGCCCTTCTATGAGGGTCTTACAATAACCGGCTTATAACTGATATATAACTATCTAGCTTATAAGCCAACAATAACCTTTAGGGAACAAGTATATCAATTCAACTTGAAAGTAGGCATGCATGCAATGGCATATGTATATCAGCAATCATATATATATATTTATTCAATCACAACAACAGCCTAAAAGAAGGGAATTGAAACTTGCCTGGTAGTCGAGTATGGTAAGGGGTAGTGGTAGCGGGTCCCGGTTCAGCCTGGTGATCTATAAATAGCCAAGGCATTCGGGATTAATCACTTAACATATTAAAAGTTAAGTTATACTTAAATCGAAACACGTTCTCGAGTTATCTCGTTATACCCCTGTTTGTGGATTACTTATTATCACTGATCCGACCCGACATTCGTTCGTTAATACGACATGCCACTGCACTTATACTTGGGACATACTTAAGTCATATGAGTTCTAAGGTTGATCGTTACGAACCAATATTATACTCCGAGTTTTATCGCCCGTTTTCTAAGTGTTTTACCAAAGTTATAAAAGAGTCATCTTTTAGGGGTTCGTTCGCGTTTAACCTTGACTCGAACATTTTTAATAAATCGAAAAATGCTCTTTTTGACATACGGTTTTCTTTCACACCTTCCTTCTTACCCCTAGTATTTATTTACCAAGATTCGCCATGACGTTACATAGCTTACGAGGGTTCAATTTCAGTTACGAACTTACGTTTACGGATTCGAACTACTTTTAGTAATTTGGTCATAAATCCTAAACCGTAAGTCCGTTTCACGTGATCTTTATATCAAAACGAAGCTTAGAACATTACCTATCCTATCATGGCAGATAAGGTCTCTGGACAGTAGGGGTTTGACATGGAAAATGGCATACAAAACATGGTATTGTAAAATCGGGCATTATAACGGCTGTAAATCGAATATCTATCAATTTCGAATCTTCCCATAAACATAGCATCCAACCCAAACAACATATACATGACTTATATACATGAACTGAGGCCAAGCAATGCCTTTCCGTTCATCTAGCTATTTACATCATTAATCCAAAATCCATACATAATCATGCTTATAACTTTAACATAACCATAACTAAGTTATAACTATCAAAAACATGCTTAAATCTCAAACAAGGGTTAGGGTTTCAAGAGCTTTATACCTTCCTTAGATAGTGATATAGCCTTACTAAGCCTTGTATGGTCCTTAGGAGTGATTATGCTTGCTATATCAACCATGAAAAATCAAGAAAACCAAGTTAGTTCAAGAAGAACACTATTCATGCTCCTCTTGAATGATTTATTTGAAAATGGAAATGGATGAGTTTGAAGCTAAGATTTTGAGGAGATAAGTTTTATGAAATGTAAGACTCACCTTAATTATTTCAAGAACAAACAATGGTGGGAAGGTTGAGTTTGGATTTTGAATTAAGGGGTATGGCCGAATGCTTCTTTGCAAGGGGGGAAGAAGAGTTGCTTGGCTCTTTTGATTTTTTGTGTTTTAATCTCCTTTACTCTCATCCACTTACAACATAATATCTTGTAAAAGTCACTTTAATAAAGTGGTGAGGTGTTGGATGATCAAATGGCAAGACATGTGTTGGTTTTGTGGTGGTTAATGCTTAACTAGGTAGTTACTTGCTAAGTACTTGGTTCTTCCTCTAAGGTGCTAGTTCCTTGCTTCTAGTTTAGTTACTAGATATTTATACTAGTAGCTTGCACAAGACTCTTGCTTCCTCTGCTTGTTTCTGTGTCCGGTTATTACCCGTTTCGATTGATCGTTCGCGAGAATATTTCACGGATTTCTAATTAGGGTTTACCGGGAATCCTCTTTAATATTAATACTTTCATTCTCCATCTTTCATTCTAACTTTCCATTTTATATTCCTTTAATCCATTCGTTAATTACTTAAGGCTATCAGTGTCCAGGGAACTCTCGGAGAAAATAAAAGTGCTGTTTTTCAGAATCCGACAGCTTTTACAT
Organism: Saposhnikovia divaricata; assembly: GCA_036435485.1. Lineage (NCBI taxonomy): Eukaryota > Viridiplantae > Streptophyta > Magnoliopsida > Apiales > Apiaceae > Saposhnikovia > Saposhnikovia divaricata. Next base: position 201,557,171 of record CM071594.1, read on the forward strand.
ACACTTATTTTCCCCCTGGGTCACTAATACGAACTCGGAAATCCGTTCCGAATACTTCTATATAGTGTCGTCTCATATTATTATATACTCCCACCAAAACACTATTCATTTTGTATTCTTTACTTGTTCTCTTAGGGTTGTATAATTGTCCGTATTCTCTTTCGATCGTTCCTTAACCTTTTTACGGAACTACTGGATTAATCGTTATCGATCTGGATGACATGAGAGTATTCTCTTACTTGAAGTTGCCATATCTTATTCCCTTAGAAGATAGATTATTCTTACCTATGTTGTCACCCTTTAGCATTCTTCAAGACATAAACATAATAAAGTCGAATTCCATTCATTCTTTCCCAATTATCAATTATTACACTGTAGCCATATCCACTATTCATTCTTACATCATTAGATACATAAAAGTTTTAATTCCACCCAAAATCTGGGTTCTTACATCTCCCCTTCTACACGGTCATGGGCCGTTTCCCTCGAGGATCCGAGGAAACTGAGCCATCCACGGTTGCTCGGACACCCCTCGAATTGGAATCGGAACGGCGATGACTTCCCCTAGAGCCGGAGCCCGAAGCCTGAGCTACTGGGATGGCCTCGGTGCCCGAAGCAACTTGACAATAAGGACTTGGAAAGTCCCTCGGGAAAACCATAGTAGGGTGCCTCTTACTCACAGCATTGATGGCTCGATCCCAGCCAACAGACATGATACCCGGGCGTACTTCATCGTCATGCTTATCTATAAGCTCAAAGAAATCCTCAGACTCCTGGTAAGCTTTCATCACTTGCTTGCAGTCTATTGCCCTCTTGTTATACAAGGAGTCATACTGTCTCTGGAGAGAATGAGCATCAGCTTCAGCCCGGATGGCCCTGGACTCCAAGTCTTGATATTTCTCATCAAGAGTTGTTTTCTCCTTCTTCAAAGCCACATTCTCATCTCGGTATGCACGACCTAGCCGAGTGCTAGCCTGGAACTGGGCATTTGCCTGAAACAAAGAAGCAATGAGACAAGTATAATCACAAGTTAAGTGAAAAACTACTTATAGGATGAAAGATTGGAAACCTGATATAGGGCTTGAACTCCGAGTTTCTCCGCTTCATCAAATTTGTCCCCGGCAGTTACTGTCAAAAGGTCGGGAGGAGTGATGTTGAACTTGGACCAATCCAAGGCTGACTCTGGGCACCCCAAGACAGAATCTTGCTCACAAATCCCCCAACCAGGGATGAAGGGGGTCTTGACTCTCCCGTCAGCATTCCTCGATCTCTTTGAAGAGCATCCCGACAGGAACTGAGGGATCTTCGGCCCAGGTTACATGCAAGCCGCCTCGGCTTTCTTGATCATCCTTCTAGTAACTTTCGGCTGGTTCTCGGGCCGACTGTCGATCTCCTCAGCAACTGAAATGACAACAGAAAAGATATCGGAATAAGAACAAACAGAGTTCATAATATGAAGGTAAAAAATTACCATCAGCAGAAAGTAAGCTAAGGCCAGCTTCTACAAGTCTCTTCTCGGTTAAGAAAACTTTGTAGTGAGTACGACCGTCGTCAGCAAGTAGTCTATCACGATCAAGGAGCTCCTTCTCATCAAGATCACATACAAAGTGCGTAGCATCATGCAATTACCCAAACTTAGACATAAAGAATTGGCCCCAGTCGCCACCACGCCATACCAGAATCACGAACTCTCTGTCCCAGTAGTGATGGGAATCTGGGAATGAAAAGGCATTCACCATATGTGGAACATTGGATCTATGCTGAATGGTGACCCATCCCTTCTGAATCTCAGAAGAATTCTTGGTGGCAAATATACTCCGGAACATTGTAGTAGTTGGTTCGATACCTAGATCTCGGCATCTCAGCATGAAGATGATGATCAACCGCCATGCATTGGGATACAATTGGCAGGGGTGAACCTGAAGCTCCGCTAGGAGCCTTATGATGAACTGGTCTACCGGGAATCTCAGGCCTGCTTCAAGGGCACCCTTGTAGACACATAACCTTTCTGGGTGCCAATTACAGGTTCTATCGGCTAAGCTAGGAAGGCGAACCTTGATCGCGTCCGGGAAGCCATATAACTCCTTAATCTTTTCGACGTCTTGCTTGTCGAACTTGCATGGACTATGATACGCAGCTAACTCAGAGTTGTTGGGAAATGCATCCCTCATAGTACTCAATAAGTCAATTAAAGAATCAAATCGACGATCAATATATCTAGGGGGATTCAGTCGAAGATTACCTCGCAATGTTTTGGCCAAAGCTCTCTTGGCCATCGCCTCGGACATAGAGAATGACGAAGCTGGAGCGCGGTCGGCATCTGCCATCTTGAGCTCGAACTTGAAGCTAGAACTTGAGAGCTTTAGAACTTAAGAACTTCAGAGAGAATTTTAGAAGTAAGAAGAAGTGAAGTGAATGAAAATGAAGGCTCCTCCCACTCTTTTATAGAAGATGGATGACCTCCTATATCAGGTTGAAACACAGCCTGCTTCGTGTTTGCAGGTCATCTATCGTTCATATACAAAAAAAATGGATTTCATCTGCTATATCCGGCAATAATTATACAGGTATGTATGATTCCGGGAAAGAAAAGAAGGATTTACGTGAAGATATAGTAATAAGCTGTGCCAAGGCACTCATCTGAGCTTAAGGAGTTAATTACGTTTAAGGAAGATAGAATACAATCAATTAGTCTTTGCTAGTAAAGAGACTGATTATGCTCTGAAAGGAGGTATACAACATACTCATATATCCATGATCAAGGACGTGATTCTAGAACGAGACTCATACATCCATGATCAAGGACGTGATTCTAGAACGAGACCCCGGGCATTGCTAAAAGCTCCGAGAGGCACGACACAGCAACCATGGAGCACCTGTCGGGCGATCAAGAAGCACCCGGCAGGCAACCAAAAGCACCTGGCAGCCAACCAGGATCTCCTGGCAGCCGACCAGGTGCCATGGAGAGGGTTTGGCCGACCAGGATCTCCTGGCAGCCGACCAGGTGCTATGGAGAGGGTCTGGCCGACCAGGATCTCCTGGCAGCCGACCAGGTGCCATGGAGAAGGTCTGGCTGACCAGGATCTCCTGGCAGCCGACCTCATGGCACCTCCCGTCAGTTGTTCGGATCGTTTGATGGTTCTGTTGAAGATTTCTTACTTTCTGAAACGAACATCGATCTCCAACTACACATCGTTTAAGCATCGATCGAGATCGAGGTCCTGGATCCATGAAAGTCACGGGTGACCAAGATAATAAATTAGAGATCGAGATCGAGGTTCTGGATCCATGAAAGTCACGGGTGACCAAGATACTAAATCAGAGATCAAGATCGAGCTTCTGGATCCCTAGGATCGAGATCGAGGTTCTTGATCCTTAATTTCCATGAATAGGTTTTCAGGTCCGGGTCCAGCTACACATCGTTTAAGCATCGATTAGCACCGTGTAGTGCCGTCAAATTCCATTCAACGTCATTTAACATAGATTGAAACGTCGTTTAAACACTTCCAGACAACTTGGAGCACCTGTCGGGCGATGAAGAAGCACCAGGCAGGCAACCAGAAGCACCTGGCAGGCAACCAGGATCTCCTGGCAGCCGACCAAGTGCCACAGAGGAGGGTCAGCCGACCAGGATCTCCTGGCAGCCGACCAGGATCTCCTGGCAGCCGACCAGGAGCACCTGGCAGCCGACCAGGAGCCACGGAGAGGCTCCATCTGACTTCCCGATACTCATCTTGGCACCCCCTATCGTTTGATTGAATCGTTTGATGGTTTTGTTGAAGGTTTCTCACTTTCCGTGACAAACATCGACCTTCGAATTAGCACCATTCAGTGCCGTTTTATGCCATTTAACGTCATTTACACAAACATTGAAACGTCGTTTAAGCATCGTGTGACATCATTAATGTCAACCTGGATCTCCAGTCAACATGTCAGACGATCGAGAAGCACATGTCAGACGATCGAGAAGCACATGTCAGACGGTCGAGAAGCACATGTCAGACGGTCGAGAAGCACATGTCAGACGGTCGAGAAGTACACGTCAGACGGTCGAGAAGCACACGTCAGGCGATCGAGAAGCACCCGGCAGGCAACCAGGATTTCCTGGCAGCCGACCAGGTGCCTCAAGGAGGGTCAGCCGACCAGGATCTCCTGGCAGCCGACCAGGATCTCCTGGCAGCCGACCAGGAGCACCTGGCAGCTGACCGGGACCCTTATCGGCTGACTCGCTGCCCGGAAGAGGTTACAATTTTCCCGAATCTCCTCCGTTTAGCATTGTTCATCGCCGTTTAGCATCGTTTAACATTGTTTAAACGTCGTTTAAAGCTGATTAGCACCGATTAATGTTGTTTAAGCACCGTTTAGTGCCGATTAGCACCAATTAGTGTTGTTTAAGCACCGTTTAGTGCCGATTAACACCGATTAGTGTCGTTTAAGCACAGTTTAGTGCCGATTAACACCAATTAGTGTCGTTTAAGCACCGTGAGTGCCAGTTTATCCTTTTAACATTGTTTAACACTGTTTAAGCATTGTTAAGGCTGATTAGTGCCGATTAGCATCGAATTAACATTGTCGTGAACGCGTCGGTCGCTCCACGCTTCACATAAAGACAATACTTGTGAAACACTAGTGTACAAAGATAAACCCTGACCCGAGTCTCGAGTTAGACAAGTAAAACTTCAAGGAAAGCCTGATCAGCTTTCCTAGAAGTTGGGGGGCAAATGATATGGGCTGAAAATAAGCCCTAAAGACACATTTAATGTGGCATTAATTTGGCCAAGAATGGTCCAAACGTGGGGCCCACCAGCTGGGCCCAAAATCCCAATTATAATATTAATTTCGTAATTAATATTAAGGGTAATAAACAGCTCAGCAGATAAGAGTCAAACAAGGATATTACTCTTGCCTGACTTAGCCTCCAAGATACACAATTCAATATGGAAACTGATTCCTACAAGGAATAGATCTAGAACCTTCCTCAAAGACTTGCCCACCAAGTCTCCGAATCCTACCATAATTCTAAGGCTTCTCAGCCTATATAAAGGGCCTGACCCCTCATTCTCAGAACTACGTTGGCTTGATTCTCAATACGAGATACGTAGGCACTCTGTGAGGACCGATTATAGTCTCGAACGCAGAAACAGCCATTAAAGCTCGAAGCTCAACCACCCTAGCATTAATTACAAATCGTAACCTAGTTTTTATTCCACAACATTTACATATCCATAATTGATAATTTTTTAAGTTGAAATTCTATTTGATTTAGAAAATCTACTTATATATCGTTTTGATTATCAAAATAACCTTCTTATTATTTGAAGATAGTTGTACTAACAACCAAATACAGTTTTAATTAAATAAGAACCATTTGCTGAAATAAGAACGATTAGATCTTAAAATAATAAATTGATGAAAAATGTTAGATCTAGTATAATATTTTTTTTCCCTATGTTAACATGTAAACTAAAAATGTATTTATATTAAAATACAAAAAAGTGAATGTCAATGATTTAAATCTAATATAATTAGGTTTTAGATATTCAATAAGATTATCAATGTAGGTCTTCTACAGTAAATAGGATTAATTTAAAATTCGTAATTATATTTTATCTTGAGATTCTGAGTGTTTCCATTTGGATAATAATTGTTAAATCATAACTAAATTAAAGATAATTTTATGAGCATCGTGTGGGCTATAAAATCCTCCAAATCTGATTTCTAGAAAGAGCTCAAATAGTAAATATGAAATTTTTTTAATATTAATAAAAAATAAATAAAATTCGACTTTAATACAACCTTTTTTAATTATATCCTTTTCAGATTTTAAATTTCTTTTTAAAATTCAATTCTATTACAGAATTTTTTTAATTATATCATTTTTAGACTATAGTTTTCTTTTTTATATGATATAATCTTGATCGTCTATTTTTAAAATTATTATTAGATTCGACGGTTGAGATTATATTGGCGATATAGTGACCAAAGTTAAGGGACCAAAATTATAGATTAAATTTCTCTTATGCTTATTATATAAGGATATAATTCATCTTAATTTTATTATATAATAATATATAATTAACTAAGAACCATACACGTATTTATTCACAAAAGCAAGTATAGACAAAATATGATTAAAAGATTTTTAAGCTTAGGCATAAACAAATCAAAAGTGTAAATTCAGTGCACGAATTAATTAAACTTTGTATTAATGATTTTAAATTTAATTTATAAAATATATGTTGTTTTTAGGAGTCGAACCCTTGACCTATGGTAGTACTTGTTTATTATCCCTCTTACTCTTATTATATAATAGAATATAATAAGCAAAACAATGTACATTTGGTTAATTGGTTGGTTGGTTAACACCTTCCAAAAAAATTGTTAACATCTTCCTAAAAATCTACACTATACTATTATAAGCAAAACAAGGTATATTTGGTTAGTTGGTTAGTTAACACCTTTCAAAAAAATTGTTAACACCTTCCTAAAAATAATAAGTTAAAAAACATTATATATTTTTTTTTTTGATAAGCAAAGCAATGCATTAGAATAATCCACAAAAAGGTATGGCCATTATATGAAATGCACCATAACCATAACAAACCATAACAGAGCCACTACATATGATGAACCAATCACTAGTCCTAGTACAACACTTCTACCTCCTCTGCTCGTGCTTGCCAAACAGCTACTCAGACGACCTCCTCTTCATTAACTAAACCACCCCCAACTTCTTCAATCTCTCCATTTACCACTTCGCCTGCTAAGTCTTCATCAAACATTGCCACAAACTGCTCCCCTACTGGCCCTAAGCCCATATCGTGACTCCAGATCTCGTGAATCCTTCCAAAAGGTTGAGAAATAATCACCATTTTCTTATAATTTTCAGCCCCATGTCTTGCCAAATACATTGCCATTTCGTTTGAATCTGTATCAATTCCCCTAGTTACCAGAGATAAATTTTCATCTGCCTTCCTTTGATTTAATTGCTGCACTATGTAGAGATGCTCCTGCGGAACGCCATTGTTCATGGAGTTAATCAATTCCCAATGAGCTGCAAGATTGTCAGTTTCAAGCTCTATCACATCCTGATCATCCAGATAAGCTCTAACCAAATCTTGAAACATAGCGTAAAATTCATTCACTCTCCTGTCCTCTATTCCCAGGGAACCAGCGAACAGCCTGATTATCTTACCTCTTTGATCCCTAATCACCACGCCAATCCCTGATCTATTCCCATTACGTAAAGGATGATCAGAGAAGAAGCCACTCACATTAACCTTAACTGCACCAGCAGCTGGCAAACGCCACCTGACTGCTGGAAACTCCATAACAAATCTCTCCTGTCTTAAGAAGAAAACCACTATAGCCTCAGTTCTCACAAAGCAAATATATACTGCCATAAAACCCTTATTCAGATCCCAACACCCTCCTCGTAAACCTGAACTAAAACATTAACTTTGAACGTTTAGTCTTCCGAGTAGAACGAACCCTTACGTCCTCAAGAGACCTATGTCCAAGGCCCAATGTACAATAATGATTTGAACATAAATTCCTCTTTTCTCAGCCCAACAATTCCAATATACCTACACCCACTACATCCAATAATGGCCCAAATACAACCTCAACCCACTATATAATTTCTTTCTGAATTTATAATTAGATAAAGATACCCCCACTTAACACCATCCTTCAAGTAGGTAATTTCTACGACGACCTTGTTTAGCTAGATCATCCGCACCTTCATTACCATCTCTCCCAATAAATCGAAACTCTAGGTTAGCTGCTAAGACCACATTTTCCTTACCCTCCAGCAACAATGAATTAGGAAAAATTAAACCTCCCTTCACCTTAGAAATGTAGCTAATTACCTCCATACTATCCACATAAAACACACATTTGTAATTTGAATATTTACCCCCAACCGCACTTGCAAGATGCACTATAGCATGTAACTCTGCTAACATTGAATTAGATTCATCCACCGGTCCTGAAAAAATATACACTAAATTCCCTAGCCTATCTTTTAGGAACCCACCAATACCTGCCGATACCCTACCATTACTTTCAATCTTGACAGATCCATCAGAAAAACCAAAGAACTTAACTTCCTTATCCTTCAATTCACCAGCAATAACCCCCCCATTTTTCAATATCATACCCATCGGATTAACAGACCACAAATTTGCACATTCCCCCTGTACTAACTCAATGGCTTGACACCATTTGAGAGCCCTTATTTTGATTAAGTAGAACACCTCCTCCTCCTTATAAACTACCGACTGGAATAACTTCAAATTTCTATTCAACCAAATAGACCAAACTGTTGAAGCTAACACTATAGCTAACATTATATTAAATATTAATTTATTTATTATAAATAACAAAATTTACCAATAAGGCATAAAAATATAATTACTATACTATTATAAGCAAAACAAGGTATATTTTGTTAGTTGGTTGGTTAACAACTTCCAAAAAAATTGTTAATACCTTCCTAAAAATAATAAGTTAAAAACATTATTTTAAAAATATTAATTTATTTATTATAAATAACAAAATTTACCAATAAGACATAAAAGTATTTTTTTAAAATATTAAAAAACGTTTTAAAAATTCCAAATTCAGTTAAATTATATATCTATACTAGGCTATTATTAGAAAGCAAGGTATATTTAACACCTTCCTAAAAATAATAAGTTAAAAAATAATATTAAAAATAATAATTTATTTATTATAAACAACAAAATCAAAATCTTTATCTATATAAAGGAAAACCCCCAGGAGCTCTAGAATCCTTCGGATCCTATTTATCTATTTTTCTAGAGCTCCTCTATTTTAAATAATAAAATTAAAACTTCCTTCTTTAGGTCCTATTTTTTAGAAAAGAAATCAAAACTTCTTTTTTTAACATCAGCACTAATGTTAACCCAGGTTGGGAAATGCCTCGTAAAGGTGTGGTTAAAGTTAACGTGCATGGGCATTTTGAAGACCAAAGACTTCAAAATGGGAACATCTTTGGAATTGGAGTGGTTGTTCGCGATAGTAGGTGTAAGAACCCTAATTTTTGTAATATTTATTTTACATAATATCATGTGACATTGTGAATTTGGAACCTTTTGAGTCATCCATGTTGTTAAATGGAATTGAATTATCTGAGAAATTATGTTGTTACATTCACCATGTAAGATAAAGGGAAGGTTGTTGAAGGCAAGAGTCTTATTGTTAGTAAGAATTATAAAACTTGGGACTTGACAGTTATTGGAGTATTAAAAGATTTATTAGGAATTATGACGAGGAGTTATGGATATTCGAGGAATTTACACAATTAAGTACTTAAGGAATTATAGGGGAAATCTCTACGCGACAAAGTATTATTACGAGAAATTAATTAAGATCGATACGAATTAAAGATTAAGTGACAAGCATTGGTGGAAGAATAATGATACAAGGGAAGATATTGCATGCAAGTCCCATGCAACTAGGTAGTTAGAAAAGCAAACTAGTATTGCAAAAATAACTAGAGGAATAGTAACTAGTTATGGTGCATTGTTCAAGGAGACAAGGAGGTATGGCCTAGGCACTAGATTTGCAACATGTGATACATTATACATACACCTAATACATATCAACCAACCCATTTCACTTTATTCACCCAACACCAAAAAACAAAACAAAACAACTCTCTCTCCCTCTTGCTCACCATAGCTCTCAGCCCAAGCTCTAGGAGGGGAAGAAAAATTTTCTTTCTTCAACTTCTCATCACTCTTAATTCAAGACAAAAATCCTAGGTACTCTACACCATATAAGAAAGGTATGCTATGAATTCCAACCCCTTTCATCCACTAGTTTTCAAGTTATAAATTGTTGAAGTTTTGATGAATAGTAACAATGTTTAGTTGTCATTTAGATCTTAAGTTGTAAGGATTGTAGGAGCTCATCCAAGGTGTTCTTGAGACTTGTAAGGCATACCCAAGGCTCCTAGATACACAAGAAGGTATAAAACCCTAACCCCTCTTGGCCATGAATTATTTGTGGTGTTTAATGTTAGATCCATGGATGTTAGTGTGAATCTTGGATATATAAGTTATGGATGATGTAGATCTTGAGTTTAAATGTTGTGGTAGTGATTTTTAAGCTTGTGGTTAGTGTATGTAACTCCATGTATGCTATAGAGTATGATCTTGGTGGTTTAGATGATGGTTGTGATGTTTATATAAGATTCTTGAATGGTTAAGTGGTAAAAGCATGCTGAGTAATTTTCCAGGAACTTGTACTGTCTTGTAGGAGGGTTTTGAACCCCTAAATATTGTCCCATGAAGTCCTAATATATATTTTTGGAAAGGTATTTGAATGTAGTTTCCAGAAATATAAGGTTCATGACTAGGTGATGTATAGATTTTGAGTTATGGCCTGAGAAGTGAAATGTGTTTCTGGAATCCGAACTGCACTAAATGGTCCCCTTGTGAACCTTGTTTAAACCCCTAAAAATTTATATAGGATCATGGAAAAATTAGAGGAGCTAGTAAATGCAGTGTTGAAGGCTACCCAAAAAGAATTGGATTAAAATATGTATTTTTAAATTTTATAAAAATGTTAGAGTAAAATTCGCGCAAGGGAAAAAGTCGTAAGTGGAGTGTGATTTAAGGGGGAATGAATATGATTCGGATATGGTAACCAAATTAAGTTGAATAAGTGACGAGCGTAATCGAGTGATGACATGAACCTATAGCGGGGCTAGAGAGTCATAAGACGAAGTCATTAAGTTAATTTTGTACCCCCTAAAACCTCGCAATTAAAAGAGATATGTTAAGATACTAACGAACGGCTATTGATTATGTATAGATCATTCCACTCCGCAAGCTCGACCACCCCAACCTCACCAAGGCAAGTTTACTTTTCAAAACTTACATATATAAGGACTTTCACTGTTGTGTTTGTAGTTTTCAATCGTATCAAATGTTTATGCTTATTGAAGTAATGATGGAATTGAGATGTATAAGCACATATATGTTTGCACCCCTTGAACTTAGAATGAAATGTTTTCTTCGGACAACGACTCTAGCAATAGAGGTCGTAGCGGTCCATATATACTATTGACCGGGGAGCGGTATATTATTATATCGTAATTAAATTGCGAAAACCCGAAGGGTCATTCGGGAAGTATCGTATACTTAAGTAATTATTTTTATATCATCATAAATACTTAAAAATACCTATCTTGGATTAAAAGCTAATTTAATTTAATTATTATTTTATTAATTATTAATATTAAATCTTAAAATATCATTTATTAATTATTGTTCATTATTTTAAAGATAAAGCTAATCCAAGATACCTTTAGCACTTTCAAACTCGAACTCAAAACATTTTCGAAAACCCCCGGTCAGGTTTTGCTTCTTGTACGATTTCAAGAATCATCGGTCGACTGATGTCGGACCTAAATTACTCAGTTTTCATTCAAAAGCAAGTTTTTAAAAGAAAAAAGAAAAAGGGACTCTGGCAGGTGTGGGAACCGTTGACGAACGATTCCCGGGATGTGTAAGCGGCCGTGAGCCAGGCGGTCCATCAATTATTATTCCGGCCCAGGTGTTGCCGAAGGATGATTACGGATGTAGTTTTCATCGAGGGTGATTATGGATGTAGTTTTCACCCGAGGATAGTTACGGATGTAGTTTCTATCCTTCTACCGGTAGAGAAGACCCGCGGATTATTGGACTTGGATGTGGTGACTGATCATCGTCAATCCCTGTCAGGTTTTATATTTTCTTTAAGTCCCATTCCTCCACTTTGGAAAAATGCTCTGACACTGCTTCTTCGGCTTATGTGCCAAGTTGCCGATAGTGTTCTATTTTGATGAGAAAGATGATGACTTCATGCAGTATCTAGAACTGCAAGTTTACTTTGAAAACAAGGGCACGTATTGGTGCACCTTTGAAATTTATCAACGATGACAAATGATTTTATAACTGAATGATATAAACGAGTTTAATAACTGCTAAACACATGTAATGATATATTGCTTATCTTGTACATATATTTCTTGCTGAGCTATAGTTGCTCACTCTTGCTTGTTTTCAAATTTACAAACACAACAGTTAAGAGAAATGGCAAGACCCAGACAGACTGCCCGAAAGCAGGTGACTAGACCCGAGGCAGCAGTTGAGATTCCACCGGTAGGCCCCTTTAGCCGGATTGGTTGGCAACTTTGTTAGTACGTTTTATTTATAAGTATGACCTGTGCAAAGCAGTGTACCGTAACAAACATTCAAGCCGCCAACTCCGCTTCATATCGAAGTGTTGCTGGTAGCATAAATGCTATTTAATTCGGTCTGTAATAACTCTGAAACTTTTACTTTTGCTTAATCAAGTGTATGACGTTTCTGAGACTCTAACCTGTGTGTGTGTGTGTGCGGTGTGAGTTTTATTGTGGGGTCGATGGCTGTTTTATATATTATGTGCAAGAACAAGTATGTTATTAATGGAAAATGGACCGTGAGCGCCTAGGTCTCCGACCCCGGATCTAGGGGCGTCACAGAAATGGTATCAGAGCGAGGTTACAGTTCTCAGAAACGATAGTAATTTAAGAAAGCAACCCTAATAATAATAACAATAATAATAATCCTAATAACAACCCTAATAATACTTAGAGCTCTCATCGAGGTTTCAGTCGGGTTATCGGATATAGCCCTGACTTATTTCTTTATGGTTAGTGACCCACCTTATTTCTTTATGGTTAGTGACCCACCTTATTTCCCTTGTGTAGATGGAGGAGATACCAGACCCTGAGGCCTTTGAGAGAGAGCATGATGAGGCACTGATGCGAGATACCGAGGATCCTGAGGAGGATATGGGTGCTGACCCTGAGCTTGGCCCCTGGATTACGCTGATAGGAGATACTGACGATGAGGATCCCGATGAGGAGCCCTTTGATCCTGAGCCTGAGCCTATTACCCCCTCTCCTGTAGCTACTGACGAGGAGAGTGTGAGATTCGGTGAGGGTCGTGTTGTGTCACCCCCACCCTCTCCGCAGTCATCAAGCCCGGTTTCATTGGACGGTGGCTCTGAGGATGATACTTCTGGCGAGGAGGAGCTTGACCCTACCCCTGCTCCTGCTCCTGCTACTGCTCCTGCACCTGCTCCTGTTCCTATCATACCACCCCCGCCGATGGACCTACCCCCAGTGTCGGGTACTGAGCACGCCTACGTGGTGCAGTTCCTGACCCGAGACTTACTTTCTGCAGAGGCCCGACTTAATGAGGCGAGGCGGGCACTAGTGGAGGAGCGCGAGGCGCGATTGAGGATTCAGGCTGAGATGAGGACTGTTGTTGCTAGGAGGACTAGAGCTCGACTCCATAGGATTGAGAGGAGGAGTCGCGCGAGGATTATCGGTTTAGGAGTCCGCGGGGGCGGAGTGGTCCAGGCTAGGGATGCTAGGCGTGTTGTGCGTCGTGCATTTTCCCGAGTGAGGGCCTTGCTCCGCCGCGGTGCGGCACCATGATGTGTTACGGATAGCTCAGTCCTCTAGGTTCAGATGACATTAGTGTGTCGATTTTGCCGGATAGTTGACTTGTGCAGTGGTATCCTTTCTGACCAGTGGATGAGTAGACTGACCTACAGATATGTAGATGTGACTTCGGATAGTATGTATGGATGTAGACCTACTTTTGTGTAGCCCTGACTATTCAGGTGGTGTACTTGTTATTGTTCCACTTTTGCTAGACTTTGACATCGGAACTTTGTATTAGTCTCTAACATCCAAACTTTGTGATAACTCTTGTAACGTATTTATCTAGTTTTAGTTTCCTTGATATTGTCTCAACTGCCTTACTTTCCGATGCCATGCTTTACTGTTTTGATATACAACTGTGAATATACAATTGCTACAAGCCGTAAATGCAACCATGTTGTTTCAAATTTACGATATGCGATTTCAAATTGTTCTCTACAAATTCCCAAAATGTTCCTACAAATTTTAAAAATCAATCTTGAAAACTCTTGCAAATGTTTTCGCACCCCATAGAGATTTTCCCGAAAATGTTTTGACGTTTTATCTCCAGCATCGGGTTATTAAAACTTTTGCAACTTCCACCTTTATGAGGAGGAACGATACGTTCCTGACCCGTGTAAACGCTGTCAGGTAATTAGAAAACCCTAACCCATTTCTTGTTTCATTATCAGAATCATGCCACCCAGAAGAATGAACACTCGAGCTCACCCGGTCAATTCTGAAGGCCACGGTAGCCACCATGGGACCGGAGGCCACCAGAACCATGAAGGGGAGAATGTGAACCTGAGTGAGGATGAGGGCAACGATCATAACTTGTTTGATGACTCTGAGTATGACGAAGAAGAAGCTGGTGATGACACCCGAGAGGTAGAACATCCAAGGGGAGGCCCGATGGAATAGTTCATGGAACTACTTAGGCAGAACTTGGACCGTCCCCTGGTTCAGCAACCACCCAACAATGCTAATGCAAATGCTTTCCGGAACTTCAAATCCCTGAAACCCCCAGAATTTAAAGGAACTGCAGATCCGGTTGAGGCCAGAGCCTGGCTGAAGGAAATGGAAAAATCTTTCGAGATACTAGGTGTAGCTGAGGAGCAGAAGACTGTTTTCGCCACCTACCTCCTGAAGGGTGAGGCAAACTATTGGGGGGAAGCTAAGAGGAATTTGGAAGGAAGAGGTGTGGTGACCTGGGAGAGGTTTAGCGAGCTGTTCTTGGAAAAATACTTCCCTAGGTTCATGGAGACACAAATGGAGCTGATGTTTTTGGAACTAAAGCAAGGTAACATGACGGTGGCCGAGTATGAGGCCAAATTTACTGAGCTGTCGAGGTTTGTGCCGGAATATGTGAACTCTGAGGCAAAGAGGGCCCGAAGGTTTCAATTGGGGCTAAAGCAATGGATTCAGAATCGTGTGGCGGTTCTTGAGCTGACAGACTATGCCACCCTGGTACAGAAAGCATCAATTGTTGAGGCTGGGAGTGAACAGATGCAGAAGGAGAGGGAAGGAAAGAAGAGGAAGTTTGATAGTCGGAAGGGAAATTCTGTGGGTGGGAGCTTTCCGAGCAAATTTAAGCGAGGGGCGATGTCCCAACCCAGCGGAAACTTTGGAACCAAGAGAGCCGAAAGTTGGAGTGTGGGCCAGAGCGGCCGACCACAGGGATCGTCTACTCTACCCCATCCCGAGCCCTACCCCCGGATTGCAATAAGTGTGGAAGGAAACATGCGGGCGTGTGTAACCTACAGGATGTGAAGTGCTTCAAGTATGGACTGACAGGACATTATGCTAACGCCTGTCGAGGAACTAGTAACAACACCAGTGCCGGAGGTAATTGCTTCAAGTGTGGGAAACCAGGGCACCGAATGAGGGAATGTATGTCCTCTGGGCCAGCTGCGTCAAGAGTGAGTGGAACTGCTTCTAACAAGGCCCCTACTGCAAGAACTTTTAACATGACGGTGCAAGATGCCGTGAGGAACACGGATGTGATTGCAGGTACCCTACTACTCAACTCAGTTAAGGCAAATGTTTTATTTGATTCGGGAGCTACCAAGTCTTTCATATCTCTAGATTTTGTATGTCAGTTAGGCCTTAAGGCTGAACCATTGAAAGACAGACTGCAAGTAGAGATAGCTAATCATGAAATTATCCCTGTTAGCCAAGTATGTCCAGGTTGTGACCTAGAAATAGGAGGGCGACACTTTCGGGTAGATTTAATACCTTTTAAACTAGGAGAGTTTGACGTAATAGTAGGTAGGGATTGGTTAACAACCCACGGAGCCCAGATTGATTGTGTAAAGAAGAAAGTAAGTTTGAGACTACCAGGGGACGAGGAAGTAGTGTTTAGTGGAAAACGGCAAAACCAAAAGTTCCTGACTATGATTCAAACTAAGAAACTGCTACGTAAAGGATGCGAAGCCTATTTAGCCTATGTGAAGGATACCAAGAAGGAGGCACCAAACCTACAGGAAATCCCTGTCGTTAATGAGTTCACGGACGTATTTCCGGATGATCTCCCCGGACTACCACCTGCTAGAGACATCGAGTTCGCTATAGACTTAGTTCCTGGTACGGCCCCAATTTCGAAAGCCCCATATCGGCTAGCCCCAGTGGAGATGAAAGAGCTGGCCACTCAGTTACAAGAGTTGTTGGATAAAGGGATGATAAGACCTAGTGTGTCACCGTGGGGAGCCCCGGTGTTATTCGTGAAAAAGAAGGATGGTAGTATGAGATTATGTATAGACTACAGGGAGTTGAATAAGGTGACTATAAAGAATAAATATCCCTTGCCCAGGATAGATGACCTGTTTGATCAACTAAAAGACGCAGTGTATTTTTCTAAAATTGATTTGAGGACCGGGTACCACCAGTTAAGGATTAAGTGAGAAGATATACCAAAGACGGCCTTTCGCACCCGGTACGGACACTATGAGTTCCTAGTGATGTCATTTGGGTTAACGAATGCCCCCGCAGCTTTCATGGATTTAATGAATCGAGACTTCAAGAAGTACTTGGACAAGTGTGTTATAGTCTTCATTGATGACATCTTGATTTATTCCAAGACGAAAGAGGAACATGCAGAGCACTTGAGGATTGTATTGGGAGCATTGAGAGAAGAAAAGTTGTACGCTAAGTTCTCGAAGTGTGAATTTTGGTTGAAGGAAGTTCAATTTTTAGGACATGTGATTAGTTATCAAGGCATTCTAGTGGACCCAGCCAAAATAGAGGCTGTAACAAATTGGGAGAGACCAACCACTCCGACAGAGGTGAGAAGTTTTATAGGGTTGGCTGGCTACTATAGAAGGTTTGTCCAAGACTTTTCCAAGATAGCAGCCCCTTTGACCCGACTAACTCACAAGACCGAGAAGTTTGTGTGGACTGAAAAATGCGAAGAGAGCTTCCAAGAGTTGAAAAAGAGGTTGGTGACAGCACCAGTACTAGCCCTACCCGATGATAAGGGAGATTTTGTGATTTATAGCGACGCATCCCATAAAGGTTTAGGGTGTGTGCTTATGCAGCACGGTAAAGTGATTGCGTATGCGTCCAGACAACTTAAGGAGTACGAGGTAAGATACCCCACCCATGATTTGGAATTAGCGGCGATAGTTTTCGCTTTGAAGATCTGGAGACATTATCTTTACGGAGAAAAGTGTGAAATCTACACGGATCACAAGAGCTTAAAGTACATATTCACTCAGAAAGAGTTAAACATGAGGCAGAGGAGATGGCTAGAGCTAATCAAGGATTATGATTGTGAGATTCATTACCACCCAGGGAAGGCCAACGTGGTGGCCGATGCACTTAGCCGAAAGGAGAAACTCAAGATGATAACGTCAGTGGACGAATTGATCAAGGACCTCGAGAAACTGGAGATTGAAGTGAGGTTACTATGAATTGGACAAGAGAGTCTAATGGAAATAAGAGTCCAACCACCGCTATTGGAAAAGATTAAGTTATGCCAGGAAAAGAAGATAGAAGAAGAAAAGAATTCGATGGAGAAAATTTTGACTGGCGAGGAAATTAAGTGTGAAAAGGACGGAAATGGAGTTATGAGGTACGCATCTAGGATATGGATCCCGAACGTTCAGGAATTAAAAGACGAGATTTTGCAAGAGGCTCATAGTTCAAGGTACTCAATTCACCCTGGAGGCACTAAGATGTATAGAGATTTGAGAGAATACTATTGGTGGCCAAATATGAAGAAGGACGTGGCAGAGTGGGTAAGTAAATGCTTGACATGTCAAAGAGTAAAGGCCGAACACCAGAGGCCCAGTGGATTGTTGCAACCCTTAGAGATACCCGAGTGGAAGTGGGAGCATATTGCGATGGACTTTGTGGTCGGACTACCAAGGACCAAGACTAATCATGATGCCATTTGGGTAATTATCGATAGATTGACCAAGTCAGCACATTTTCTTCCAATCAACGAGAGATACACTGTCGACAAGCTGGTGGATATTTAATTAAAGGAGATCGTGGTAAGACATGGGGTTCCTGTGAGCATTGTATCTGATAGAGACCCAAGGTTCAACTCCAGGTTCTGGAGGAGTTTTCAGGATTGTGTGGGGACCAAGTTAAACATGAGTACTGCATACCACCCCCAATCAGACGGACAGAGCGAGAGAACCATCCAGACCATAGAGGACATGTTGAGAGTATGTGCCATCGATTTTAAGGGAAGTTGGGATGACCACTTGCCGTTGATCGAATTTTCCTACAACAACAGTTACCATGTGAGTATAGGAATTCCCCCATATGAAGCTTTATACGGACGAAGATGTCGATCTCCCTTGTGTTGGGAAGAAGTCGGAGAGCGGAAGATTTTAGGGCCTGAACTGGTCCAACAGACAAGAGAAACTATCGAACTCATAAGAGGACGGCTGGTAGCGGCCCAAGACAGACAAAAGAAGTATGCGGACCAGACCCGCAAGGACAAAGAATATGAGGTAGGAGAGTTTATGATGTTAAAGGTATCACCGTGGAAGGGATTGATGAGATTTGGTAAGAAGGGGAAGCTAAGCCCAAGATTTATTGGACCTTTTGAGATTTTGAGACGAGTTGGAAAGTTAGCCTATGAATTGGCTTTACCCCCAAGCTTGCAGCAAGTACATAATGTGTTCCATGTGTCCGTGCTACGACCCTACCATACCGACTTCCGGCACGTGATAGAATATGACCAAATGGATTTGCAACCAGACTTAACCTATGTGGAGCAACCCGTAGAAATCATGGATAGAAAAGAACAGGTGCTGAGGAACAAGGTTGTCAAACTAGTGAGAGTTCTGTGGAGGAACCAGAATGTCGAAGAATCAACATGGGAACTAGAGAGCACTATGCGTGAAAAGCACCCCCAACTGTTTTCAACCTGATTCCGGGACGGAATCCTTTTAAGGAGGGGAGGTTGTAAGAACCCTAATTTTTGTAATATTTCTTTTACATAATATCATGTGACATTGTGAATTTGGAACCTTTTGAGTCATCCATGTTGTTAAATGGAATTGAATTATCTGAGAAATTATGTTGTTACATTCACCATGTAAGATAAAGGGAAGGTCGTTGAAGGCAAGAGTCTTATTGTTAGTAAGAATTATAAAACTTGGGACTTGAGAGTTATTGGAGTATTAAAAGATTTATTAGGAATTATGACGAGGAGTTATGGATATTCGAGGAATTTACACAATTAAGTACTTAAGGAATTACATGGGAAATCTCTACGCGACAAAGTATTATTACGAGAAATTAATTAAGATACGATACGAATTAAAGATTAAGTGACAAACATTGGTGGAAGAATAATGATACAAGGGAAGATATTGCATGCAAGTCCCATGCAACTAGGTAGTTAGAAAAGCAAACTAGTAATGCAAAAATAACTAGAGGAATAGTAACTAGTTATGGTGCATTGTTGAAGGAGACAAGGAGGTATGGCCTAGGCACTAGACTTGCAACATGTGATACATTATACATACACCTAATACATATCAACCAACCCATTTCACTTTATTCACCCAACACCAAAAATAAAAACAAAACAACTCTCTCTCCCTCTTGCTCACCATAGCTCTCGGCCCAAGCTCTAGGAGGGGAAGAAAAATTTTCTTTCTTCAACTTCTCATCACTCTTAATTCAAGACAAAAATCCTAGGTACTCTACACCATATAAGAAAGGTATGCTATGAATTCCAACCCCTTTAATCCACTAGTTTTCAAGTTATAAATTGTTGAAGTTTTGATGAATAGTAACAATGTTTAGTTGTCATTTAGATCTTGAGTTGTAAGGATTGTAGGAGCTCATCCAAGGTGTTCTTGAGACTTGTAAGGCATGCCCAAGGCTCCTAGATACTCAAGAAGGTATAAAACCCTAACCCCTCTTGGCCATGAATTATTTGTGGTGTTTAATGTTAGATCCATGGATGTTAGTGTGAATCTTGGATATATAAGTTATGGATGATGTAGATCTTGAGTTTAAATGTTGTGGTAGTGATTTTTAAGCTTGTGGTTAGTGTATGTAACTCCATGTATGTTATAGAGTATGATCTTGGTGGTTTAGATGATGGTTGTGATGTTTATATAAGATTCTTGAATGGTTAAGTGGTAAAAGCATGCTGAGTAATTTTCCAGGAACTTGTACTGTCTTGTAGGAGGGTTTTGAACCCCTAAATATTGTCCCATGAAGTCCTAATATATATTTTTGGAAAGGTATTTGAATGTAGTTTCCAGAAATATAAGGTTCATGACTAGGTGATGTATAGATTTTGAGTTATGGCCTGAGAAGTGAAATGTGTTTCTGGAATCCGAACTGCACTAAATGGTCCCCTTGTGAACCTTGTTTAAACCCCTAAAAATTTATATAGGATCATGGAAAAATTAGAGGAGCTAGTAAATGCAGTTTTGAAGGCTACCCAAAAAGAATTGGATTAAAATATGTATTTTTAAATTTTATAAAAATGTTAGAGTAAAATTCGCGCAAGGGAAAAAGTCGTAAGTGGAGTGTGATTTAAGGGGGAATGAATATGATTCGGATATGGTAACCAAATTAAGTTGAATAAGTGACGAGCGTAATCGAGTGATGACATGAACCTATAGCGGGGCTAGAGAGTCATAAGACGAAGTCATTAAGTTAATTTTGTACCCCCTAAAACCTCGCAATTAAAAGAGATATGTTAAGATACTAACGAACGGCTATTGATTATGTATAGATCATTCCACTCCGCAAGCTCGACCACCCCAACCTCACCAAGGCAAGTTTACTTTTCAAAACTTACATATATAAGGACTTTCACTGTTGTGTTTGTAGTTTTCAATCGTATCAAATGTTTATGCTTATTGAAGTAATGATGGAATTGAGATGTATAAGCACATATATGTTTGCACCCCTTGAACTTAGAATGAAATGTTTTCTTCGGACAACGACTCTAGCAATAGAGGTCGTAGCGGTCCATATATACTATTGACCGGGGAGCGGTATATTATTATATCGTAATTAAATTGCGAAAACCCGAAGGGTCATTCGGGAAGTATCGTATACTTAAGTAATTATTTTTATATCATCATAAATACTTAAAAATACCTATCTTGGATTAAAAGTTAATTTAATTTAATTATTATTTTATTAATTATTAATATTAAATCTTAAAATATCATTTATTAATTATTGTTCATTATTTTAAAGATAAAGCTAATCCAAGATACCTTTAGCACTTTCAAACTCGAACTCAAAACATTTTCGAAAACCCCCGGTCAGGTTTTGCTTCTTGTACGATTTCAAGAATCATCGGTCGACTGATGTCGGACCTAAATTACTCAGTTTTCATTCAAAAGCAAGTTTTTAAAAGAAAAAAGAAAAAGGGACTCTGGCAGGTGTGGGAACCGTTGACGAACGATTCCCGGGATGTGTAAGCGGCCGTGAGCCAGGCGGTCCATCAATTATTATTCCGGCCCAGGTGTTGCCGAAGGATGATTACGGATGTAGTTTTCATCGAGGGTGATTACGGATGTAGTTTTCGCCCGAGGATAGTTACGGATGTAGTTTCTATCCTTCTACCGGTAGAGAAAACCCGCGGATTATTGGACTTGGATGTGGTGACTGATCATCGTCAATCCCTGTCAGGTTTTATATTTTCTTTAAGTCCCATTCCTCCACTTTGGAAAAATGCTCTGACACTGCTTCTTCGGCTTATGTGCCAAGTTGCCGATAGTGTTCTATTTTGATGAGAAAGATGATGACTTCATGCAGTATCTAGAACTGTAAGTTTACTTTGAAAACAAGGGCACGTATTGGTGCACCTTTGAAATTTATCAACGATGACAAATGATTTTATAACTGAATGATATAAACGAGTTTAATAACTCCTAAACACATGTAATGATATATTGCTTATCTTGTACATATATTTCTTGCTGAGCTATAGTTGCTCACTCTTGCTTGTTTTCAAATTTACAAACACAACAGTTAAGAGAAATGGCAAGACCCAGACAGACTACCCGAAAGCAGGTGACTAGACCTGAGGCAGCAGTTGAGATTCCACCGGTAGGCCCCATTAGCCGGATCGGTTGGCAACTTTTGTTAGTACGTTTTATTTTTAAGTATGACCTGTGCAAAGCAGTGTACCGTAACAAACATTCAAGCCGCCAACTCCGCTTCATATCGAAGTGTTGCTGGTAGCATAAATGCTATTTAATTCGGTCTGTAATAACTCTGAAACTTTTACTTTTGCTTAATCAAGTGTATGACGTTTCTGAGACTCTAACCTGTGTGTGTGTGTGTGCGGTGTGAGTTTTCTGAGACTCCAGCTAATGCTTTCATCATTCAACAACTGAATACTAGGAGAGCTGACAGGAATTTCAACTTAGAGATCCGTCTCACGGATGCTTCAGATAATGCATTGGCTGCGTATTTGGCTCAACATGGTGCAGCTAATTGGAAACAGATGGTGGTCATTGAAAAGTCCTTTATGCGTCTGTTTGAGTTATGGAGTCTAGACAAGGGTTTAGGAAGGATTGGTCCTCAGTTTCATAGAATTCATGAGGAAGATGTTAATGTGGAAGCCATGGAAGCAGAAGTAGATAATCCTCCTCCTGTGGATGAGCTCTTGGAGAACCTGGAAGGTTTTGCAATCGATGGAGCAGGAATTCATGCAGGTAATGTCTTCGTAGGTATGGAAAACTGGTAGTTTTTGCAGTCAGCAATTGAAGTTATATGCTCTGGGCTTTTGATTTAGTAGTTCTAATTATTATTCATATTGTCTGTCAAACTTGCTAAACACCGAGTATGTTCGGTTATTTTGGTTGGGCCATATGTGGGCTGTTGTGGATTCAAATGGTTGTGATTGTTGGACTTGTTTATTGGGCTTAGTTCCTTAATATATTTCCTTGCTTTTCAAAAAAAAACATCTTCGAAATAGAAAAGGTTTTCGAATTTGTAGGGAAGAAGAAGTAAAATTTATATATTTGAAATAGAAAAAAAAATTATAATTCAGGACTTCCTTTTTTTATTATATTAACATCTTCGAAATAGAAAAGGTTTTTGAATTTGTATGGAAGAAGAATTCAAATTTACATATTTGAAATAGAAAATAAATTTATATTCTTATATATATTTGAAATATAAAAGAAATTTTATATTATTATATATATATATATATATATATATATATATATGTATATATATATATATATATATAATCATAGCTTATAACGATCAAATTTTATCACATTGTTTGTAACCCTTTTTTTTTTTGCTTCTGTTTGCTTTTGTCTTTGTCTATTTTTTTGCTTTGCTTTGGATTTTGTATTTTTCTTGTTAGTGAAGAGGAACACCTGATTGTGTGAACAAGAATTAGGAGATCTTTCCTTGTTTGAGTAGTAGAAACACTTGAGAAACTTGGCACAAAAGGTTTGAAATTTTACCATTCACTATTTATTTATTTATTGTTAATTGTTATTTTATCGTTGTTATCTTCTCATTATTCTTGATCATAATATTCCAACGTTTTCGTTTAGTTAATTCAATCAAATATGCTCTTTTATCAATATGTATTTATTACAACGGGTGTCGGCCTAAGAAAACGTAACACAAAATCGACGTAAAAAATAAGTATATGGTTTTTTTTGTCTATATACATATTAAAATTTGTACAATATTATGTTCACTAATTTATTTATAAATACTTTTTTTTTATTTCTTTCTTGAACAGTCTATATTTTGAAAATTTTAAAAAATATTACAAGACCGTCGAGAAACGTGTCTTCTATGTATTTATTACATTGGGTGTCGGCCTAAGAAAACGTGAAACAAAATCAATATAAAAAATTAACTATATAGTTTATTAGTGTCTTTATATATATATATATATATATATATATATATATATATATATATATATATATATTAAAATTTGTACAATAATGTGTTCATTAATTTATTTATAGATATTTTCTTTTCGATTTATTTCTTAAATTCATATTTTTATTTTTATTTTAAAAAATATTATAAGGCCGCCGCGAAGCGCGGCTTAGTCAACTAGTATATATATAAAGGAGGATAGCGGGAGTTTAGATGGCGCTCTAAGATCGTCTCAATCTATTTTTCTAATTTTCTAGAATTTTAGAATTTTAAACACTAATAAATATAAAAAAATCAATTAACATATTAGAAGTAGAATAGGTGTTCGAATTTATAAAGGAGAGGAGTTCGAATTTATAGGGAGGACATATGATTAGAAGTTCTATTGGAAGTATAATAAGTATTTATAAGGTATACGATTAAAAGTTGTATTGGAAGTAGAATAGAAGTTCAAATTTATAGAAAATAAGAGTTCGAATTTATAGAAAAAATATATAAATAAACGTTCTACTAGAAGTAGAATAGGTGTTTGAATATATAGAGCAGACATGTAATTAAATATTTTATAGAAAGTACGATCTTCTTAAATTATATATTTTTTATATAAGTTAATTATACTTATATTAGGAAAATTTATTCATAAATCCAATACTATTATCATAAAAAAAGTCACCGTATTTAAAAAGAAAAGAATTGATGTGTTAACATAATAAAAGAACAATCTCATGCAAGAATCCTAAATAAATACAGGAGTATCTATAATATAAGAGAAAATAAGATGTGTTTTTATTTTCTAAAACTCCAAAAATTACGGTTTTGATCTTAACGAGAGAGTAGCTCAATAGGAATACCCGTGTTTAACGAGAAAACGGTTTATTAGAGAATATTATATATGTTAAATATTAAAATTTAATATTGATGATATAAGAGAAGATAAATATATTTTGAATTTTTTATGATTTTTGGATTTTAAATATTAATAACTAAAAACTATTTTTAAACATATTAGAAGCATAATACGTCTTCAAATTTATAGATAATAAGAGTTTGAATTTATAGGGAAAACATATAATTAAAAGTCAATATATATATATATATATATATATAGTTGCACTCCATAGCAAACACTTTATATAACAAACAATAAAGAACACCTCATATCTAATATAATTTAAGAGTTCCGTCATAGCACCCAATACAAAAAGTTATTATTTTTTTACCCTCTAGCAAACCAGCAAAAAAAAAAAATTTGAAAATTTACTGTTCATCTGATGACGTCATGATGACGTCATCAGGTGACCAATAATTTCAATTTTTTTTTTGCAGACTTGATGGAGGGTAAAAAAATAATAACTTTTTGTATTGGGTGCCCCTGGCGGGGCCAAAGGATCTAATAGATCTAAGGTGTTCTTTGTTGTTTGTTATATAAGAGTGTTCTGTATAGAGCAAAGGCCTATATATATATAAAGGAGGATACGCGGGCGTTTAGGTGGCGCGTTAAGATCGCTTCATTCTACTTTTCTAATTTTCTAGAATTTTAGAATTTTAAGTATGAATAAATAAATTAATATTTTTCAACATATTAGAAGTAGAATAGGTGTTCGAAATTATAGAGGAGAAGAGTTCGAATTTATAGGAAAGACATATAATTAGAAGTTCTATTAAAAGTAGAATATGTATTTTATAAGGCATATGATTAAAAGTTCTATTGGAAGTAGAATAGAAGTTCGAATTTGTAGAGAATAAGAGTTCGAAATTATAGAAAAAACATATAATTAAAAGTTCTATTGTAAGTAGAATAGATGTTCGAATATATAGAGTAGACATATAATTAAATATTTTATTGGAAGTAAAATACAAGGGCGATGATGACATCTTTTACGATCTTTTAAAATTATATATTTTTATATAACTTAATTATAATTCTATTATTAAGAAAATATATTCATACATCCAATACTATTCTCATAAAAAAAAATTCGTATTTAAAAAAAATTGATGTGTTAACATAATAAAAGAATAAATATAGGAGTATCTATAATATAAAAGAAAATAAGATGTATTTTCATTTTTTAAAACTCCATAAATTTTAGAAAGTTTAGAAAAAGTGAAAATTGGAATTCACTCTATTTTTAGGTTTTGATTTTATGAAAAAATTTGTTATAAAAGATAAGTATCATCAATAATACGTAATGAAATTGGAATTTCGATCCCAAATGAGAGCGGCTCAAAACGTGTTTAACGGGAAGACGGCTCACTATAAAAGATTGTATTAGCTAATAGAATTTGATAATAATGTTATAAATTTTATTTTATTTTTAGGATTCTATTTTTATGGATAAATATTGTTATACAAGTAAAATATACTAACTGTTGGTCACAGAGGCATGCCTGAATACATCTAATAACAAGCCTAAGTACGTGTAATGCTATGCATTACCTACATGACCTCTTAACTAAGGGAACCTCTAGTTGTAGAGTTTTTATTTGTTCTGTACTTGTAATAGGCATCAAATTCTAGTTGTGTTACTGTAATTATAAAGTTAAGAATAATGCTTGAAAGAAGTTCCAAGGTTCATGCCTCAAGCAAGGAGATAAAGACTGCCAAATAATCACAGTTGGGATTTGAAGAAAAGAAGAATTTGCCTAAGTACCAATTCGAGAAGTACATTTGTCTATTCGAGAAGTCTAGCATTCGAGAAGTCAGAGATTCGATATCTCAGAAGACATTATTCGATATCTCTGAATACACTGTTCGATATCTCATTCGATATCTCAGAGATTCGATATGTCTATCACTCTATTCGAGAACTCATGGAGTCAACAAGTCAAAGCATCATTCGAGTTCTCTAAGAGTCAACAAATCAATGATCTATTCGATATCTCAAGGACTAAAGAAGCTATTCGACATCTCAGGGATTCGATATGTCAAAATGCTCTATTCGATATCTCAAGGAGTCCCAGAGAAAAGAGCTATTCGAGAAGTGATTCGATATGTAAATATAACACTATTCGAGAACTCAGAGTTATCGATTAAGTCAATTCGAGTTCTCGAATCAATCACTTAGCCACTTCTCGAATACATTCTTGGAGACAAAATACTGAAGAATTGTACAAGTCAGAAACCTGCAACAAGCCAAGATGCTTTATTTGACTATGTACTATAAAGCAGATTGGAAAGCCTACAAAGAAGCTTGGAGAGATAAGACAAAGGGACAAGGAGCTAAAGAAGTGGATCTGAACAGGTTTTGCAAAGTCAAATCTGTAACCGTTTGGACTCTTACTCAAATAAGATAGACAGACTGGAAAGTATTTTGTTTACCTACCTTATTTGTAGTAAGTAGGTGTATCCATGTCTATAAGGATACAGCCTCACTTCCTTAGCTACAGAGAGAGAGAGAGAGGGTGTGATAAGTTTTTCAATATACATCTCAAGAAATATCTCTCTAAGAAAAACGAAGGTGAGAATACTACCATTTGTATTCACAAATTGTAGCAAAATCTTTATCTAATAAAATATTAGATTAAAGTGATATTGTGTTGCGTTTGTCTTTGTTATCTGTTCTTACATATTTTACACTTTCAACACATATCTTGCTGCAAAGATTCAAGAACGAAGAAAAGTTCAAGAATCCATTCACCCCCCCTCTGTATTCTTTTACTGTATTCAATACTCAACAAGTGGTATCAGAGCAGGCTGTTTTAATCTAAACAGAAAACGATCATGAGTTCGCATACACCAAAGACTAGAGGTACGGTGAAGGTCCCTAAGTTCGACAAAGAGAATTACAACCTCTGGAAAATAAAAATGTTGTTGTTCATCAAAGCTGCCAATCCTCTCTATCCTGACATCCTCAAGAATGGTCCATTTGTACCACAACAAGAAATTGTTGAATCTACAGTGGGCACAATAGTCATTCCTAGATCATATGTTGCAAAAGAGCCATCCAAATGGACGGACTCAGAGAAGGAGAAGGTTGCCCTAGACAGTCATCTCATGTTGCTGATCATAGACTCCATGGATATGTCGATGTTTGCTAATATAGCATCATGCACATCAACCAAGGACATGTGGAACCACATCGAGGTATTATGTGAAGGGACAGAGGAGGTAAGAGAAAATAGGAAACAGATACTGGTCACACAGTATGAAGCTTTCATGGCACAGTCCAAAGAAAGTATTACTGATGTGTTTGAAAGATTTCACAAGCTGGTGACTGAGCTTCAAATGAATGGGAAGGTTTACAGCACTAAAGAATTGAACATGAAGTTTCTACTATCTGCACCAAACCATCTAGAGCAAAGGGTCATATCTCTAAGAGAAAGAGATTTGAACAAAGTCACATATGATGTGCTCTATGGGGTTTTAAAAACTCATGAGCTTGAGTTGCTTCAGAAGAGGGCTATCCAAGCCAACCAAGGCAGAATGATAAACACATCCTGTGCCTTGATTGTCAATAAATCCGTTCAAGACCTGGAAGCATCTACAAGTCAACTGAGAATAGAAGAGATAGTAGATGATGAAGAGACTGAAGAAGAAGTGACTGAACCTGTTGATGAAAAGGAAGAAGATGAGTTCTTTACTCTTGAAGAGTTGGATGCCATGGAAAACACTTCATATGCTTTTATGGCTAGAAAATTCCCAAACATCAGATTTAAGAGGAATCAGCCCTTCAAGTCTAGATCTCAAAATCATTCATTCAACAAGAGCAAGGCACCTGTGAAAGCAAACAAAAACAAATTCAAAACCAGCTATGTGGATAGGTCATCTGTGAGATGTTATAGATGCAATGACCTAGGGCATTTTGCCAGTGAATGCAAGAAGCCTAAGAAGAAGGATAAGGAGTTTCTTGAGCTTGAAGCTAAGTATGAGGCTCTGCTAAAGAAGCATGCACCAGGTAAGGCCTACATAGCTGAAGGGAAGTGTTGGGATGATTCTGATAGTGATGGAGAAGAACAAGAATTCTGCAACTATGCCTTGATGGCCAACTCCAAGGAAGAACCATCTGAATCAGACTCTCAGGTACCATCCCTCACTACTATAGACAAGTCTGTTTCTGAATACATATCTATGGTTGAACAACTATCTGTTGAGATGTTTAATATTCATACTAGTATGACTGCTGCTAATGAAGAGATTGCTAAACTGTCCACTAGGAATGAACTGTTAAACAAAAGAAATGAGGAACTAGAACTAACTGCTATGCAAATAGAAAACCTTAAACAAGAAATCGAATATCTAAAGAATAAGGTTCTATGTGCTAGTCAAGTTGAGAAAGCTCTTATGGATGAACTAGCTGAAAATGAATTTAAATTGAAAACATTCAAGAATTCCTCTAGTCTATTGCAGTCCTACCATGAGAAAAATCTAGCTAGACCTAAGGCTGCCATTGGACTTGATTATGACACTCTCAAGCAGAGGAAAGGCTATGCAGTCATTGAAGATGACATTGTTGTTCAAGAGGAAGTGCCTCAGGTTTTGAAAAAGGCTGAGACCCCAATATTTAAAACACCAACACTTGAGATTGATGAGGATGCCTTACTCATTAAGCAAATGTTGGATGATGAAGATAAGGCACAATCAAGTGAACAACAAGCATCCTCTAAGAGAGAGAATGTCAAAACCAAAGCCAAGGAGTCAGTAGGAGGTAAACCTAGACTTGAGAAATTTGTGAAGTTTGTTTCAGCTGGGAATAATGAGGTTGAGAAGAAAGTGGCTAAAAAGAAACAAAACAGGAATGGCAAATTAGGGATTAACAAGGACAACAACTATGCTTATGTGCCCAATGCCCCTAGGAAAGTTTGTCAAAATTGTTTTAGCACTAATCATTTAACTCATGCATGGATTTTGGACAGTGGATGCTCAAACCATATGACTGGTGATATGGCCCTGCTATCACAGTATGAGGAGAAGGCTGGCCCAATGGTTGCTTTTGGAGATGACAGCATTGGCAACACACGGGATATGGCAAGTTGGAAATTGGAAATGTCATCATTGAGAATGTAGCACTGGTCAAGGGACTCAAGCACAATCTACTGAGTGTTGGTCAATTTACTGACAGAGGCTTCAAAGTGAATTTTGACAAAGATGAATGTTTGATCACCCACAAAAAGACTGGTGACTTTGCTCTATCTGGAGTAAGGAAAGGAAGCCTGTTTGTAGCCAATATGAACTCTGCAAACAAGGACAAAATTTGTTGCTTTTACTCAAAAGCATCAAATGAAGACAGTTGGCTGTGGCATAAGAAGCTATCACACTTGAACTTCAAAGGCATTAATTCTCTAGTCAAAAGAGAGTTAGTAAGAGGCATGCCCACACTTGAATTCTGTGAAGAAGGAGTGTGTGAGGCTTGTCAAAAGGGAAAAATGAAAAGATCAAGCCACAAGTCAAAGACAGTGACATCAATAACCAAGCCCCTACAACTAATTCATATGGACTTGTTTGGGCCTGTCAATATTATGTCACTAGGAAGGAAAAAGTATGCTCTGGTGATGGTTGATGATTTCACAAGGTATACATGGGTAGAATTTCTGGCATCAAAAGATGAGACTCCCCAAGTAATCATTGAGCATATAAAGAAAATTGACAAGGAAGCAAAGGCCAACAATGCAAGTGTGATTGCATTAAGGAGTGATAATGGAACAGAGTTCAGAAATGCCATGCTTGAAGCATTCTGCAAAGAAAATGGTATTTCTCAACAATTCTCCGCTCCAAGGACTCCACAACAAAATGGAGTTGTTGAAAGAAAGAATAGAACTCTGATTGAGGCTGCTAGAACAATGTTACTTGATGCAAAGATGCCTACATGTTTTTGGGCTGAGGCTGTGAGCACTGCATGCTATATCCAAAACAGAACCCTCATCAACAAAAACACTGGAAAGATACCTTACAACTTGATGAGTGGAAAGAAGCCCACCCTAAAGTATGTTCATACTTTTAGAAGCAAATGCTTTGTGTTAAAAGACAACTCGGCAAATGTTGGAAAGTTTGATGCAAAAGCATTTGAAGGAATTTTTCTTGGCTACTCTATGGAAAGAATTGCATACAAAGTTTATGTCATCACTCAAAAGAAAGTTATGGAAAGTACAGATGTGACATTTGATGACAGCAAACTACCTGGATTAGAAGCAGCCAATGATGAAGATAAAGATCCTTTGAAGTTTGACAATCTAGATGATTCTGATGAGGAGATTGAAACTGAATTTGAGCCCACAATTCAACAAACTCAAGTGAATGAAGAACCTGTGTCAACCAACAATGAAGAAACAAGCATCCAAGACACACCTGTGATTTGTGGAAACTTCACAGGGGGAGGAAATTGAAATGATCATGATCTGGATGATGAAGCAACATCAAGGCTGAGAAATCAATCTGGACATACAAGGAAATGGGATAGATCACATACTGCAGATCAGATAATTGGAGATCCAAATACAGGAGAACAAGGAGAGCAACTCTAAATGAATGTCTCTATGGTTGCTTTCTATCCCAAGTTGAGCCTAAGAAACTTGAAGATGCATTGTTGGATCCTGATTGGATAATTGCTATGCAAGAGGAGCTAAACCAATTTGAAAGAAGCAAAGTATGGGAACTTGTGCCTGCACCAAAGGATAGAACCATTGTTGGAACAAAATGGGTTCTAAGGAATAAGATGGATGAAAATGGTGTAGTCGTAAGAAACAAATCAAGGTTGGTTGCAAAAGGATACTCTCATCAGGAGGGCATTGACTATGATGAGACTTTTGCCCCTGTTGCCAGACTAGAGGCCATCAGAATTTTCTTGGCATTTGCTGCACATTCTAATTTCAAGGTCTATCAAATGGATGTCAAGAGTGCATTTCTGAATGGGGAGTTGGAAGAAGAAGTATATGTGCAACAGCCACTGGCTTTGAGGATCCACAATTCCCTCACTTTGTCTACAGATTGCTTAAAGCATTGTATGGACTTAAGCAAGCTCCTAGGGCATGGTATGACACATTGTCACAATTTCTACTTGAGAATCAATTCTCTAGAGGCACACTAGACAAGACACTGTTTTACAAGAAACATGGTGATGATATTATCTTAGTTCAAATCTATGTGGATGATATCATATTTGGCTCTACAAATGAGAAGCTGTGTGAGAAATTCTCTAAGCTCATGCAGAGCAGATATGAGATGAGTATGATGGGAGAGTTAACATTCTTTCTTGGGCTGCAAGTGAGTCAAAGGAAGGATGGAATTTTTATAAGCCAAACCAAATACATCAAGGATCTATTGAAGAAATTTGACTTAGAAGAATGCTCACCTGCAAAGACACCCATGGCCACTGCCACCAAGTTAGATGAAGATAGTAAGGGCAAGAAGGTAGATATCTCAATCTACAGAGGCATGGTTGGTTCTATACTCTACCTCACTGCCAGTAGGCCAGACATCATGTTTGCAACATGCTTGTGTGCAAGGTTTCAATCAAATCCAAAGGAATCACATATGATAGCAATAAAGAGGATTTTCAGATATCTGAAGGGCATACCAAACTTAGGGTTATGGTATCCTAAGGACACAGGGTTCAATCTGGTTGGTTATTCTGATGCTGATTATGCTGGATGCAGAGTGGATAGGAAAATCACCTCAGGTAGCTGCCAGTTTCTTGGACAAAGGTTAGTCTCTTGGTACAGCAAGAAACAACAATCTGTGTCAACCTCCACAGCTGAAGCTGAGTACATAGCTGCTGGAAGTTGCTGTGCTCAAGTGCTTTGGATCAGAAACCAACTTAGAGATTATGGACTTGTGTTGGAAAGAATTCCAATCATGTGTGACAACACAAGTGCAATCTCTATAGTTTCCAATCCTGTCAATCATTCTAGGACAAAGCACATTGACATCAGATATCACTTCATAAGGGAGCATGCAACTAATGGAACCATTGAGTTACATTATGTTCCCACAGAGAAACAACTAGCTGACATATTCACTAAGCCATTAGATGAAGCCACCTTCACAAGGTTGGTTAGTGAGATTGGAATGCTGAATTCTTCAAATTCTTGCTGAGTGAATATATCAACTAGATTGTTGCAGCAGTAAATACTTACTTTATCAAATGCTCAATATTCCTAAAGTAAGTATTGGTTGGATTATGATTTATAAATATTCCACAATGCTGCATATGTTGAAAATCATACATCTTTAGCTTGAAATTTCTGTGAAATTTTGAGAAAATCACTATTTAATTTAGTAGAATATTCTTCAATGAATATTTCTGGTAAATTTTAAAAGATGGTGAAAATTGAATTTTATGAATGAAAAGTATAGTTCGATAAGTCAGACTTCTCGAATGGTTCATTATTTTGTCATGGCTCGAGTTCTCGAATAGGCCTATCAAGAACCCTCCTGAGTTCTCGAATAGTGTCTTTTGAGAAATCGAATAGCACACTTTGAGTTCTCGAATAGAGTATTTTAGTTCACTAATGATGGAGTTCTCGATTACTGTATTTGAGTTATCGGATCATTTGAAAAGGCTGATTTCTCGCTGACACTTAATCGCTTTTTTGATTTATATTCAAAATTTCATCTCACTCATAAAAACATATTTTATTTAGCTTAGAATTATTTTCTGAGTTAAATAACTGCCGGCTGTGAGTTACAAACTGCTTGAGATATCGAATAAGCCTTTCTTGACTTATCGAATAGTTGTTTTATACTTCTCGAATGACTGACTTGTCGATACAAAACCTATATCTAATCGACAACTCAAGTCACTCACATATATACAATTCCACAACTGTTCAAATCATTTCATTCGATTTCTCAGGCAGCTAAAGTTCCAAAACCTCTATAAACCCTAACGTCAAAAGCTAAATTTCTTCTTCAACCTTCATTCTCTTCTCATCTCTCTGTGTAACAATGGCAAATACCCAACTCACAATTCCTAAACACACCAATTTCATAGCAATAACCAACGATGTTGAAGCACCCAATGCAAACTTTAAGTGCTTCGTTCGATGGATGGCTGAATCATACATCAAGGATGCACTCTCAGCTAACCCAACTCTGTATCTAGATTTACTAGAACAGTTTTGGAGAACCGCTACTGTGGAGGTCGTGGCCCTAGAAAATGCAATAACTTCATACGTAATCTATTGCAAGATTCAGGACAAGGAAATCACCATCACTACTGAAAATATGAATCAAGCACTGGGGTTACAACAAGGAGTGTATGACAGTCAAGCAACTGATCAGGAATTGGAAGATTTTTTTGATTTTATCAACTACTCAGATAGAATCAAGCTTGGAAATTTGAATAGGAAGTACTTGAGGAAGGAATGGAGCTATGTCTTTGCCACTCTTCTTCAAGTCTTCACAGCAAGAAAGTCCAGCTTTGATCAAATCAGCACACCTGTTCAACAAATAGGATATGATCTAGCATATGGGAGAAAGATTGATGTTGGTTTGATCATAATGCAAGAATTGTATGGGAGACTTGGTAAGAACTCAGCCAAGAGAGGTAATGAAATTTTCTTCCCTCGCTTTATTCAATCTGTACTTAATTTCATAGATGTTAAATTGATTGAATTGCCTGGGTTAGACAAAAATAGAATAGGCTATCCGAAATCCATGACCAAACTCATTTTTGGTAGCTTGGAGACTAGGAATGATGTGGATGTAAGGCTCAAAATAACTCCCCTTATGGAGAGTTTATTTAGGACTTACCCCCACAACATGCCAATATGTGCCTCAAAATCTGATTTAGCTAGGCCCAAGCAAGTAGAGCAAAATGCTAACCCAGGGCCTGCTAACCAACCCTCTCAGCCAAACACTTTACCAAACACAGAGACAACTGCATCATCCTCTCAAAAGGGTGATGTTAGTAAAAAGAAGAGAAAACAGGTTGCGTCTGAACCTCTAAAAATCTTAACTGAAGCAGCCTTGGCTGTAGAATTAGGCATAGCAAGTGAGGAACCTGAGTCACCCTTACTAAGGCCAAAGAAGAAGAAGAAGTCTAAAACCACCTCCTCAGTCACCCAAATGGCTGAAGTTGTAAAATCCGGGGCAAACAGCTCACTAGGTGTATCCTCTCAACAGGGTGCATCTATAGAATCAAGAATTCTCCCCAATGCACCTACTTGTACAGAGTCAGCACATGGGAGTGATAAGGCTGGCACAACACTGAGTGGAGAGCACATCACAATTGAAACTCCCTCTATCTCTCAAGGGGAGTTGCCAAAATCTAATCTACAACACACTTCTCTTCCAGAATCTACCACTCATATTTCTTTGGAACCTGCAACTCAAGCAATTGAGGAGCAAGGCATTGATCATCAAGAATTCTTTTCTCTTGATGAGCCAATGGATTCAAGTGACTTGGTGCATGACACCTTGCTCACCACCCAAGTACCACATTTAGATGGTCAGGGAATGCATGCTGGGGCATCTCCTAATGACACCATCACAAACACAGAGGATTTACTAGTTTTAACTAGAGACTCTGTGCCTGTGTCAACTACTGTTGTAACTCATCCCACTTCTGTGGAGACAACAGTAGCAGAGTCTTTTCATCCGGTTACAGAAGTTGTATCTGTAACTAAGGAGTCTAGCTTGCCTAGCTCTAGCTCTCACTTTTTGTCTCAATGGCTGAAGCCTGTGCAACATGACAGTGCTTCAGGATCAGGGTCTGTTCCACCACAAATGTCCATTGACGCTCTCCAAAGCTATGTTGTGGATCAGATTCCTGAGTTTGTCAAAATAGCCCAGAACCTTGTCACCTCCAACATATCAAATCCAGATTATGAAGCCATCCTACTATGTCATAGGGATGATGTGGAGATGCAGAAGGCCAAGATTATTGATGATGCTGAGAGAGATGGCAATGTAGATGCCTGG
This sequence comes from Saposhnikovia divaricata, assembly GCA_036435485.1. Lineage (NCBI taxonomy): Eukaryota > Viridiplantae > Streptophyta > Magnoliopsida > Apiales > Apiaceae > Saposhnikovia > Saposhnikovia divaricata. Next base: position 201,592,879 of record CM071594.1, read on the forward strand.
ATGCAAGGAAAGTATGATGTAACTCTCAGTGAAGCACTTCAATATCTTCGAGAGGAATACATCACTTCATTAGGTTCAAATGCAAAATCCCTGTCCCCTAGTGAAGTGTTTGAAGCTGTCTGTAAGAACCCCAAATTTTGGATATAATTAAAACTTTTTATTAAGTAATGATAAAATGAGGAACAATGATTCCGATAACAAGGTCACCAGCTCTAATGAATGGTGGTTTCAAAGAACAATGATTGTAATGAATGGATATTGCTTTGGACAATGATCCTGATGCATTGGTATATTGTCAGAATAGAGTAATTCGATGGTTGAGAACCTAGATAAGAATAATCTACCATCCAGGAAGGAGCTAATGGATCCTTGAAGGGAAATGAGTACGTGCATAGTATTTCCCGTACGTGTATAGTGTTTCCCGTACGTGCATAGTGTTTCCTGTACGTGCATAGTAATTTGGTGGATGAATAGTGATTTTGTAAGTTGGAAAACTTTTCACGCCACCCTATGTACGGGACGTGATATGGATGTTTCGAAGTCATATTAGTAATACGCGGAGGAAATAAGTGAATGCAGAGACGATCGGAATTCAGAAATTCCAAATTCTTTTTCGGTATAATATTTGACCGGACAGTGGATTAAATATTATTATAATCCAAGAATTGAGATATTAACTTTGAGGATTTGATATTTTGGGATGTTATTATATTTGAATTAAGAATGAAGGTAGGAAACCACTGAGGAGTGGTTATGGCTACAATGTAATAATTGATATTTGGAAAGAATGAATGGAATTCGACTTTATTATTTCTATGTCTTGAAGAATGCTAAAGGGTAACAACATAGGTAAGAATAATCTATCTTCTAAGGGAATAAGATATGGCAATTTCAAGCAGGAGAATATTCTCATGTCATCCAGATCGGTAACGATTAATCCAGTAGTTCCGTAAAAAGGATAAGGAACGATCGAAAGAGAATACGGACAATTGTACCACCCTAAGAGAACAAGTAAAGAATACAGAATGAATAGTGTTGTGGTGGGAGTATATAATAATATGAGACGACACTATATAGAAGTATTCGGAACGGATTTCCGAGTTCGTATTAGTGATCCAGGGGGAAAATAAGTGTATGTAAAAGCTGTCGGATTCTGAAAAACCGCACTTTTATTTTCTCCGAGAGTTCCCTGGACACTGATAGCCTTAAGTATTTAACGAATGGATTTAAGGAATATAAATTGGAAAGTTAGAATGAAAGATGGAGAATGAAAGTATTATTATTAAAGAGGATTCCCGGTAAACCCTAATTAGAAATCCGTGAAATATTCCTACAAACGATCAATCGAAACGGGCAATAACCGGACACAGAAACAAGCAGAGGAAGCAAGAGTCTTGTGCAAGCTACTAGCATAAAATATCTAGTAACCAAACTAGAATCAAGTAACTAGCATGCTTAGAGATTTAAACTAGTACTTTGCAAGCAACCACTTGGTTAGCCTTAGCACCATCCAAAACTCAACACTTGTCTTGCCAAATACATCACCCCATGCATCATCACTTTATTAAAGCAACCAAGGATGAGATATTATGTTAAACATATCACTTTATGCATTATTGTCAAGAGCAACCAAGCAAAACTCCTCCTCCCCCCATTATTCCATCCATTCGGCTATTTCCTTAATTCCAAATCCAAAGTCCAAGCTCCCACCATCATTTGATCTTGTAATTTTTAAGGTGAGTCCTATAATTCAAGAAACTAATCTCCTAGAAATTTCAAGCCCAAATTCCTTTGTTTCCATTTTCAAAGAAATCATCAAAGACTAGGGTGAATAGTGATTTTCAAGAACAACTCTTGATTTTCTTGATTTCTAGGATGATCTAAGCTTGGTTATGGGTATACAAGGACTATGCAAAGCTTAGCAAGGTCTTTACACACTCCAAGGAAGGTATAAAGCTCTTGAAACCCTAACCCTTGTTTGAGATTTAAGCATGTTTATGATAGTTATAACTTAGTTATGGTTATGTTAAGATTATAAGCATGATTATGTATGGATTTTGGATTAATGATGTAAATAGCTAGATGAACGGAAAGGCATTGCTTGGCCTCAGTTCATGTATATAAGTCATGTATATGTTGTTTGGGTTGGATACTATGTTTATGGGAAGATTCGAAATTGGTAGATATTCGATTTACAGCCGTTATAATGCCCGATTTTGCAATACCATGTTTTGTATGCCATTTTCCATGTCGAACCCCTACTGTCCAGAGACCTTATCTGCCATGATACGATAGGTAATGTTCTAAGCTTCGTTTTGATATAAAGATCACGTGAAATGGACTTACGGTTTAGGATTTATGACCAAATTACTAAAAGTAGTTCGAATCCGTAAACGAAAGTTCGTAACTGTAATTGAACCCTCGTAAACAATGTAACGTCATGGCGAATCTTGGTAAATAAATACTAGAGGTAAAAAGGAAGGCGTGAAAGAAAACCGTATGTCAAAAGGATCATTTTTTTGATTTATTAAAAATGTTCGAGTCGAGGTTAAACGCGAACGAACCCCTAAAAGACGACTCTTTTATAACTTCGGTAAAACACTTAGAAAACGGGCGATAAAACTCGGAGTATAATATTGGTTCGTAACGATCAACCTTAGAACTCATATGACTTAAGTATGTCCCAAGTATAAGTGCAGTGACATGTCGTATTAACGAACGAATGTCGGGTCGGATCAGTGAGAATAAGTAATCCACTAAAAGGGGTATAACGAGATAACTCGAGAACGTGTTTCGAATTAAGTATAACTTAACTTTTAATATGTTAAGTGATTAATCCCGAATGCCTTGGCTATTTATAGATCACCAAGCTGAACCGGGACCCGCTACCACAACCCCTTACCGTACTCGACTACCAGGCAAGTTTCAATTCCCTTCTTTTAGGCTGTTGTTGTGATTGAATAAATATATATATATGATTGCTGATATACATATGCCATTGCATGCATGCCTACTTTCAAGTTGAATTGATATACTTGTTCCCTGAAGGTTATTGTTGGCTTATAAGCTAGATAGTTATATATCAGTTATAAGCCGGTTATTGTAAGACCCTCATAGAAGGGCGTATACATCTTATTAATCAAATATAGACCGGGAGTCAATATTCCTTGATATATCGAGATTACCTCGGAAGAAAATATTTAAGTAAATATTTTCTATTATTCAGGCGACGAATACTATTTGAATATTCGGTCGAGATTATTTATTTAATGATCCTTACTTCAAATAATTATTTGAACGTAACTATTCAACGAATAATATTTCTCAATATTCATTCAGAGTCGAATTGATTATCGACTATTATTTCGAATATTCTTCTAAAGATGAGACTATTAAATGAATATTAATTGGATATTCTTTTAGAATATTATTTTATTAAATAAATATTACTTTTGAATATTCATTTAAGATATTAAATACTTGATGAATATTATTTTAATATTCATCTGAAGCTTGATTTAATTATCGAATATTATCTCGAATATTCCTTAAGGCTTGGATTACTAAATGAATATTACTTGATATTCATTTAGGATATTATTCATTAAATGAATATTACTTTTGAATACTCATTTAAATTCCTAATTAATTATGAATATTACCTTAAATATTCTTTTCAGGTCTTATTAATTAATGAATATTGTTTTGAATATTCATTTAAATATTTATTTATTCAATAAATATTCTCCTGATATTTCTTCAGGGATTATTTTGAGAAATACTCTGATTAAAGATATTCTTTCATATTCCCAAATATTCTTTAAATATTTTAACTCAATAAATATTCTCTGGATATTTATTCCATACTTAGAATAATCTCGATAAGGTATATCTTCTTCGATTATTACAGAAAATATTTCGAAGTCATATTATTATTAATCTTATATCAAGAAGGGTTCTCAGACATCATTCTTCTTTGAGTCTATCTCCTTAATAATAAGGGAACCTTACTTGGAAAATGTTATTTATCTTGTCGACTTCCCGGTCATAAAGTATTCCCTTCACCCGCAACTCGGGTGCTGTTGACTTATTAAGTCGTTGCATACCTTCTCATCTTTCGAGGGGTAAGATTACTGGAACAAGTTGATATCCGTTACCAAGTAATAACTTGGAAGTTATTGGTAAATTTTCCTTTCCAACTAGATACGACTACTTTGTGGAGTCTTATCAACAAGTATTATACTTGGGGAAAGGGGGACGAACGTTACATTCAGAATCATGAATTCTATTTGAACTAGGAGTCGTGTAAGAGGCCGAGTAGCGCCGGTCCATCCTCTTTGGCCCAACCGTTGGCCGGGGAGAGCTAGCAAGGCGGTATACAAGTAAAGCCGTCAGTTCTTCCTTCTACCGGTAGTAAATCTAAATTGAGCTGTACGATCTCGACTGATCATCAAGATTGGAACAGCGGGCGCGGTGAATACTCCATCATTGGTTCATCATCCAAATTTATTTATTTCCTACAACATGATTACTGTTGGCAGAGTTGGAAAAGGGTCATAACTGGAATTGCAACCTTTTCTTGCAAGTTCCTCTTCTTAATAACAATAAGAATATCTCGCTTACTTTGATGTAGCAGATATTTCTACAAACAAATACTTTAAGTTACCTTGTAACTTCATCGTTCATATTATACTGGCATCATTTCCGTAAATGCCTGGCATATGGTTTGAAAGATACTTTTGAACTGTTATACATTATCGTTCAGTTATATATTATTGTTGGTGGCCTATTGCTCACCCTTGCTTTATTATTATATCACAACAACAGCTAGACCAGATGACTCGCACAAGGTGCACTCGACGCGGGCGAGGACGATGAGACTACCAGAGCTGAAGAAGAAGCTATTGGTAGGGTATATTTATTCTTTCAGTACCAAGAATATGGTATAGTATGACTTATGTAAATGGATGGCAAAGAGTATGTATTATATTGAAATTCTTTTGGTTTGTAAGAACTCATAATGTGATTAATAAAAATTTGATTGTTACTCTGATTTCATCTCTGGGACTATAACGGGTGTGTTTTATATTGTTGTGTGGGTTATAGAGACGTAATTTATTTTATGTTAAGGAAAGTTCAATTGTTGTGGACAGAATTGGAAACCGTAACCACCGGATCCCGGACCCCGGATCTGGGGGTGTTACAGAAGTGGTATCAGAGCGTACGTTATAAACCCCAGAGATGAGGTGACGTTAAAACAATAAATTCAATAAGATAATAAGAACTCTTGCCAAGTTCATAGTCGGACTACTTAATGTAGTGATGACATATAAAACCCTTATGGGAACTCTTAAGTATAATGATAGTAACTTAGCTCGATATCGTATCGACGAGTAAGGCGACTGACCTTGAGGCATACGAGCAACAGCGCGATGATGCTTTATATGCTGAAGATCAGCGGATAAATCGATAGAGTACCCTACTGGAGACCCGGAAGAGGTTCCAGCAGATAAGGAAAATCCTGTTAGGATAAGGAGCTTACCCATGGGTAATGAGGGTCGCAGCCAGAATGACTGTGATGATTAAGAAATGGTGCTCAGAAAAGTGAGTATAAAGAACCGAGATATTATTAAGAGATCTGAAGATGCATGTTGAATTCATAGCCGGACTACCAGATGTAGTACCAGCAAGAAAGAAGGATTGGAAGAATTACTTGAGATCTTATACGGAAGAAGATGAGAATCCTTAGAGATTTTCATCTTAACAAAGAAAGAGCTAGAGGGAAGTATGATTATCAAAGACATCGATTTAGGGCGAGGAGCAGAGTCCCTAGGAATAGTTGAGAAGGAGGCAGTAAGTGCCATATCATTTGATAAATGAATTAGTATGAATATGGTCAGTAATAATTCGCCATGAGAAGGCAGGTGTCGTAGGTTGTAAATTATGGAACCAAATTGAGGTTGATAAGGTGGTTTTATTAAGGAAAATGTTCATTTTATGAATGAATCATTTAGAAAGTAAAGACATTGGGAAGTGATAGCATGATTGGGTAAAGTTATATAAGGAAATAGTAAGCAAGACAATGATCTCAGAACCTACCGGAAGATAAGACTAGTGAGTCAAGATGAACTCGTAATGAGACTACTGCCAGAGACTGAGTATAGAGTTAATTCAACTCAGTTAAATGATGAACCAGAAACGTTAGATGCATGTGATTCAGAGGAATATTAAATTCCTTCTTCTCTTTGAATGGATTATAGTAGTACCTCAAGTTTATTCCGATGCGGAATTATAATAGATCAAGTAATATGATCAGTAGTTAAAGAGAAAAATGTGAGAAAATCTTCCTGGAGCTAAAAGGTGAAATTGGTAATGACCAAGAGCTGGCATTGCTTAATGGAAAAAGGAGACTTTGTGCTTCCAATGACGCTTCGCATAAAGGGTTAGGTATACCGACATTTGGTAGTATTGAATATCAGGACGTTGTGACAGGTTTCAGTTTGAAACTATTGATTCCCTTCTAAGGGATGGATATAATTGATTCCTCTCCAGTGGGTAAACTTCCAATCTGATGATGATTATTTCGTTAACTATGACTGCTTATGATTCCACCTGCTTGGAGGTTCATAGAACTATTCTTCAGGTTTCGAAACTGGTCTCCTTAATGTTACCAGTAGGTGAGTAGATTGATCAAAATTTCCCTGAGTCTGGAAAGGAATTCGGTGAATTTTGGCAAACCTTGTCTTTCTGATTATCAGGGAATGTGATGGAAGAGAGTAAAAATTGGAGCAAACCCTGTGATTTGGGTAAGGATGCTGTAAAATGGGTTAGTAAACGGACCCTGAACATTACGATCGACGGTAGTGATAAAATGATGAAGTGAGAATGGACGAAAACAGGAAATGTAAGTAAGAAATTAGCCGGACGGAGAAACTCCGGGATTGACTTAAGTAAAAAGGCAATTATGCCAGGAATGGTAAGCTTGCGTGGCAAGCGGGATTGATAAGAATAGTTGGAAAGATAAAAGTGGAGGAAAGGTGACCAGAGACGGTGCCGAGTAGTCGATTAAGACTTATATGGAGTAAAGTTTTGGAAAGGTAGAAAGGTATCAAAGAAGAAGGCACTATGCCGGAAATTGCTAGAAAAGTAATGCTATTAGCCAACCCCTAAAATCAGATATTTTTATGGCCAGTTGAGGCCAAGTCACAACGGACTATAAAGTGACTAGACCAACAATGAAAAGATAAAGCAGGGTTGCTTCTAAGAAAGCACCGACTGCAAGGGCTTTTGATATAAAGGAAACATTAATGAGATCGTTTGAATCTTCGGCCGAACAACCCATGTTTTGATTGGGAATTCACTAGACCTTTTTGGGATGGGGTCACCCGTACTAAAGTGACTCATGTGTATATGGTTGTCCAAGATTTCGAGTAAAATGGAAGTATAGTGACTTGAGATGTATGATGTTAGGGTATCATGAATACCATGAATATATTATGACGGAGGAAAGTAAACAATGAAGGTATATGAAGAGGGTATAGAAAAGGTCAGAAATTGAACAGTATGCTGTAGGAATTTTGTCTAAGGCAAGTACCTTTGCGAAGAACGATAAGCACTAAGAGATTCACGTTGAACTCGACCAATCTCTTCCAGAACATCCTTGCTACCATTAACAAGTTCGGTAAGAGAAGAGATAGGCATACGTTGCCTTTTTGGAAGGCCAAATAGGCTGACAACTATCTGAAAGAAGAGGGTGGCATTAAACCACCGATCGATTATCAAATGAGAATGATTGAAAAGAGACCTTTATTAAGGATACATGATCTGATTGCCAATTATAAGATGCAAGAATTCCTTGGCAGTTGAATTAAGGATAGGATATCCATAAATTAAGACAAACCCTGGGAAATGCACAAGGGGTGGCATTAACCCTAATAACGACATTATGACTTCAGATGATATGAGCTGGACTTGCTAAGGCAACAATGACCGGTAAGGATTATTAAAAAGGGTTCTGGAAAGAACATGGATAGAATTATTAGAGTATTGATCAATGACATTTTGATATACCCGGTACCTAGAAAATACCGGAGGAAGGATGAGGATGACCTAGGAAACCTTACAAGGAAAAAGGTAATATTCCGAACTTCAAAATGGAAGTTTGGTAAGGAATGTATGACATCGTAACAATTATGCCAGATGAGGCATGTATGAAACCCTGAGGAAGTATGGGTTGAACCTATAAAGATTGAGATTATCCTAAGATAAAGAAAGAACTAAGAAAAGAAGTATCCTAAGTAGGATTGAGAATAAACGTGATAAAGTTCCCACGGGTATGTGGAAGCAATGACTTATGGAAATGACTGATAGTTATATTTTCTCCTTCAGCAGAGCTTAAGGGAGAATGCTTTAACCCAACAGTGATGGGAATGAGGTAGAAAAACTTGAGCTGGAATGTACCCAGAAAACATGGGTTACAAGAAATCATTATCATCAAGAAAGGCCAATGAGGTGGCCGACAATCTAAGTATAAAGGAATAATTACAAATGTTCATACCGAAGAAACAGGATGATATTTGGAAGGACCTTGAAGGTCATATCGGAATGGAGGAATTTACATTCCTTCTAATGACTGTGCAAGAATTAACAGTAATAATAGTTTAAGTAAAGATTCGATTCCTGATGAAGTCTTAAGCATATTACGTACCTTAGAAGGTCCCGTTTTGAGGCAAACCAGGACCATGGTACAAAATTGATGAAGTAAACCATTAAGTTTCCAGTCTTTTATGGAAGATGCATAAGTGATAGTTTCATCAACCGGGCCTAGCTGCGATGCTTGAAACTCTTCTGCAATTCTATCTGCTTCACGTTATATCTACATCAAGTTCAGGAAGTGTTCCTTATGGATAAGGAATAATGATTACTTTGTCTCCCTAAGGGATTTGAAACCCGTAGGGTTAGCTATTAACGCACAACGTAAACAACAAGCGATGGTGATTCTTCTAAGAAAGGAGATGACAACGTAAAGATAAAGAAAGTGCTGCTATTGATAAGCTAAATGGCATGTTGATGAATGACAAGCAAGTTTGTGTTAGTATACTTCTGCACAAACAAGATAGAGAATATGAGGTTGATAATTCGTGATGCTAAACGTATTCCCGTAGAAAGAATTAATGAGACTTGGAGGGAAGGGCAGTTGAGCCCAAGACTTATTGGGCCACTTGAGAGTTTAAAGTGTTCGGACGGTGGTATTCGAGCCAGCCTTACCCCCAAAATTATAGCACGGTCATAACGGGTTTTCATGTGGCCAGGCTACGCCAGTAAAATGCAGATGTTCAACAGATGATAGGAGTACGAGCATGTAGATATACGACCTGGTCTGACTTACGAAAGACAACCTGTGGAAAACCACGGATAGAAAAGAACAAGTAATGAGAAACAAGGTTGGCAGAAGTAAATTATATGAATCTAAGTTAAAGGAATCGGGCCAGATTCATTTCGGAAAGTTTAAATTGGAAATAACGTGATGATTATAGAATAAATGAGACGGAATACCGATAAGGAGGTACCAAGTGCAAAAAGGTGTCTCAATAAAGAGGTGAAGGTGAAAGTAAATAATAGAAATGAGTAAGAATCAGCTAATAAGAAGGATGTGATTGATAAAGAAAAGGCTGGGGAAGCAACTACGGAATGAGAAGCAAGGAATGTTATGAATGGGTTTTCTAATGAATTCTCAGGATGACAACCTGATAGTGTCAATATTATAGTTATGAAAAGCTAGTAACATGATATGGGATGTCAGTAATAATGATATCAAGTGAGAAATCTAAGATTTAACCTGGAAGGTTGAAGGACTTCCCGAATGTGAGTATCGCTAAGATTGAACAAGAGTATTTGTCCATAGAATAATGGACAAAGCAGCAAGATATGTTGACACGTGAGATTGCGATCAAATAGTACTGGATATAATTATGATTAATTTCTTCTTTGATGAACCTCTATAGTTCAGAGGTAAAATTCTGAGTACGATATTCTACAATCATGAAAGCTTTCTATAATCCTTTAGAACTCTTTTCTCTTCCTCTCTCTTATTCATCTTCTTTATGAATTGAGAAGAACAACCCTTTTAGGAGGGGAGGTACTGCTACGTGTCTATCTGTCTATGTGATAGAAGTCTAAGTGGAATGCCATGACTTGTTTAATTGCTTGTCAAGTACTAAAGGCTGGCCCCCTTCTGTACTAACTATGCAATATAACAAATGTTCAATTGATCATAGTGATCTCTCAATAAATCTTTCCACTTCTCTATATTGATCGAGATTGCGAAGATTAAAGCGATCAGGAAATGCACAGTACGAGCGAGGTTACCTCCAAATCGTAGGGTGATAGTGATACCAATGTTACTGCAGGTATCAATAAGGATAAGACTGAGTAAGTGTATAACCCGGATAGTGAGTTGTACAAAAAGTAGCAACGTTGATGGAAAAAGGATAAAGTATGAATGGTTAGCACTAGAAGATGTGCTGAGGAAGGGTAGAACGACTAAGAATTGATCGGGAAGCTAAAGAGTGAACGACAGGCAAACGACTCTTTGCTTCCTACCTGATTCCGGGACGGAATCCTTTTAAGGAGGGGAGACTGTAAGAACCCCAAATTTTGGATATAATTAAAACTTTTTATTAAGTAATGATAAAATGAGGAACAATGATTCCGATAACAAGGTCACCAGCTCTAATGAATGGTGGTTTCAAAGAACAATGATTGTAATGAATGGATATTGCTTTGGACAATGATCCTGATGCATTGGTATATTGTCAGAATAGAGTAATTCGATGGTTGAGAACCTAGATAAGAATAATCTACCATCCAGGAAGGAGCTAATGGATCCTTGAAGGGAAATGAGTACGTGCATAGTATTTCCCGTACGTGTATAGTGTTTCCCGTACGTGCATAGTGTTTCCTGTACGTGCATAGTAATTTGGTGGATGAATAGTGATTTTGTAAGTTGGAAAACTTTTCACGCCACCCTATGTACGGGACGTGATATGGATGTTTCGAAGTCATATTAGTAATACGCGGAGGAAATAAGTGAATGCAGAGACGATCGGAATTCAGAAATTCCAAATTCTTTTTCGGTATAATATTTGACCGGACAGTGGATTAAATATTATTATAATCCAAGAATTGAGATATTAACTTTGAGGATTTGATATTTTGGGATGTTATTATATTTGAATTAAGAATGAAGGTAGGAAACCACTGAGGAGTGGTTATGGCTACAATGTAATAATTGATATTTGGAAAGAATGAATGGAATTCGACTTTATTATTTCTATGTCTTGAAGAATGCTAAAGGGTAACAACATAGGTAAGAATAATCTATCTTCTAAGGGAATAAGATATGGCAATTTCAAGCAGGAGAATATTCTCATGTCATCCAGATCGGTAACGATTAATCCAGTAGTTCCGTAAAAAGGATAAGGAACGATCGAAAGAGAATACGGACAATTGTACCACCCTAAGAGAACAAGTAAAGAATACAGAATGAATAGTGTTGTGGTGGGAGTATATAATAATATGAGACGACACTATATAGAAGTATTCGGAACGGATTTCCGAGTTCGTATTAGTGATCCAGGGGGAAAATAAGTGTATGTAAAAGCTGTCGGATTCTGAAAAACCGCACTTTTATTTTCTCCGAGAGTTCCCTGGACACTGATAGCCTTAAGTATTTAACGAATGGATTTAAGGAATATAAATTGGAAAGTTAGAATGAAAGATGGAGAATGAAAGTATTATTATTAAAGAGGATTCCCGGTAAACCCTAATTAGAAAACCATGAAATATTCCTACAAACGATCAATCGAAACGGGCAATAACCGGACACAGAAACAAGCAGAGGAAGCAAGAGTCTTGTGCAAGCTACTAGCATAAAATATCTAGTAACCAAACTAGAATCAAGTAACTAGCATGCTTAGAGATTTAAACTAGTACTTTGCAAGCAACCACTTGGTTAGCCTTAGCACCATCCAAAACTCAACACTTGTCTTGCCAAATACATCACCCCATGCATCATCACTTTATTAAAGCAACCAAGGATGAGATATTATGTTAAACATATCACTTTATGCATTATTGTCAAGAGCAACCAAGCAAAACTCCTCCTCCCCCCATTATTCCATCCATTCGGCTATTTCCTTAATTCCAAATCCAAAGTCCAAGCTCCCACCATCATTTGATCTTGTAATTTTTAAGGTGAGTCCTATAATTCAAGAAACTAATCTCCTAGAAATTTCAAGCCCAAATTCCTTTGTTTCCATTTTCAAAGAAATCATCAAAGACTAGGGTGAATAGTGATTTTCAAGAACAACTCTTGATTTTCTTGATTTCTAGGATGATCTAAGCTTGGTTATGGGTATACAAGGACTATGCAAAGCTTAGCAAGGTCTTTACACACTCCAAGGAAGGTATAAAGCTCTTGAAACCCTAACCCTTGTTTGAGATTTAAGCATGTTTATGATAGTTATAACTTAGTTATGGTTATGTTAAGATTATAAGCATGATTATGTATGGATTTTGGATTAATGATGTAAATAGCTAGATGAACGGAAAGGCATTGCTTGGCCTCAGTTCATGTATATAAGTCATGTATATGTTGTTTGGGTTGGATACTATGTTTATGGGAAGATTCGAAATTGGTAGATATTCGATTTACAGCCGTTATAATGCCCGATTTTGCAATACCATGTTTTGTATGCCATTTTCCATGTCGAACCCCTACTATCCAGAGACCTTATCTGCCATGATACGATAGGTAATGTTCTAAGCTTCGTTTTGATATAAAGATCACGTGAAATGGACTTACGGTTTAGGATTTATGACCAAATTACTAAAAGTAGTTCGAATCCGTAAACGAAAGTTCGTAACTGTAATTGAACCCTCGTAAACAATGTAACGTCATGGCGAATCTTGGTAAATAAATACTAGAGGTAAAAAGGAAGGCGTGAAAGAAAACCGTATGTCAAAAGGATCATTTTTTTGATTTATTAAAAATGTTCGAGTCGAGGTTAAACGCGAACGAACCCCTAAAAGACGACTCTTTTATAACTTCGGTAAAACACTTAGAAAACGGGCGATAAAACTCGGAGTATAATATTGGTTCGTAACGATCAACCTTAGAACTCATATGACTTAAGTATGTCCCAAGTATAAGTGCAGTGACATGTCGTATTAACGAACGAATGTCGGGTCGGATCAGTGAGAATAAGTAATCCACTAAAAGGGGTATAACGAGATAACTCGAGAACGTGTTTCGAATTAAGTATAACTTAACTTTTAATATGTTAAGTGATTAATCCCGAATGCCTTGGCTATTTATAGATCACCAAGCTGAACCGGGACCCGCTACCACTACCCCTTACCGTACTCGACTACCAGGCAAGTTTCAATTCCCTTCTTTTAGGCTGTTGTTGTGATTGAATAAATATATATATATGATTGCTGATATACATATGCCATTGCATGCATGCCTACTTTCAAGTTGAATTGATATACTTGTTCCCTGAAGGTTATTGTTGGCTTATAAGCTAGATAGTTATATATCAGTTATAAGCCGGTTATTGTAAGACCCTCATAGAAGGGCGTATACATCTTATTAATCAAATATAGACCGGGAGTAATTATTCCTTGATATATCGAGATTACCTCGGAAGAAAATATTTAAGTAAATATTTTCTATTATTCAGGCGACGAATACTATTTGAATATTCGGTCGAGATTATTTATTTAATGATCCTTACTTCAAATAATTATTTGAACGTAACTATTCAACGAATAATATTTCTCAATATTCATTCAGAGTCGAATTGATTATCGACTATTATTTCGAATATTCTTCTAAAGATGAGACTATTAAATGAATATTAATTGGATATTCTTTTAGAATATTATTTTATTAAATAAATATTACTTTTGAATATTCATTTAAGATATTAAATACTTGATGAATATTATTTTAATATTCATCTGAAGCTTGATTTAATTATCGAATATTATCTCGAATATTCCTTAAGGCTTGGATTACTAAATGAATATTACTTGATATTCATTTAGGATATTATTCATTAAATGAATATTACTTTTGAATACTCATTTAAATTCCTAATTAATTATGAATATTACCTTAAATATTCTTTTCAGGTCTTATTAATTAATGAATATTGTTTTGAATATTTATTTAAATATTTATTTATTCAATAAATATTCTCCTGATATTTCTTCAGGGATTATTTTGAGAAATACTCTGATTAAAGATATTCTTTCATATTCCCAAATATTCTTTAAATATTTTAACTCAATAAATATTCTCTGGATATTTATTCCATACTTAGAATAATCTCGATAAGGTATATCTTCTTCGATTATTACAGAAAATATTTCGAAGTCATATTATTATTAATCTTATATCAAGAAGGGTTCTCAGACATCATTCTTCTTTGAGTCTATCTCCTTAATAATAAGGGAACCTTACTTGGAAAATGTTATTTATCTTGTCGACTTCCCGGTCATAAAGTATTCCCTTCACCCGCAACTCGGGTGCTGTTGACTTATTAAGTCGTTGCATACCTTCTCATCTTTCGAGGGGTAAGATTACTGGAACAAGTTGATATCCGTTACCAAGTAATAACTTGGGAGTTATTGGTAAATTTTCCTTTCCAACTAGATACGACTACTTTGTGGAGTCTTATCAACAAGTATTATACTTGGGGAAAGGGGGACGAACGTTACATTCAGAATCATGAATTCTATTTGAACTAGGAGTCGTGTAAGAGGCCGAGTAGCTCCGGTCCATCCCCTTTGGCCCAACCGTTGGCCGGGGAGAGCTAGCAAGGCGGTATACAAGTAAAGCCGTCAGTTCTTCCTTCTACCGGTAGTAAATCTAAATTGAGCTGTACGATCTCGACTGATCATCAAGATTGGAACAGCGGGCGCGGTGAATACTCCATCATTGGTTCATCATCCAAATTTATTTATTTCCTGCAACATGATTACTGTTGGCAGAGTTGGAAAAGGGTCATAACTGGAATTGCAACATTTTCTTGCAAGTTCCTCTTCTTAATAACAATAAGAATATCTCGCTTACTTTGATGTAGCAGATATTTCTACAAACAAATACTTTAAGTTACCTTGTAACTTCATCGTTCATATTATACTGGCATCATTTCCGTAAATGCCTGGCATATGGTTTGAAAGATACTTTTGAACTGTTATACATTATCGTTCAGTTATATATTATTGTTGGTGGGCTATTGCTCACCCTTGCTTTATTATTATATCACAACAACAGCTAGACCAGATGACTCGCACAAGGCGCACTCGACGCGGGCGAGGACGATGAGACTACCAGAGCTGAAGAAGAAGCTATTGGTAGGGTATATTTATTCTTTCAGTACCAAGAATATGGTATAGTATGACTTATGTAAATGGATGGCAAAGAGTATGTATTATATTGAAATTCTTTTGGTTTGTAAGAACTCATAATGTGATTAATAAAAATTTGATTGTTACTCTGATTTCATCTCTGGGACTATAACGGGTGTGTTTTATATTGTTGTGTGGGTTATAGAGACGTAATTTATTTTATGTTAAGGAAAGTTCAATTGTTGTGGACAGAATTGGAAACCGTAACCACCGGATCCCGGACCCCGGATCTGGGGGTGTTACACTGTCAATGATTCCTACAAGGGTTTCCTCAAGGCTGCACACTATCTTGGCAAGGGAGTCAAAACTGAAGTCAACAAGGTGAGTGACAAGACAGCCACTTCAGTAGAAGAGATCAAGAGGGCCTTTGATGCCAAATTTCCTCAACTAGACAGTGTGGTCAAAGATATCAGACACTGCAACACCACCTGCACCAAGATGGATAATAGTCTAGCTCTCCTTAAAGATACAGTCACAGGTCTAGGAAGCAAATTTCAAATTCTATCTGATCAGACTACAGATGCCAATGCCATGCTTAGGACACTCTTTGCAAATCAATATGGAGACAAGCTGGTAACTGAGGTTCCTGTGCATGAGCTGTCTAGATTTGAAGTGCAGAGACTTAAAGAACAATCCCTGTCTGGCTTCAAATCTACTGCATTATTCAGTAAGGTAGATGCACTTGAAAAGGAGGTAGCTACTCTCACTCAGTCCAATGCTCATCTTACAGACAAGGTACAAACTCTAACTGAGCAGTTGAACACTCAAGCCACCACCACAGCTGATGTTCTTCTGCATCAACAATCAATGTTGTCTGCAATGATGAAGCACATGGGTCTCCCTCTATCTGAAGAATCTTCAACTCCAAAGGTCAATACTACAGCCTCTGTGCCTGACAACAAGCCTAAGGGGGAGAAAAGGACATCAAGGAACTCTAATACAAAGGGGGAGAAACCACCAGTAAAGGGCATCAAAATCACTGAAGGTGATCATCAAAGAAATTCAAAATCTCTAATTCATGTGCCTGGCAAAGGAAAAGACAAAATTGATGAGCCTCCTACTTCTCTGCCAGTTGTCACTCTACCAACTGTGCACATCACTACTTCTAGTGGTCAAAAGCAAACTATCACAACCACAGTTGTTGCAGGGAGTATGCCATCTGATAAACCTTCACTCTCCATATCTAAAAGTGCCAAGCCTGTAGAAGTGAAGGTGGTCACTGAGGCCAAGCTACAAGAAATTGCAAACTCAAATGTTTATCATGATGATGCATTCTTGGAGTTTCTGAAAGTCTCAAGAGAACAGGCTGGTGACACTCAATTGTATCTAAGGAGCTTGAAGGATCAGATCGATTACTTCACTGTGGTACCTAGAAAAGTTAATAGCTCATGGCTCAAGGAAGTAATGATGGTAGCAAAATCCAGAATCTGGCATCTAACCTACAAAACTCTACATGCCCTGAAACATTCAGAGATAGATGCACTGATAGAGCTCATAGAGAAGAGGAATGTAAATGGAAACAATAAGAGTCTGTATGATGACTTGAGGAATGGCCAACCTTCAAGGCTGCCAGAAGTGATTAAGAAGCCATGGACCATTATCTATCAGTCTGGCACCAGAATTGAAGAGATTAAACAATTGGTCATTCCAAATGATCTCACCTCTCGAAATCACAGACTCATTATTGCCATCATTGATCTACTGCAAAAGAAAAAGGGGACAAGTACTGCTGAAGAGATAGAGGCACTGCACATTCTCAGATCATTCATTGCAACTGGTGTAATTCCAGAAATGGCCAAGCCAAGGAGGAATAAGGATGATGAAGATGAAGACAAGAGTGATGGGAGGAAAAGTCATCATAGGAGTGATAAGGGGGATGAGGATAAGAAGAAGAAGAAAGACAGCAAGGATAAGAAGGATGATGACCAAGGCAAAGTCTATGAGAGGAAGAATGGAAAACAGCAAGCCTTAGGCATTGCTAGCAGTAATCTCACCATAACACAAGACTCTAAGTCTAGGGTGAATGTTGTTAGTAATGACCTACCAAAATCTAATCCCATGGCTTCTGCAACTGTTTTACCACCTCAAGAAGAGAAGAAGATTCAAGTCAAGAAACCATCTGTACATTTCAAAAAGCATACTGCTAATGGAATACTACAATGGTCCACAAACAAAGGTCACATGCTACTGCCAGGCAACCATGTCAAAAGGATCAAATTCAAACAAGCTGCAAGGAAACCAAAGCTATCCAAGTCAAGGACTCTGACAATCTATCTAGGCTTAAAACTCCAACCACTAGATGAAGATTTTGATGAAGACCAACTGCAATTCTTACAAGCTCAAAGAATCTATCATGTTGCCATTGTTGATAACTGCCTTGAGATCAAATATACTGATGGAAGGGAGGAGAAATTCAAACAAGGAGGATGTCAACACTGGGGCAAACTACATGATATAGAAAGAATCATTGCATTGTTGAGCTCAGAAGATAAAGTGGGAAGAGTATGGAAGCTGGAGCTAATTGATTTTGTGAAGATGAAGAGAGATCATAAGGAGAAAATCAGAAAAGAGTGTATTGAGAAATGGCTAGCAAGGGAGAAAGAAATTGAGAGACTGGAGATTGAAGCAGAAAAGCTAAGGGCAAAGGGATTGTGTAGAGTTCAGTTTAACCCCTATGTGGTGAAGTATAGGAGGAGAAATGGGGATCAGGTCCACATCAGAATGAATCTACTCAACCACTATCCTGTAAACATTCTGAAACCAGTACTTGAAGATTTCAAAGACTCAATTTTGCTTGAGGAACTGGATGCTATGACAGAAATATTAGAAGCTATGGATGAGCATACAAGGAAGGAGAAAGAAAGAAGACAGAAAGCATATGATGATTTGCAAGCCAAAGCTATGGAAAGGGAAACTAATGACAATGGTTAGTACTTCATTATAGGCTGTAAGATTACTCACCCTGTAGTTCTATTCACATTGCTGATCAAAATTCATACATGTACTGTCAAGTTTTATCTTTATGTATGTTAGGCTTGTTATCAGACATGAAATTGTGACTAAGGGTCTTACTCACAATTTGGGGGAGATTGTTGGTCACAGAGGCATGCCTGAATACATTTAATAACAAGCCTAAGTACGTGTAATGCTATGCATTACCTACATGACCTCTTAACTGAGGGAACCTCTAGTTGTAGAGTTTCTATTTGTTCTGTACTTGTAATAGGCATCAAATTCTAGTTGTGTTACTGTAATTATAAAGTTAAGAATAATGCTTGAAAGAAGTTCCAAGGTTCATGCCTCAAGCAAGGAGATAAAGACTGCCAAATAATCACAGTTGGGATTTGAAGAAAAGAAGAATTTGCCTAAGTACCAATTCGAGAAGTACATTTGTCTATTCGAGAAGTCTAGCATTCTAGAAGTCAGAGATTCGATATCTCAGAAGACACTATTCGATATCTCTGAATACACTGTTCGATATCTCAGAGATTCGATATGTCTATCACTCTATTCGAGAACTCATGGAGTCAACAAGTCAGAGCATCATTCGAGTTCTCTAAGAGTCAACAAGTCAATGATCTATTCGATATCTCAAGGACTAAAGAAGCTATTCGACATCTCAGGGATTCGATATGTCAAAATGCTCTATTCGATATCTCAAGGAGTCCCAGAGAAAAGAGCTATTCGAGAAGTGATTCGATATGTAAATATAACACTATTCGAGAACTCAGAGTTATCGATTAAGTCAATTCGAGTTCTCGAATCAATCACTTAGCCACTTCTCGAATACATTCTTGGAGACAAAATACAGAAGAATTGTACAAGTCAGAAACCTGCAACAAGCCAAGACGCTTTATTTGACTATGTACTATGAAGCAGATTGGAAAGCTTACAAAGAAGCTTGGAGAGATAAGACAAAGGGACAAGGAGCTAAAGAAGTGGATCTGAACAGGCTTTGCAAAGTCAAATCTGTAACCGTTTGGACTCTTACTCAAATAAGATAGACAGACTGGAAAGTATTTTGTTTACCTACCTTATTTGTAGTAAGTAGGTGTATCCATGTCTATAAGGATACAGCCTCACTTCCTTAGCTACAGAGAGATAGTGTGTGATAAGTTTTTCAATATACATCTCAAGAAATATCTCTCTAAGAAAAACGAAGCTGAGAATACTACTATTTGTATTCACAGATTGTAGCAAAATCTTTATTTAATAAAATATTAGATTAAAGTGATATTGTGTTGCGTTTGTCTTTGTTATCTGTTCTTACATATTTTACACTTTCAACACATATCTTGCTTCAAAGATTCAAGAACGAAGAAAAGTTCAAGAATCCATTCACCCCCCTCTGTATTCTTTTACTGTATTCAATACTCAACACTAACTTATAACCCGTGCAATGCACGACTTCTTTTTTATTATCTATAATTATATATATATATATTTTTAATTTTATATGTTATGAATTTACATATCAAATTGTTGTTAAAAAATTGATATATATATATATATATATATACATATAATTTTACACATTCGATTTAATATTTGTACTATATTTTAAATTCTTATATATATATATATATATATATATATATATATATAATTTTACACATTCGATTTAAAATTTGTACTCCATCTTAATTCTTACAATTTGATTTGGACGATTTTACAGCCCACGTGAATTTAACAAAATAATCTTTAATTTAGTGAAGGTTTAACAATTATTTTCCAATTATTTTGCTCTTGAGATTCTGAGTGTCCATTTGAATAGTAATTATTAAATCATCATTAAATTAATTTATAAGTTTCGCGTGGATTGTAAAATCATCCAAATCTGATTTCTAAATCTCAAGATAGACTTCAAATAGTAAATATGGATTTTATTTAATACTAATAAAAAATAATTAAAATTCAATTCTAATACAACCTTTTTTTAATTATATCCTTTTCGGATTATAATTTTCGTTTTAAAATTCAATTCCAATACAACTTTTTTTAATTATATCCTTTTTGGATTATAATTTTTTTTTTCAAATTCACTTCTAATGCAATCTTTTCTAATTATATCCTTTTTAGATTATAATTTTCTCTTTTAATATGACATAATCTTGATCGCCTATTTTTAAAATATTAGATTTGACGGTTGAGATTATTTTGGTAGTATAGTGACCAAAATTATGGATAAGATCTCTTTTATGCTTATTATATATAAGGATATAATAAAAGTTAGGGTTTTGGTCTTAACGAGAGAGCGGCTTAATAGCAATACCCGTGTTTAACGAGAAAGCGGTTTATTAGAGAATATTATATATGTTAAATATTAAAATTTAATATTGATGATATAATAGAAGATAAATATATTTTGAATTTATTTAGGATTTTAGGATTTTAAATATTAATAACTAAAAACTATTTTTTAACATATTAGAAGCATAATACGTCTTCAAATTTATAGAGAATAAGAGTTTGAATTTATACGGAAAACATATAATTAAAAGTTTTATTCGAAGTATAATAAGTGTTTGTAAGACGTATAATTAAGAGTTTTGTTGTAAGTAAAATAGAAGTTCTAATTTGTAAAGAATAAGAGTTTGAATTTATAGAAAATACATATAATTAAAAAAATTATTAGAGGTAGAAAAGATGTTTGAATATATACAGAATACATATAATAAAAAATTTTATTGGAAGTAGAATACGATAACGGTGGAGACATCTTATACGATTTTTTAAAACTATAGATCTTCTTTCCTAGAAATCCTTTATTTTAACTTTTTTATATAAATTAATTATACATGCATTAGAAAAATATATCCATAAATTCAATATTAGTCACGCAACGAAAAGTCTTCGTATTTTAAAAAAATTGATGTGTTAACATAACGGAGAGACATTCTCATGCGAAAGTTGTAAATAAATACATGAATATCTATAATATACAGAAAATATAATATGTATTTTCATCTTTTGAAACTCCATGAATATTAGAAAGTTTAAAGCATGTAAAAATTAGAATTTACTCTCTTTCAATGTTTTAATTTTTAAGGAAAAAATGATATTTTATAAGATAAGTGTCATCAATAATAATGAAGTTAGTATTTCAATTCCAAATAAGAGCGGTTCAAAATGTGTTTAACGGGAAGACGGCTCACTAGAAAAGATTGTATTAACTATTAGAATTTGATACTGATATCATATTTTTTTTTCTAATTTTAGGGTTCGATTTTTTTGAATAAAATTTTTCATAAAATCTTTATTATAATATATATTAAAGTTGGGATTTCGATAATATTGATAATATAATATAACGTAAATATGTATTGAACTTTTTTAAAAAAATTGTAACGCCGCCGCGAAGCGCGGCTTTATCTACTAGTTTACTAATAAGGCACAAAAATATATTTTTAGAAAAATTAAAAAAACGTGTTAAAATCCAAATTCAGTTAAATTATATGTAATTTAAATAATATAAAAAATAACATCTTTTATAGTATTATAAACATTTTCAATTATATCCCAACTATTATAAGCAAAACAAGTTATATTCGATTGGTTGAGTAGTTGGTTAACGCCATCCAAAAAAATTGTTAACACCTGACTAAAAATAATATGTTTAAAAAGTTATATAAAATATAAATTTATTTATTATAAATAACAAAATTTACCAATAAGGCACAAAAATATATATTTAGAAAATAAAAAAAAACTATTAAAAATTCAGTTAAATTATATATGATACATTAAAAATAGAAACTCACATGTTTTATTGAACTATAAACGTTTTCAATTATATCCCGATTAGAAATATCGTCCGCACACATTTCTTCCTACAATTCTTTCTTCTACAATTTTAGGTTACACTAAATAATTTTTTTAAAATTCCTATTGAATTCTTAAGATATTTAACAATAAATTTAAAAATAACGTTAAATTAATGATATTTATTTATGCCATAAAATTAAGTATAGAACATATTTAAATTTAAAATTAATAATAAAATTTATTAAAATAAATAAAATTTTATATTAAATCAAATAATTTATATATTAATTCAAATAATAATATATGATAGTCCGTGTTTTACACGGGTTATAGGCTAGTAGTAATTACTTTCCGTCCATTTTTAAATTTTTTATTTATTTTTTAAAGCATATAAAAATCATAATTTTAAAAATAATATTTCAATATTTTAAAATAGAAGTATAACTAAATATGTGTAAAAACTTAAAAGAATAACCAAAATTCTACCATTTGAATAATATATCACTAAGTGAAAAATAAAAAAGATACAGTTACCACCTACTCATCATTGTTATTGAAATCGCCCGATTTCTGAAAAATCGTCGATAAATCGGTCAAAAATCTGTCAAAATTTTGGAATCGATTCAGCTGATTTTGCAAAAATTACCAATAAATCATCGATTTTTCAACTAAATCATTCAATAAATCGTAAATCGGTACCTCAACCGAATAACGATTTCCGAAATTTGCAACACGGCTTACTCTTTGAAAAATTTTGAAACTTGTAATTCACTCATATATAGGGTCCGCTTGGAATATAACTTATAACTTATAACTTAAATTGGATAAAGGTCATATAAGTGTATAAGTGAATTATAAATTATTTTGGTATTTCGATAATTTTAGTTATAAGTTGGGAATTTATTTGGTAAATTAGAACTTATGAGTTGGGATTTTTATTTTTAAAAAGTTAATTTTAATACGATAATGTAAAATGAAAATATTGAAATACAGAATATTTAACGAAAAAAATTACTAAAAACAATACAACATTTACGTAAAAAGAAATAATGAAATCAAAAACTCTGTCTGTATATCTATACTATTATATAAAAGCCGAAGCATTAAAAGTTTGATCGATCGGTCGGTCGGTACGGTACCTATTGATTTTATTTATTTACCCTTACTCAATTACATATAAAATTCATCCTACTAACTAATCAATTTCTTTTCAAGTTAAATATATTATATTTTATATTGTCCAATAACTAAATAATTTCATTTTTCAGGTAAAATACAATATCTTTTATATTTTATCTAACTAAAATTTCTCCTTTATTAATCAATTTCCCTTTTCAGATTAAACATATTACCTTTTCTATTTTTCAATAACTAAATAATTTAACTTTTCAAATAAAATACAATATCTTTTACATTTTATCTAACTAAAATTTCTCCTTTTTTAAAAACATCACAAACAATTTTGTTTAATAAAATAACATAATTATATTATAATTACTATTAACTAATCAATTACCTTTTTTAGTCAAAATACGTTACCTTTTTTCTTTTCTCTAACTAAAATCTCTCTTTTTCCAATTATATCATGGACGGTTACTTTTTCAGCCAAAACACGTTACTTTTTTCTTTTCTCTTACTAAAACCTCTCTTTTTCCAATTATATAACGGGAGTTTCTATTTAATAAAAATAAAATATTAATATTATAATACTAATAATTAACTTATTAACTTTTTAGCTAAAACGTATCATCTTTTCTATTTTTTCTAATCAAATTCCATTTTTTCTTCTAAAAATATCACAGGCAACATTCATTTCTCATTTTCTAAAATTTATGAGCAATTTTATTTGGTAAAATAACATAATTAAATTATTGTTACTATAAACTAATCAATTACCTTTTTCACATAAATCAATTTCTCCTTTTTAAAAAGATTACGAGCAATTTTGTTTAATAAAGTAACATAATTATATTATAATTTCTATTAACTAATCAATTACCTTTTTCACTCAAAACACGTTACTTTTTTTTTTTTCAAACTAAAATATCTCTTTTTCCAATTATATCATGGATGGTGGTTACCTTTTCCAGCCAAAATACGTTACTTTTTCTCTTTTCTCTTACTAAAACATCTCTTTTTCCAATTATATCACGAACAATTCTATTTAATAAAAATAAAATAATAAAATAATTATACTAATAATTACTCCCTCCATCCCTCGTGGTTGTTTACATTGGGTTTTTTCATGGAGACCAAGAATTATAATTAAAATAAGTGAAGTAGTGGGTGTAATAATAATTTTATTGTTAAAATAAGTGAAGTAGTGGGTGTAATAGTGTAAAGTGTTGAAAAAGTGGAATGAAGTAGTGGATGTAATAATGTATTTTATTGTTAAAAGTTACTATTTAAAGTATGTAAAGAAATGAGAGGGACGTTCCAAAATAAAAACTGTAAAGAAATGAGAGAGACGGAGGGAGTAATCGATTACCTTCTCAGCTAAAACGTATCATCTTTTTAATTTTTACTAATTAAATTCCCTTTTTTGTAAAAATATCACGGGCAACATTAATTTCTCATTTTTAAAAACCATGAATAATTTTATTTTGTAAAATAACATAATTAAATTAAAATTACTATAAACTAATCAATTACCTTTTTCACATAAATCATGTCATCTTTTTAATTTTCACGTTACCTTTCTATTTTTTTAACTAAAATCTCTCTTTTTCCAATTATATCACGGGCGGTTGTATTTAATACAATATACTAATAATATTATAATATTAATAATTAACCGATTACCTTTTTCGTATCATCTTTTCTATATTTTCTAAATAAAATCTCTCTTTTAAAGAAATATCACGGACAATATTAATTTATCCTTTTCTAAAAACATTACGAGTAATTGTATTTAGTAAAATAACGTGATTAAATTATAATTACAATAAACTAATCAATTACCTTTTTGACCTAGAACATGTTACATTTTTAATTTTCTAACAAAATACTCTTTTTTTGAAATCATATCACGAGCATTCTATTTAATAAAATAAAATAATAATTTTATAATTACTAATAATTAACCGATTACCTTTTTCAACTAAAATCTATCATCTTTTCTATATTTTCTAACTAAAATCCCTTATTCTCTAGAAATATCACGGATAACAATTTTATAATTATTATCAAATCATCTCATATAAAAATTTCAGCCTAAAAAATTCATGTTTTAAAAAATTAATTTAAATTAATGAAAGAAATTCATATAATATTAAAAAAAATCCGTGCATCGCACGGGGTTTAAGCTAGTATATATGTATGTAGGGTCTTGTTCTAATAGAAACTAACTTAGAATAGAAACTGGAAACTAAACCTAAATTAAATATTTCAAGCTAATCTAATGACCAAATTAGGGGTACTCCAATACAAAAAACGTTTAAAATTATTGTCTCTATTCGACAAAAATATAAAAAAAATAAAAAAAAATTTTAAAAAAAAGTTACTGTTCACGTGATGACGTGGCACGTGAACAGTAACTTTTAAAATTTTTTTTTTTTTATATTTTTGTTGAATAGAGCCAAGAATTTTAAACGTTTTTTGTGAAGGTGCCCCTAGCGGGGCCATTAAAATAAATGAAATATAATTTATTTAGTGTAGGTTTCTAGTTTCTATTCTAAGGTTGGTTTCTATTTGAACGCTAGCCTATGTATGTATAGCATCACGAGAGATTCACATACCCCAATTGATAAATCAAAATGGAGAGAATTGGTAATAATACTAATAATAATAATAATAATAATAATAATAATAATAATAATAATAATAATAATAATAATAATAATAATAATAATAATAATAATAATAATAATAGAGATGTATTGGTTTCGTTTAGAAGTTTTACTTAATATAACATAGCAATAATGAAAAATAATATGAACAAATAGTTGTGGAAAGAGGCATTTTAATTTTTTAGGTATTGATGTAAAGGGGAGAAAAAGAAAGTAGATTACAAATTTTCAATTATAAGCTAAAATCTTTTATCACATTTAAGTAGTGTTCTAAAAATCCCATCAAAACGTCTCGAGGCGGGCTAAGCATAGATTTAGGTGGTTTTTATGTAAATTGATTAAAAAACGGCTGAAATAGGTCTAGCGATCAAAAAATGGTCAAGGTGATCAAAAATTGGGAACAATCAATTAAAAAGCTATTAAAAATCGGTAAAAAAACATTGAAAAATTTCAAAATGGACAAACATATTTGAAAAAGTATTTAATAAATAATAAATTTAAAAATAATATTTAAATACAACCAATTAATACTTCGATTAATCCCTGTCTATCTAATTTGGCGCTAGACGATAACCGTCTTGGACCGCTAGCAATTTTTTAAATGCTATAAATGGGCTTTTACTTATTTTACCGAACAATCCTCTTAAAATATAAACAGGTTTTCGGCCCAAATACAGTAAGCTGTTTTTCCATTTGCCAAACAAGCACATAGATTATTACCAACATTTATAAAACTTCATTAAATTAATATTTGATATCATGATAAATTAATATTTTTAATATTAACTTTTGATCTAACATAATAACCAAAATATAAAATTAATATTGATTAATTAATAATATCTAAAAGTTAATAAAATTCGTCGATTTCAACAATATTAATTTATAAAGGTTTTATTGTATTAATATCAAATTTATTATGTGAACAAAATAAGTTCCCCTTGAATAATTATTAACTATTTAATATGAAAGTAAATAAATTGCCTCGAAGTAAACCAATAATCTTCCATCATAAGTAATTTTTTTTCAACAAATGATAGTATCAAACACTCCTCTCTCCAAGTAAATCATGACATATTCAATATACGAACTTATCAAATTTATCTTTAAAACTAGTCGATAAAGTCGCGCTTCGCAGCGGCGTTACAATTTTTATTTTCAAAAAAATTCAATACATTTACGTTATATTATAATATTATTATTAAATTTTAATAATTAAATAATCTTCTCTAATGAATCAATTTCTTGTTAAATACGATTCTTTCGATTGAGCCGCTCTCTTGTTAAAACCGAAATCTCAACTTTTTAACATATATTATAAAGACTTATATAATATTTTTTATCCATAAAATCGAACAGTAAAAATAAAAAAAATTTATGACTACAGTATCAAATTCTAATAGCTAATACAATCTTTTCTAGCGAGCCGTCTTCCCGTTAAATACGTTTCGAGCCGCTTTTATTTGAAACCGAAATTCTAACTTCACTATATAAAGAGAGTAAATTCCAGTTTTTATACTCTTTAAACTTTCTAATATTTATGAAGTTTTAAAAGATGAAAATACATCTTATATTTTCTGTATATTATAGATAAACTTGTATAAAAAAGTTAAAATAAATGATTTTTAGGAAAAAAGATGTATAGTTTTAAAAAAATCGTATATGACGTCTCCACCGTCCTCGTATTCTACTTCCAATAAAACATTTTATTTTATGTATTATATATTTAAACACTTTTTATATAGTCTTATTTAATTAATCGCTTTCTTGTTAAACACGGTTATTACTATCGATCCGTTCTCTCGTTAAGACCAAAAACCTAACTTTTACATATATTACTTGTATGATAATGTTTATCCATAAAAATCAAATCATAAAAATAAAATAAAATTTATAACATCAATATGGTATTTTAATAGCTAGTACAATCTTTTATAGTGAGCTTCCCGTTAAACATATTTTGAGCGGCTCTCATTTGGGATCGAAATTCCAAATTTATTACATATTATTGATGATATTTATCTTACACAACAATTTTTTTTCCTTAAAATCAAAACCTAAAAAATAGAGGGAATTCCAATTTATACTTTCTCTAGACTTTCTAAAAACTTTGGAGTTTTAGAAAATAAAAACACATCTTATTTTCACTTTATATTATAGATACTCTCGTATTTATTTAGGATTCTTGCATGAGATTGTTCTTTTATTATGTTAACACATCAATTCTTTTCTTTTTAAATACGGTGACTTTTTTTATGACAATAGTATTGGATTTATGAATAAATTTTCCTAATATAAGTATAATTAACTTCTATAAAAAATATATAATTTAAGAAGATCGTACTTTCAATAAAATATTTAATTATATGTCTGCTCTATATATTCAAACACCTATTCTACTTCTAGTAGAACGTTTATTTATATATTTTTTCTATTAATTTGAACTCTTATTCTCTATAAATTCGAACTCCTATTCTACTTCCAATAGAACTTTTAATCGTATGCCTTATAAATACTTATTATACTTCCAATATAACTTCTAATCATATGTCTTCCCTATAAATTCGAACTCTTCTCCTTTATAAATTCGAACACCTATTCTACTTCTAATATGTTAATTGATATTTTTATATTTATTAATGTTTAAAATTCTAAAATTCTAGAAAATTAGAAAAATAGATTGAGACGATCTTAGAGCGCCACTTAAACTCCCGCTATCCTCCTTTATATATATACTAGTTGATAAAGCCGCGCTTCGCGGCGGCGTTACAATATTTTTAAAAAAATTCAATACATTTACGTTATATTATAATATTAATATTAAATTTTAATAATTGAATAATCTTCTTTAATGAATCAATTTCTTGTTAAATACGATTCTTTCGATTGAGCCGCTCTCTCGTTAAAACCGAAATCCCAACTTTTTAACATATATTATAAAGACTGCATGAGATTGTTCTCTTACTCATTGTTCTTTTATTATGTTAACACATCAATTCTTTTCTTTTTAAATACGGTGACTTTTTTCATGACAATAGTATTTGATTTATGAATAAATTTTCCTAATATAAGTATAATTAACTTATATAAAAAAAATATTATTTAAGAAGATCGTACTTTCTATAAAATATTTAATTATATGTCTGCTCTATATATTCAAACACCTATTCTAGTTCTAGTAGAACTTTTATTTATATATTTTTTCTATAAATTCAAACTCTTATTCTCTATAAATTCGAACTCCTATTCTGCTTCCAATAGAACTTTTAATCGTATGCTTTATAAATACTTATTATACTTCCAATAGAACTTCTAATCATATGTCTTCCCTATAAATTTGAACCCTTCTCCTTTATAAATTCGAACACCTATTCTACTTCTAATATGCTAATTGATATTTTCATATTTATTAGTGTTTAAAATTCTAGAAAATTAGAAAAATCGATTGAGACGATATTAGAGCGCCACCTAAACTCCCGCTATCCTCCTTTATATATATATTGATTAGAACCTATATTTTACTTATAATAAAACTCTTAATTATATGTATTATAAACAATTATTCTATTTCCAATAAAACTTTTAATTATATGTTTTTCGTATAAATTCAAACTCTTATTTTCAAAAACTTAGAACACATATTATGTTTCTAATATGTTAAAAGATAATTTTTTTAGTTATTAATATTTAAAATCCTAAAATTCTAAAAATATATATATATATATATATATATATATATTTTTTTTCTATTATAGCATCAATATTAAATTTTTATATTCAACACGGTTTTCTTTAATGAACCGCTTTCTCGTCAAACATGACTATTCCTTTTGAATCGTTGTCTCGTTAAGAACAAAACCTTAACTTTTACATATATTACTTGTATAACAATGTTTACCCGTAAAAATCGAATACTAAAAATGAGATAAAATTTATATCATCAATTTTAAATTCTAATAGCTGATACAATTTTTCTAGTTAGCCGTCTTCCCGTTAAATACGTTTCGAGTCGCTCTCGTTTGAGATCGAAATTTTAACTTCATTACATATTATTATACAACTTTTTTCCTTAAAATCAAAACATAAAAATAGTGTGAATTCCAATTTTTATTTTCTCCAAGCTTTCTAAAATTTATAGTGTTTTAAAAATAGAAAAACATCTTATTTTCTCTTTATATTATAGATACTTCTTTATTTATTTAGGGTCCCCATATGAGAATGTTCTTTTATTTGGTTAACACATTATTTTTTTTCTTTTTAAATACGAAGACCTTTTTTGTGAGATTTGTATTGGATATATGAAACTTCTCCAAATAGAAGTTTAAATAATTTGTATAAAAAATATATAATTTTAGAATATCGTAAAAGATGTCACCACCGTTCTTGTATTCTACTTCTAATAAATTTTTTAATTATATATCTCCTCTATATATTCAAACACCCATTTTACTTCCAATAGAACTTATAATTATATGTTTTTTCTATAAATTCGAACTCTTATTCTCTATTAATTCGAACTCTGATTCTATTTCCAATAGAACTTTTAATCATATGCCTTATAACTACATATTCTACTCCACCAGAACTTCTAAATATATGTCTTCCCTATAAATTTGAACACTTCTAATCTATAAATTCGAACACATATTCTACTTCTAATATATTAAAAGATTTTTTTATATTTATTAGTGTTTATTCGAACTCCTATTCTACTCCTAATAGAACTTTTAATCATATGCCTTATAATTAAATACCTATTCTACTTTCAATAGAGCTTTTAATTTTATGTCTTCCCTATTAACTC